>CM048577.1:3245000-3644646 GCA_026413225.1 Otis tarda
CGACCATTAGGGTTAGGGTTAGGTTTAGGCTTAGGGGTTAGGGTTAGGGTTTAGGGTTAGGGTTAGGTTTAGGGGTTAGGGTTAGGGTTAGGGGTTAGGGTTAGTATCATTAGGGTTAGGGTTAGGGTCATTAGGGTTAGGGTTAGGGTGTGGTTCAGGGTTTGTGTTTGGGTTAGTGGTTAGGTTTAGTATCATTAATTTTAGGGTTACGGGTTATATTTATGGTTAGGGTTAGGGTTAGCCTTTTGGTCACTAGGGTTAGTGTTGGTGTCATTAGGGTTGGGATCAGGTTCAGGGTCAGGTTTAGGGTTAGGGTCAGGTTTAGTGTTCGGGTTTCGGTTAGGGTTATGGTTGGGTTACGATTACGGTCATTAGTGTTAGGATTAGGTCAGAGTTGTTCAGGCGACTTAGTTCAGAACCCGTATTCCGAACTCCGTGAGCCGCAGCAACACGGCAGTTGGCTTCAACACCAGTGGAGACAGACTTGTTTGCACAGGACTTTATAAATGCTGGACTCCAAACCCTCCAAAGACAGAGATCGCACCTACTCTGTGAGAGATCTCATTGATCACTGTCCCTCATCATGTCATTGTGCGTAAGTGTGAAGAGCCAGACTCTTCTGGATTTCCTTCTGGCAGGTGTGGGCAGGTTCTTCTACAAGTCTCCCCAAGCCTTCTTTTCACTGAGCCAACAAATCCAGCTTTTTCCACCTCCCGTAGTGAGAAAGAAACTGTTACCCATATGAGTGTCCTCAGATGTTTAAAGCTCTTCCAACACTGCTGGATTCTCTTTGAATCTGGGGGATTAGGGTTAGGGTTAGAGTTAGCACCAGCCATTATACAGGTGTTAATGACGTGTGGAAAAAGGACCCCCACAGCACAGGGGGTGGGGGTAGTCCTGCCAAAACCGTGTGCACCTGGCGCGGCAACTCACTTTGAACTTATACAACCAGGTATTACATATACATGAAGTTTCGCAATTCACCTGTACATATGCATGATCTAGCCTCATTTCGTATTAAAATTAGTCCCAAGGGGCCATTTTCATAAACTCCCCCCCACCTGCGCTTGCGCAGTGCCTCCTGGTGGTGGTCGTCGGGGGTCGTGGGATGAAGATGAGCTGCTCCTCTTCGTCACCGCTAGTAACCCTTTGTTTTCGCGCAGACTTGGTTATGCTTTGGTTCTTGTCCAGACTGCAGGGTCGGTTCTAGCTGGTTCATCCAGAAGGCCCCTCAGCTCTTATCAAGAACTGTCCTTGGGAGGGATACAAGACTTCTCGCTTTAGATAGATAGTCTACACAATGGCTGGTTAGTAAAGCATAGAGCACCATCTGTCTTAGTATGCGCAGCTGCAATTGATTAATGCTATACCTACTTAAGAGTTTTCTTTTAACCCCTTCTCTCAGACCCCCCTTTTCTAGGAAATTAGTAAATTCTTTTACTACGCTTTAATATGATGTGTCCTTTCTCGAAATATTTGTCGGACGCAAGCCTTTGTCGTAATTGGTTCTTCTTCCAATCACTATAGGAACTTCCTGTATTCTGAAAACACCCGAGGCCACATTGAATCACCCTGCAAAGAATTATGATCAGAACTATGATTATGATTGCCGCGATAAATAATTGCTTTAACCATGCTAAGTTTGGCAACCAAGAAGTTAGTTTCTCCAATAAGTCAGAAAACCCCCAGATTTAGGTCTATTTGCCAATCAAGATCCCCAGGTCTTACATTTTTTGGGTCATTAAAAAGGTTGCTGTGACCGGGTTTGGGGTCTGGGAAGATTATAGCTGTCACGGGGTGTCCACTTTCCGCATTCCTTGGTAAGTGAGAGCACAACCAGCAATCAGACAGATTCATGACCTTAGCGACCTTTTCATGAAGTTGCAAAAATGTGTTATCCTCCCATGCCTCGACTCCCATCATCAGAATAGTGATAGTGGTTAGCGCCACAGTAACACAAATTTTTGAGGCTGTACTTGTGTGACCCTCCATGTAGACTTGGGTGCTGTTTACCCTAGTGTGGTGTATCCAGGCGTTTTGCTCCTTGATCTTGATTGCTGTAAAGGAGGTGAGGAGTACCTGGTACAGTCCTTCCCGCTGCTGTTCCAGGGTTTTCTCTGTAAGAGACTTTACATATACATAATCTCCAGGTTGTATATCATGCACAGCTTGAACTCCTCCGTATGCTGACAGGATTTCTTTTTCGGTTGGAGTATAGCAGGCCTCAGATCCTTTATATCCCCGGCTCCAAAACCCAAGGGGTCGACCACGGGTTTCCCCTGGCGCTTTCTGCCAGAGACTCCAGGTAGGGCCATTCTCCCCGGCTGCGGTGTAGAGCACATTTCTTACCTCTTGCCCTGTCCGGACTGGCCCGAGAGCCACCGCGTGTACAATTTCTTGTTTAATTTGTTCAAAAGCCTGCTGTTGTTCAGGGCCCCATTCAAAATCATTCTTCTTTCGGGTGACTTTATACAGAGGGCTTACAATCATACTATAATTTGGAATATGCATCCTCCAGAAACCTACAACGCCCAGGAAAGCTTGCGTTTCCTTTTTGTCAGTTGGTGCAGCCATAGCTGTTATTTTGTTGACTATATCTATTGGAATCTGACAACGTCCATCTTGCCATTTTATTCCCAAAAACTGTATCTCTCTTGCAGGTCCTTTCACCTTACATCGTTTTATGGCAAACCCAGCTTTCAGGAGGATTTTAATTATTTTTTCCCCTTTTTGAAAAGCTTCTGCTGCTGTGTTGCCCCATACAATGATGTCATCAATGTACTGCAGGTGCTCTGGAGCACCACCCTTTTCCAGTGCAGTTTGGATCAGCCCATGGCAGATGGTGGGGCTGTGTTTCCACCCCTGGGGCAGTCGATTCCAAGTGTACTGGACCCCTCTCCAAGTGAAAGCAAACTGTGGCCTGCATTCTGGTGCCAATGGGATTGAAAAAAATGCGTTGGCAATATCAATGGTGGCATACCACTTGGCTGCCTTGGATTCTAGTTCATACTGAAGTTCTAACATGTCTGGCACAGCAGCACTAAGTGGTGGTGTTACCTCATTCAGGCCACGATAGTCCACTGTTAACCTCCACTCTCCACTTGATTTTCTCACTGGCCATATGGGACTGGTAAAAGGTGAGCGGGACTTGCTGATCACTCCCTGGCTCTCCAGCTGATGAATCAGCTTATGGATGGGCATCAGGGAGTCTCGGTTGGTGCGATACTGCCGCCAGTGCACAGTTGTGGTAGCAATTGGCACCTGTTGTTCTTCAACCTTCAGCAACCCCACAACAGAAGGATCCTCTGACAGACCAGGCAAGGTGGACAACTGTGTAATTTCCTCCATCTCTAAAGCACCTACACCGAAAGCCCACCGATACCCTTTTGGGTCCTTGAAATATCCCCTTCTGAGGTAATCTATACCAAGAATGCATGGAGCATCTGGGCCAGTCACTATGGGGTGCTTTTGCCACTCATTCCCTGTCAGGCTCACTTCAGCCTCCAATACAGACAGCTGTTGGGATCCTCCTGTCACTCCAGAAATACAAATGGGTTCTGCCCCATTATATCTTGATGGCATCAAAGTACATTGTGCACCAGTATCCACTAGAGCTTTGTACTCTTGTGGGTCTGATGTGCCAGGCCATCGGATCCACACAGTCCAATAAACTCTGTTATCCCTCTCCTCCACCTGGCTGGAGGCAGGGCCTCTCTAATCCTGGCCACAGTATTCATTGTTCATTTCTTTTAAATATGCATGAGAGGTCCCTTCAAGGGGGTCAGAACTAAAGCTATTCCTTCTACTCTGCCTATTGGAGACTGGTGCAACAATTTTCCGGGGAGAACTTCTATTTGCAATGGTTTTTCCACGCGACTCACGTACCCATGCCTCTAGGGCAGAGGTAGGCTTCCCATCCCACTCCCTTGTGTCCTCTCCTTGGTCACGCAAGGTAGACCACAGGGTACCTCGCCGCGTAAACCATCTCTCTTGAGCAGGGAAATGTTTACTCCTAATAGCTGAAATATTGGCCCGTACCAGTGGGGAATGGGACATATCTGCTTTGAACTGCTGGAACTCCTGGGACAGTTTCTCCACAGCCGAGGCACAGGCCCGTAGGGAGGAAGACAGGCTTTCCTCGTACTGCCGGAGTCGGCCAGCCAGCTCATCCACTGTTTCTTCCTCTCCATCTTTCCAGGTCATAACTGCCAATGAGCTGGCATATGATGATGGTGCACTTCGAACAAACTTCCACCACATTTGTCGTGTGCACCTGACTTCATCTGGATCCTTAGGTAACTGATCATTGCCCAGGTCATCATAAATAATCTCCAGCACAGCTAATTCCCTCAGGTACTGGATACCCTTCTCCATGGTAGCCCACTTGCCTGGATGACACATTACATCCTCCTTGAAAGGATATCTTTCCTTCACACCTGACAGAAGTCACCTCCAGAGGCTGAGGGCTTGTGTCCCTTTTCCAACTGCTTTGTCAATGCTTGCTTCTCTAGAAATGGATCCCAGTTGCCTAGCTTCTCTGCCTTCTAATTCCAAGCTATTGGCCCCATTATCCCAGCACCGCAGCAGCCAGCTGATAATGTGCTCCCCAGGATGACGGCTAAAATCTTTTCGCATGTCTCGCAGCTCGCTCAGGGATAGAAATCGGGTACTCACTGTCTCCTTTAGGAGTTCTTCCTCTGAGGAAGAGCCTGCCTGCTGAGTTCTTCCTGGGCATGAAGCAAATAAACCTTCCTCTTCTTCCTCCTGCTCCCTCCTAGAAGGGGCTTCTTCATCCCTCACTAAACGAGCTGACTTCCGCTTCCAAGTCTTCTTGTATACAGGGGCAACTGAAACTAGCACGGGTTCACCCTCTGATTCAGCTGCAATGCCTGTTGCTGGGGTTTGAGTCCCTACATTGCAGGTCAGTTTGTTCTCCCTCATACCATGCCACGTATTAGTATCTTGCCTTAGGGTAAATCTTGGGAGGAGATTCCCAAAAAGTGGGTTTGCAGCCCTAGACAAGACTTGGCACACATTCAAGATACATAACAACAACATCATAGTGGCTTGAATATCCCCCAGATCTTTAAAGTTCTCAAAAGGTGGTTTAACTACCCTGGAAGTGAAAGAATTCAGGAAGCTGTCCACATAGGAATACCAATTTATCTCTAAGGCCATTGATGTCACCATGTCATAGATGGATACAGTATAGTATAACAGAAGGATAATTCTCATCATTTTCCCTGAGGTGATAAACACCACCACTGGGAACACATAGTACATATAAGATCGTAGACAATACAACAACATAACCAACCACTACAACATCATGACCAATAACTGACAACCAGTAGAACGAGCACGTATAAACAAATTTGTTTCAAGCAAAAAAAAAAGTCAGATCTGTTATTATCTCAACCCTTCGTGCCCCACATTGGGCGCCAAAAATAACTGTCGTAGTTCAGCCCCGACAGGGACCAGACTACGCAGTCTCTCTCTCACTCCCGAGAATAGGAGGAGATTTGGCAAACAAAAGAAAACCAGAAGAAAAAAAACCAAACACGTGGGCTGAGATTAAACAAAAAGTAAATTTAACAGTAATGACAGAAGAAAACAAAACAGTGATAGAACACAAATACAGTACAATAGCTCACAACAGATCTTCACACCCAGTCTCTCCCAAGTAGCAAGGGAGGCTCCCTTCAGCACCCTCCTCACTTATATACTGAGCATGATGTCAGATGGGATGGAATAGCCCTTTGGCTAATTTGGGTAAATTAACCCCAGCTGTTAGCTAATTAGTTAACTATCTCAGCCATAGGGGCTACCAGCTTCAGTTCTCCACCCAGCTCAGGTAAATATTAACTCTATCCTAGCCAAAACCAGGACACCTTGAGAGGTCAATAGTCCTCTCTCTTTCCAAATTGCTCCATGTGCGTGCACAACTCCGAAGGCATATTTCGAGTCTGTATAAATGTTCACAACCTTGCCCTGGGCCAATCCCAAGGCTCGGGTTCGGGCAATTATTTCTGCCTTCTGTGCGGAAGTGTTCATGGGCAAGGGCCCTGATTCTATTACCTCTTGACTGGTGGTGATGGCATATCCCGCATGTCGATTGCCATTTAAGACATAACTGCTCCCATCTGTGAACCAGTTTTCCCCGTTTTCCATGGGGCTGTCCCTCAGGTCTGGGCGGCTTGCGTATGTTGCTTCGATGGTTTCCAAACAGTTATGGTGTACTGGTTCTCCTGTGTTCCCGTTGAGAAAAGAAGCTGGGTTGACAATGTTAGTGACTATAATTTCCACGTCATCCTGTTCTACCAATACAGCTTGATATCTCAGGAATCTTTGTGGAGAGAGCCAGTGACCACCCTTTGCTTCCAGTACTGCTGATACTGCATGGGACACCAAAACAGTCATTTTCTGGCCCAGGGTAAACTTTCGGGCTTCCTGTATGTTTAATATCAAGGCTGCAACCGCCCGTAGGCATCCAGGCCAACCCTTTGCAGTGGTGTCTAACTGCTTAGAGAGATAGGCAACTGCCCATCGATATGGACCCAGATCTTGTGCTCATATTCCCAGGGCAATGCCCTGCTTCTCATGAGAGAAAAGAAGAAATGGCTTACTCACATCTGGGAGTCCTAAGGCCGGGGCCGACATTAAAGCCTTCTTCAGTAGCTCAAAGGCTCGTTCAGTCTCCTTGTTCCACTCAAGATACTTCTGCTCGGCGGCTGTCAGCACATAGAGTGGTTTAACAAGCAGTCCACAATTATAGATCCACAATCGGCACCACCCCGTCATTCCCAGAGAAGTCCGCAACTCCTTTAGCATCTGAAGTTTTTGAGTTTGGCATATCGCCTCTTTGCGGGCCTGTCCCAAAGTTCTTTGTCCCGCACTAATTTCATAACCCAAATAATTCACTTTGCGCTGCATTACCTGGGCCTTTTTCTTGGACACCTGGTATCCTTGGAGTCCTAAGAAATTCAACAGACTCACCGCCCATGCCATACAGTCTTCCTCTGTGTTGGTAGCGACCAGGATGTCATCCACATACTGCAACAATTTTCCTTCCTCAGACGGGGCTTCCCAGGATTCCAGGTCTTTTGCAAGCTGATTGCCGAAAATGGTAGGACTATTCTTAAATCCTTGTGGCAACACCGTCCGAGTGAGCTGGGTCTTCCGACCACTTTTAGGATTTTCCCATTTGAATGCAAACAATTTTTGACTGGCTTCGTGGAGAGGGAGGCAAAAGAAAGCATCCTTCAAATCTAGAACAGTAAACCAAATTAGTTCAGGTGTCAACACAGTCAGTAGGGTATATGGATTTGCCACTGCTGGGTAGAGGTCTTCAGTTATCTTATTCACTGCCCATAAGTCTTGGACCACCCGATATGACCCGTTGGGTTTCCGAACAGGTAATATGGGGGTATTGAATTCTGACTCACACTCCTTTAATAGTCCTAACTGTAGAAATTTTTCTATCACCGGCCGGATTCCTTCCCTATCTTCCTTCTTTAGGGGATATTGTTTAATTCTTACCGGTCCTTGGCCTTCCTTAATTTTAACTTCGACAGGTGGAGCACTTTTTGCTCTTCCATGTACGTCGGTAGCCCATACTCCTGGATACACTTGGTTTAGGATTTCCTCATTAATTTTTCCTTCTGAGGAGAGACTAGTTAGGGTTAGACTTAATATGTGAACATATTGTTGATCTTTTACCTCCAGAGTAATTTCTCCTTTTTCAAATGTGATTTTTGCTCCCAATTGTTCCAACAAATCTCTTCCCAAAAGTGCTTTTGGGGAGTTGGGCATATATAAGAATTTGTGGATGCCCCATTGTTTTCCCAGTTTGCATTCCAGAGGCTTACAAAAATATACCTTTTCACTTTGGCCAGTCGCCCCTTTTTACCATAACATAATCGTTTCCCAGAGGCATCAAAGCTTGATTCAAAACCGAGTATGTTGCTCCTGTATCTACTAAGAATTCTACTTCTTCTTGTTTTTCCCCTAGCTTAATTACAACCAGTGGATCCACTAGGGTAGATCCCCCAGGTTCCCGTCAATCTTTCCCTGCGTGGGCTATTGTTCTTTCTCTTTGAGCCCTTTGGCCTTTTTCCTTATTCCTTGGGCATTCCCTCTTCCAGTGACCGAACTTCTGAGAGAGAGCACACTGATTTTTACCCACCCGGGGCAGGTCCTGTTTAGTCCCTCTTTCCCCTTCTTCCCGATAACGGCTATCAGCTTCTTTTGCCCTCGCCTATGCTCTTCCTCTCTGTTACTAAACACTCTCCATGCTTCATCCAGCAGCACTTCTAAATTCCTGCTTTCTGTGGGGAGTAATTTCTGAAGTTTGTGCCTTAAATCTCCTGTGGATTGACCCAAGAATAGGGAGACTAGTTGTTGTATTCCTACCTCTGACCCAGGATCCAGCGGTGTGTTGCGGCGCATCACGTCCCTCAGTCGATCCAGGAATTTGGATGGGGACTCGGAAGGACTTTGCTTAACTGCATATAAAACTGACCAATTTGTAGTTTTAGGGATTGCCTTCTCCATTCCCTTTGAAATCCATTCCTGATACTCCTGCAATCTTTCCATATGTGCGGATCTATTGACATCCCACTTTGGAACTCAGAGGGGGAAATGTTCCTTAACGTCCCCTCCTGTGACTTTTATTATAATAGTGTTCGGCCAGATTCCCTTCTGTCCTTAAAACTAGCTGCTTCTCTGTCTCAGTCAGATATTCCAATAATAATTGTATATCATTCCAATCAGGATTGTGTTGTCTTACAATAAATTGGAGAGGTTTAGTTACACTTATCGGGTCACTTCTATAGTCTTTTGCAATCTTTTTTCCATTCCCCTAGGTCACCAGTAGAAAAGGGTACTTTAATTAACATCGTCCCGCCATCTGGCCCCACCGCCTCCTGGAGAGGTGCTTGCAAAACTGTTGGAGCAGATTTCTTCCTAGTACGGGAAAATACGGGGCTGTCCGGGGGGGTCTGTCCGAGTCCACATCCCGTTCCTGTGGTCGAGGGGGAGGCTTAAACAAATCAGTTAAATCTTGTTCTGATGTCTGGTGAATTTTATCTGTCTTAGTACATCTTTGTCCAATGCTACATGCAGAACAACACTGCCTCAGTTTACCTCTAAGCTCCTTGTTGTTTTCTCGCTCAAGTGCGAGTACCATAGGGTCCTGTGGGGGTACCATTCCACAGTCCCTTTGCCACTCCGGGTGGTTTCGGAGGGTGAAAAACATATCTGCATATGAAACCTCGTTCTCTTCTTAAAAACAACATCAGTTGTAAAATGGTGTTATAAGCTATTGACCCATTGAGCGGCCACTTAGCCTTGCCTTCTAGCTTATACAATGGCCACCACTGATTGCAATATTTGATAAGGGTCTTCTTACTTTCCGTACCTCCAGTCCCAAAAATATCTTTCCAGTGAGCAAGTACACAACCTAGAGGACTTTTCTTTAATATTCCTCCACTCTGACCCCCTCCCATATTTATTGATTTATTCTCTGATCCTGTCTTTGCTCCATGTCCAGCAACTCAGTTGCTGTACCACCCCTTCCCCAGAGTCTGAAGGGGGCTGCCACTCCCCCGGAATCCAACTGGGCAACTACTTCCTCTTTTCCCTCAGTCTGACTTCCTCTTTTCCAGCATACACATACACAGCCATCTCTTTACTCACCTAGGACACTCAAAATTCCAGCCAAACACTACCCACAACTTTTTCACTACAACACTTACACTCTGGAACAAATATAGGTTTACAAGAGTTATTGTGGTGTAAAAGACACCATTCAGGACCGTCAGGGTCCTACTACAAGGGAACAGAGGAATCTACAATGACAAAACACAATAAACTAAACTACTACCGCGGTTACAAACACACACTTTGGATCCAATTCAATCTTCGCACACAAACAATACAACTCACACAGAAAATCATCTCTCACACTTCTATCTAAGCTCTCTTTGTAACTGCATACAAAGGTACTGTTCTGGTTTTGTTAGTGGGGGGGGGCCTAAGGTGGCAGTTTCTGTAGGAAACTGCTAGAAGTCGCTCCCCTTTGTTCAGTGGACTCAGACGGGCCTAGGGCGGACCTGCTGCTGGCCACATCCGAGCCAATTGGTAGCAGAATGTCCCGTGATAATGCCTCTGCGATAACGCATTTAAGAAGGGGAAAACAGAAAAAAAAAAAAAGAGAAGGAGAGGAGAAGATGTGAAGCAGCTGAGCGGGGGCAGAGAGGGGGAGGCGAGAGCCTTGTGGGCCTTGCAGGCCTCACCCTCTGGCCTCCCGCCGGGCAGCAGACTGGGCCCAACTCAGCCCGGCCTGGCTGCAAGAAGTGGAGAGGAGATGGGAAGTGAATAAGATGTAAAAAGGATCCTGAGAGGCGTCTGCCATCCTGTTGTGAGGAATGGCTGCAGATGCCAAGGTCAGTGAAGAAGGAGGGGGAGGAGTAACGCGGCTCCTGGCCAAGATTCCTCTGCAGCCCGTGGTGATGACCATGGTGGAGCAGGTTGTCCCCCTGCAGCCCATGGAGGTCCACGGAGGGGCAGAGATCTCCCTGCAGCCCCTGGAGGACCCCACGCCAGAGCAGGTGGAGGCCTGAAGGAGGCTGTGGCCTGTGGAGGCCCCGCTGGGACAGCTGTTCTGGAGAGACTGCACCCCGTGGAAGAGATGACCCACTCCGGAGCAGTTTCATGATGGACTGTGGCCCATGGGAGGGACCCCACGCTGGAGCAGAGGAGTAATGCGAGGAGTTCTTCCCCCGACGATGATATAGCGGCGTAAAACACCGCGTGATTAACTGACCGCGACCCCCATTCCCTCTTCCCCCTCCCCGTGCCGCTCTGGAGGGAAGATAGTAGAGATAATGTTAAGCCTGGGAAGAGGGAGGGGTGGGGGGAGGTTATCTTGTTCCCTGTCTCATTCTCCTGCTAGTTTTAGAAATAAATGAGTGTTTTTCCCCAAGTCGAGTCTGTTTTGCCCGTAACGGTAACTTAAAGGATTTCTCCCCGTCCTTATCTCAAACCTTGAGCCGTTTTTCTTATATCATCTCCTCCTATTCTCTCGGAGGTTGGGGGGAGCGGGAGAGCGACTGCGTAGTCTGGTCCCGATCGGGGCTGAACTACGACAGGTACTCACAGTGTCCACACTCTCGTGGACATCCACACACTCACAGTTGTCACACAATCATACAAGAAACTTCGGGAAGAGGAAAGTCCCCTTGCTTTCTAGCCCACCTCAGAAGAATCTGGGCGGCTAGGGGCAGCTGGACAGACCTCATGCCACACACACAGTCACAGCTTTGCTCAGATTCCCGGGACTCACTCACGTTTTCACAACACAGGCATTTGCACCATAAAAGGTCCCACACACACAAAATCCTTCACACAAACGCGATGGTTCAACAAGTCCAAATCAGTAGCCAACACCCAATATCTTATTACAATAACCAAAAATCAATAGCTAAAGAGATTTAACATAGCATCGCTTCAGTTGTCAACCTTCTAGCAGCTGCAAGTATCTTTTAAAATTGCAAGAGGCCCGCTTACCCTTCTCCTGCTTCTCATATACCGGTCATCAGCAGGTCCATCCTGGCTCCCAAAAATGGGATGCAGCGGTTACCTTGGGTTTGCTCGATCTACTCCCAAGATCGCTAGCGGCCACCCTTTGGTCAGCAAAATCCCCCCTTCCTAAGGTACCTTTCCTCCTAGGGACTACGCTGTGCACCAGACGTCTCCGTGCATCTCATCAGCAGCCCTGTTCCCTGTTTGAAAACATACCGTTTGGTCCGCAGCTTCGGGAGGTTGTTGTCTGCTCCCACGGTGAGCGGCTGGCAGCAGAGGCTCCTCCGAGGAAAGTGCTCGGGGCGCGCCTAGGAGCGTCCGCTCTGCAGCTGCTCCCGCAGCCAAGCAGAGAGCCTCCTGGCTGGCTCGCCAAACTGACGTGCGGAAAACGGATTCCACAATCTGTAAGATTGTAAAGTAGGTATGTTTATTCGGCGCCGGGCAGCACGGGGGGTAGTCCCGCCAAAATCGTGCGCGCCTGACGCGGCAACTCACTTTGAATTTATACATCCAGCTGTTACATATACATGAAGTTTCGCAATTCACCTCTACATATGCATGATCTATCCTCGCTTCGTATTAAAATTAGTCCCAAGGGGCCATTTTCATAAACTCCCCCCCACCTGCGCTTGCGCAGTGCCTCCTGGTGGTGGTCGTCGGGGGTCGTGGGGATGAAGATGAGCTGCTCCTCTTCGTCACCGCTAGTAACCCTTTGTTTTCGCGCAGACTTGGTTATGCTTTGGTTCTTGTCCAGACTGCAGGGTCGGTTCTAGCTGGTTCATCCAGAAGGCCCCTCAGCTCTTATCAAGAACTGTCCTTGGGAGGGATACAAGACTTCTCGCTTTAGATAGATAGTCTACACAATGGCTGGTTAGTAAAGCATAGAGCACCATCTGTCTTAGTATGCGCAGCTGCAATTGATTAATGCTATACCTACTTAAGAGTTTTCTTTTAACCCCTTCTCTCAGTGGGGGGGCAGCTGGCAGGTCTACCCGGCTCCGCAGTGGCCACCAGGTCTATCCGGCTCGGCTGTGGCTGCCAGGTCTACTCGCTTCCGGGGCCGGGGTCGCCTGCTCTGGCTGTCGACCACGGGGTGGCACTGCCGGAACGTTCGTCCGCTAGGGTGGCCAGGTCTACCCGGCTCCGGCGTGTCAGCCTCTGGCCGCGGTGGGGGGTGCGCAGTAGACCTGTTCTCCCCATCAGCCCCTTGGAACTGCCGAAGGGGTCGCTGTGTTTCGCTGCCTCCAGTTACGTCATGGTAAAAGTCGGCATCGGTGTTGCGCCTCCCTGGTGGGCACAGAAGGGCCTCCCAGAGCTCCCTGGAGGCGGGGACGCATCTGTCCGTACTATAGGGCGAACAGTGACTCGTCTGGAGGACAGTGTCAACCAAGGGCTGATAAATTCACCAACGTTGGACGATTGCTCCCTCACCAAAAGTGCCAGCAACTCAAGCTCTTGCTGCTCCTCACCGGCCATCCACAGCGCATCTACAGCACCACAGACACTGGGGCTCCGGGCTTTCCCTGACGAACAGTGCTTCGACGTTTACCATCAACTGCACATGGGCACCCACTGAAAATAACCCCTAAAAATCACTAACGTTGGACGATTGCTCCCACACCAAAAGAGCCAGCAACTCAAGCTCTTGCTGCTCCTCACTGACCATTCACAGCGCATCTACAGCACCACAGACATTGGGGCTCCGGGCTTTCCCTGACAAACAGCCCTTTGACCTTTACCATCAACTGCACATGGGCACCCACTGAAAAAAAAACCCTAAAAATCACGAACAACCAACAACTCAAGCTCTTGCTGCTCCTCAGCGGCCATTCACAGCGCATCTACAGCACCACAGACATCCCTCCCTCAATTCTGCCCTGGTCTCTACCCTTCTAGATGGTATTTTCGGGGGGGACGACATGCTCCCATTTGATATAAAACAAACTTGTAGACTGATCTTTGACGGGGCAGGGATGATCGTTTTTAAACAAGAATGGGAGGACAACTGTGCGAAGCAACTAGCTCAAGTAACTGGGGCGGATCACCCGCTGCAAGGCTCCAGCCTGCAGTGGCTGATGGGTTCTGATCCGACAATGATTACCCCCAAGCGCAGGCCCAGGGCTTGCGGGCCCATGAAGTTATGACAACTACTCATGCGGCCAGAGAAGCTATTTGCACAACCTCTAGAGCTATTGTCAAGCCATCACCATGGTCCACAATAAAGCAAAATGAAAGCGAAAGCTTTGCGCAATTCGTTGACCGCCTCCAGACAGTGGTCGACTCCTCGACCCTGCCTTCGGAAGTGAAAGGCCCGGTTGTAGCAGAGTGCTTACGTCAGCAGTGTAATTCGGCAACCAAAGAAATCCTACGATCACTGCCAATGGGGTCAAATATCGCGGACATGATTAAATATGTCACGAACGAAGAGCATTTAGCCCCAATCCAGGTGGCTGTCCGCACCGCAATAGCTAATGTGATGGCATGTTTTAAATGTGGCCAGGTGGGCCACGTTGTAGCAAACTGCCCTCGGCTGGGGAACCTGCCAACAGCATCCCCCCCGTGCCAAAATCGACCCAGAGGACCATGTTGGGCCTGTGGAGAGAAAGGGCATTTCGCTAAAGAATGCAGATCTAAAATCCAGGGAAACGGGATGGGGAGAGGGCACCTGGGCCGCACACAGCCCTCTCCCACTTGGGACACGAGGCGGGCCAATTGTGCCAACCCCGGATGGGGCGAAACGCTCCCAAACCCGCTGCCCCCCTCGAGAAGCAACCAACTTTATGGCTCAACCAACGATCCAGCCGAATCTGCCCCCATCTCAGGAACAGCAAGGACCACCCTTTGGGGGCAGGACCCCAGGGTGGCCCTGGCAGTAAAGTGTGACAACCCGCCAGTGGTGTGGGGGATCTGTTCCCTATTAGTGTCCCCTTTTTGATCGACACCGGAGCAGATGTTACAGTTATCCCTGAGACGAATTGGCCCCCGCATTGGAAATTGGAAGGCGCCCCCATGGTGGGTGGAGTCGGGGGATTAACCCGAGCTCGGAAGAGCGCTCAATTGGTAGCAATTACGCTTCACACTGAAAAGGGATCGGAGAAAACTATTACCCTCTTCCCATATGTCATGTCAGGAGTTCCACCCCTGTTGGGAAGGGACGCTCTAACCCTATTAAAAGCCAGGGTGACAAATTTACCATAAGGGCCACTGCCGCATACCCACTCCCACCAATCAGACTGACCTGGAAATCGTCCGACCCAGTGTGGGTTGAGCAGTGGCCCCTGTCAAAGCCTCGAATGGACGCTCTTCTTGAGCTACTTGACCGCGAACTACAACAAGGTCACATAGAGCCTTCCACTAGCCCGTGGAACACCCCAGTTTTTGTAATACCCAAACGATCTGGCGAGTGAACACTGACTTTTAGGAATTTTGCTAACTGTGCGGCAGGTGTACATGGTGGCAAAAGTCAGAGTCCTGATTGTCTAGGAAAGCCTGGAGCCCCAGTGTTCGTGGGCCAGTAGATGCGGTGGTGAGAGCCGGTGAGGACCAGCAAGAGCTTTCACAGCTGGCAAATCTAGTGTTGGAGCAATCGTGTGACATCGGTGAGTTTTAAGATTTATTTCTCACTGTGCATCCAGCTCTAGGTGATGTTAAATGTCAGAGTCCTGGTGGTGTAGGAAAGCCCGGAGACCCAACGTTTGTGAGTCTGTAGATGCAGTGGCAAGAGCTGTTGAGGAGTAGCAAGTGCTTTCAGAAATAGCACTTCTGGTGTTGGAGCAACCGTTCGACATTCGGGATTTTTAAGATTTTTTGCTAACTGGGCAGCCAGGTGCACATGGTTGTGAACATCGGAGTCCTATTCATCTACGAAAGCCCACAGCTCCAATCTTTGAGGACCTATGATGCGGTGGCCATAGTTGTTGAGGAGCAGCAAGAGCTTTCAGAACTGGCGCTTCTGGTGTTGGAACAATCGTCTAACGTCCGGTATTCTTAAGATTTATTGTCAAAGGGTTGCCGAGTTGAGGTGGTGGTAAATGATAGAGTCCTGGTCATCTTGGAAAGCTAGCACCCCAATGTTTGTGACCCTGCAGATGGGGTGGCAGGAGCTGTTGAGGAGCAGCAAGAGATTTCAGAGCTGGCACTTCTGGTGTTGGAGCAATAATCTGACGTTTGGGATTTTTAAGATTTATTGTCACAGGGCTGCCGGGTTGAAATGGTGGAAAATGTCGGAGTCCTGGTGGTCTAGGACTGACCAGGAGAATCCCCAACGTCAGACGATTGCTCTGGGCTTCCCTAGGCCAACAGGACTCTGACATTTGCCACCAAGTCAACCTGGCAGCCCTCTGAGAATAAATCTTATAAATCCCGAACATCAGACGATTACTCCAACACCAGAAGTGCCTGCTCTAGAAGTTCTTGCTGCTCCTCACCGACTCTTCCCACCGCATCTACAGGCTCAAAAACATTGGGTCTCTCAGCTTTCCTACACCACCAGGATTCTGACACTTACTATTGACGTACGGAAATGGACTCTGTAACTCGGAAGTTATAAAGTAGGTATGTTTATTGCGTGCAGATGCACAGGGGATCGCTCCACCACAAGCGTGCATGCCCGAGGTAGCAAACGGTCCCATTTTTATACAATAAAACAATGAATATTCAATTGACACCTATACATATTCATTACCTAAACCCGCCTACTCTCGCTTCGTATGCTAATTAGCTTATCAGTCCTTCGCACTTGCGCAAATTCTCCCAATAATTGTGGGCAGGGGTCTTCGGTGGTCTTTGGGAGGAAGGCCGTAGGTCTTCTTCATGGTGTACTTTTCACCTTTCGCCTAGAATGCAATGATCCTGCAAGCTTGCAGTGTTCTTATCAGCTTGAGCTGATTCATGTCCTTGTTAACCATCTGTTTTCCTTTAGCAAGGAGGTTTATAGACGTATTTGTGACACATGCCATCCTGGTTTTGAATTCTTGTTCTTTCTAATCACTCCCTTGAGATAATGCGAGACTGTTTCTCACTCCTTACAAATGAGTCCTTCGTCAGGAAAAGAAAAAAACAGACTTCCTCCTCCATTAATTGTTTCTCTAAGCTATATGGTTACGTGACTATGTTTTATAACTATATTCTTGTCCTGGTTCTGGCTAGGATAGAGTTAATATTTACCTGAGCTGGGTGGAGAACTGAAGCTGGTAGCTCCTATGGCTGGGATAGTTAACTAATTAGCTAACAGCTGGGGTTAATTTACCCAAATGAGCCAAAGGGCTATTCCATCCCATCTGACATCATGCTCAGTATATAAGTGAGGAGGGTGCTGAAGGGAGTCTCCCTGCTACTGGGAAGGAACTAAGTGTGGAGATTTGTTGTAAGCCATTATACTGTATTTGTATTGCATCACTGTTTTGTTTTCTTCTGTCATTACTGTTAAATTTACTTTTTGTTCAATCTCAACCCACGTGTTTGGTTTTTTCCCTGGTTTTCTTTTGTTTGCCAAATCTACCCTGTTCTCTTGGAGGGTGTGGGGGGAAGTGAGAGAGAGACTGTGTAGTCTGGTCCCGATTGGGGCTGAACTACGACAATTCTTTAAGTGCATACATATATAGTTGTGACTAACTTATTGTCCCCATTTCTACGTGGTCCCCTATATCAATCTCCCCTTTTTATCACACTAAGCAAATTCTTTTACTTAAACAGTTTCCCTGAATGATATGAAGCATCATACATGGTTTTGTTTAGTGGGGGGAGGGGGGGGGCTAAGGTGGTAGCTTCTGTAGGAAACTGCTAGAAGTCGCTCCCCTTTGTTCAGTGGATTCGGCCAGGCCTAGGGCGGACCCGCTGCTGGCCAAAGCTGAGCCGATTGGTAGCAGAATGTTCCGTGATAACGCCTCTGCAATAACGTATTTAAGTAGGGGAAAACAGGGAAAAAAAAAAAAAGAGAAGAGAAGATGTGAAGAAGCTGAGCAGGGGCAGAGGCACAGAGGGGGAGGCGCAGGCCTCATGGGCCTTGCAGGCCTCACCCTCTGGCCTCTTGCCAGGCTGCTGACTGGGCCCGAATCGGTCCAGCCCAGCTGCAAGAAGAGGAGAGGAGAGGTGAATAAGATGTAAAAAGGATCCTGAGAGACATCTGCCAGCCTGTTGTGAGGAATGGCTGCAGATGCCAAGGTCAGTGAAGAAGGAGGGGGAGGAGTAATGCGGCTCCTGGCCAAGATTCCCCTGCAGCCTGTGGTGACGACCATGGTGGAGCGGGTTGTCTCCCTGCAGCCCATGGAGGTCCACGGAGGAGCAGAGATCCACTTGAAGCCCGTGGAGGACCCCGTACCGGGGGAGGTGGATGCCTGAAGGCTGCTGTGGCCTGTGGAGGGCCCGCTGGGACAGCTGTTCTGGAGAGACTGCACCCCGTGGAAGAGATGACCCACGCCGGAGCAGTTTCAGGAAGGACTGTGGCGTATGGGTGGGACCCCACAACAGAGCAGGGGAGGAATGCGAGGAGTTCTTCCCCCGACCATGAAGCAGCGGCGTAAAACAACTTGTGATGAACTGACCGCGACCCCCATTCCCTCTTCCCCCTCCCCGTGCCACTCGGGGGGGGGGGAAGGTAGTAGAGATAATGTTAAGCTTGGGAAGAGGGAGGGGTGGAGGGAGGTTATCTTGTTCTCTGTCTCATTATCTTGCTGTTTGTAGTAATAAATGAATAGTTTTCCCCAAGAGGAGTCTGTTTTGCCCGTAACGGTAACTTTAAGGATTTTCTCCCTGTCCTTATCTCAAACCTCGAGCCGTTTTTCTTTATATTATCTCCCCCTGTTCTCTCGGAGGGTGGGGGGAGTGAGAGAGAGACTGCGTAGTCTGGTCGTGATCGGGGCTGAACTACGACAGTGTTACTTTCTTAAAACCCATTCTCCAAACCCATAGGTCCAGCATAATAGTTAATATTAATAAAATTCCTAAGCTAATCAAGAAGATCACAACAGGGGGCACCGTAGTATTAAGGATCCCTGTTGCCTCTGTCCCAGCCCCACTCATGCCCTGAGTACATTTCCATTTCATGCATAACCACAGCGGCCAAGTTTAAGCCCCACCATTTAAAAGGTGGTCCCATGCTTCCTGTAAACCCAAGGTAGGCGTGAGACCACGGCCATTTGGTGTCCTTTTGATTACAAGTTAGTGGTAAGATGCAGGAAAATATTGTAAGCCCAATCACAATTCCAGTTAAACAATTGGTCATTTTAGGATTTAGTTGTTCTAGTGGATTAGTACAGCTACTTCTGTAGATAATGTACTGCCTTCTGTGACCTACTAAAATGGGTTTTATATTTCCTATAATAAAATGACAAATAAGATATAAACTGCACCGATGACAGATTTGGGTGAGATTAGTTACTGGCCGGTCCTGGTTTCTTTGTCCGGTATCGTTTGCTGTGGTGTCCCACCGGTTCACTACTTCTTTTGGCTCACATACTTGTTACCCACATTGTTCCTGCCCTTATCCGTTCGAACGAGTTTAAGTCTCAAGTCTTCGTTGTTGTCTGGAGTTACTTTCCACAAGGTTGCAGAGGCTCTCTTGATCCGAGTATGGTGTATGCAGGAGTTCTGTCCCTCTACCTTAATTGCCGTGTAGGTGGTGAGGAGGACTTGAAAAGGTCCGGTCCACTGTGGTTCCGGGGTTTTTTCTGTAAGAGGCTGAACATATATATAGTCCCCTGGTTGTTTATCATGAACAGGCCCATCCAGACCCCTACTACGTGTTCCCATTACATGTTTTTCAATTCTTTTTAATTGTTTGTTTAGTGCCACCATATAGGAGGTCATTATTTCTTCACCAATTTGTGAAGATGTTCCCTTTTGTACCCCATAGGGTCGTCCATATAGAATTTTGAATGGACTAAGCCCTTCTCTTGCTCTTGGTCTGGTTCGTATTCGTATAAGAGCTAATGGTAAAGACTGAGGCCAAGTTAGGTTAGTTTCCTGACCCAACTTGACAATCTGTTGTTTGATTAGGTGATTCATTTTCTCCACCTGGCCACTTGATTGTGGTCGGTAAGAGGTATGTAATTGCCAATCTATCCCTAGATGGTGGCTAATTTCTTGTACTATTCTGGACACAAAATGTGGTCCTCTATCCGAGGACATTACCGCTGGGACTCCAAACCTAGGTACTATTTCCTGGAGCAGTATTTTGGTTACTTCCCGGGCTTTAGCAGTTCTGCACGGGGAAGCTTCTGGCCAGCCTGAAAAGGTATCAGTAAGTACTACTAAGTATCGGTACCCCCCTTTTCTAGGGAGTTCTGAGAAATCAATCTGCCAATGTTGTCCCGGACCATTCCCCTTTCCGATTTTTTCAAGTTTCGGCCCTTTTACAACTTTAGGATTAGTCTGGAGACAAAGATCACATTGTTGACTTACTTGTCTAACGGTAGTGTATAAGTTTCGCGCTATTATGTTCCTGATGAGATCTTTATATAGGGCTTCTGCCCCGCCCCCCCCAGTGTCTTTTTCTATGTTCTTCTCGGACTACTGACCATATCATGTAGGAGGGAATTACTACCCTCCCGTGTGAGGGGTAGTAATTGGCCCACCCTTCCTCATTATATGATCCCTTTAGATCATTAATAAGTTTGCCGTCTTCCTTTGTGTATTCTGGTTTACCTTCTAGAAATACCTGTCCATCAGGTATTAGCGCACCCTCTACCTTGATTGTTTCTCTAGCTGCTTGTTTTGCTTCCCTATCTGCCAGCTCATTTCCTCTTTCCAATTCTGTGCTCACTTTCTGGTGTGCTTTAATATGCATAATTGCCACCTTTTCGGGAAGTTGGACTGCATTCAGGATTTTCAAAATCTCTTCTGTGTGTTTGATGGTTTTTCCATGAGAATTTAACAGTCCTCTTTCCTTCCATATTGCTCCACGGGCATGTACCACCCCAAAGGCATAATTAGAGTCAGTCCAAATGTTTACAGTCCTTCCCCGGGCTCTCTCCAGGGCTCGGGTAAGGGCTATGATCTCGGCCTTTTGGGCCGAGACGTCGGCTGATAGTGGCCTGGACTCTATCACCTTTTCGAAACTGGTAACAGCATATCCGGAATGCCACCTTCCATTTAACATATAGCTGCTTCCATCGGTGAACCAAGGTTCAGCTCCATCGATAGGGACATCTTTAAGATCCGTTAGACTAGAATACGTGGTTTCAATTGTTTCCAAGCAGTCATGACTCACTGACTCCCCAATGTTCCCATCAAGGAATGAGGCCGGATTGATGATGTTTGTGGTCACGATTTCAACATCATCCTGTTCAACCATTATAGCTTGATATTTCAGGAACCTTTGTGGGGAAAGCCAATGCCCTCCTTTTGCTTCAAGGACCGCAGATACAGTATGGGAAACTAGGACAGTCATTTTCTGGCCTAGAGTGAACTTTTGGGCTTCTTGAATGTTTAGAATGACAGCTGCTACTGCTCTCAGACAGCTGGGCCACCCTTTCGCAGCAGCATCCAGCTGTTTGGAGACGTATGCTACCGCCCATCTGTATGGTCCCAAATCTTGTGCCAATATTCCTAGTGCCATTCCTTATTTTTCGTGGGAAAATAGAAAAAATGGCTTACTCACATCAGGAAGTCCCAATGCTGGTGCCGACATCAGGGCTTTCTTCAGCTGATGGAAGGCTCGATCTGACTCAGCATCCCACTGGAGATCCTTTTGGTTAGCTGCTATCAGGCAATATAGGGGCTTAACAAGCAGACCATAATCACATCTCCAAAGTCGGCACCACCCCGTCATTCCTAAGAATGTCCGTAGTTCCTTTATGGTTCGTGGTCGGGGGGGTTTGGCATATGGCCTCTTTCCGGGCTTGTCCAAGGATCTGTTGTCCGACACTGATCTTGTACCCCAGGTACGTGACCTGGGGTTGTAACAACACCTGTGCCTTTTTCTTAGAAACCCAATATCCCTGTAGTCTTAGGAAATTTAACAGACTCCCGGTCCAAATGACACAGGATTCTTTGGTCCTGGTTGCAATAAGAAGGTCGTCTACATATTGTAACACCTTCCCTTCTTCTGATGGTGGTTCCCATGATTCCAAGTCCTTTGCTAGCTGATTCCCAAAAAACTGTGGGGCTATTTTTAAATCCCTGCGGCAACACCGTCCATGTGAGCTGGGTCTTTCGACCACTTTTGGGATTTTCCCATGCGAAAGCAAAAATTTTCTGGCTGGCTTCATGGAGAGGGAGGCAAAAGAAAGCATCTTTTAAATCTAGGACTGTAAACCAAGCTAAATCAGGTTTTAGCGTGGTTAATAGGGAATAGGTGTTAGCTACCACAGGGTATAGGTCCGCTGTTATTTTGTTGATGGCTCTTAAGTCTTGAACTATCCTATAGGACCCATCAGGTTTCTTAACTGGAAGGATAGGTGTATTGAATTCTGACTCACATTCTTTTAGTAGTCTTAGTTCTATGAACCGCTCTATGATTGGACAAATTCCTTCCCTATCTTCCCTTTTCAGTGGGTATTGTTTGATCCTTATGGCACTCTGTCCCTCCTTTAGTTTTACTATTATTGGTGGTGCGTTCTTTGCTCGTCCCGGTATATCGGTTGCCCAGACTCCGGGATATACTTGGTCAACAATTCTTGCACCAATTTCTCCTGTTGCAGGGGTACTGACCAAGGATAGACTCATAATTTGAACGTATTGGTGTTCATTTACCTCCAGAGTAACTTCCCCTTGCTTAAATTTGATTGTTGCTTCTAGTTGTTCTAATAAATCCCTAGCAAGAAGGGCCTTTGGAGAATTTGGCATATACAGAAATTTATGGATCCCCACTTGCTTCCAAAATACAAAAATTTGTATTTTAAGGATCTGCAGAAGTAAGCCTCTTCAGTCTGGCCTGTCGCACCTTTCACTGTAATATAATCATTTTCCAGAGGCATCAAAGCTTGATTCAGAACAGAATAAGTCGCTCCCGTGTCTACTAAAAATTTGATTTCTTTTTGTTCTTCCCCTAACTTTATTTTTACTACGAGGTCGGCTGGACAATTTTCTTCAGCCACGTGAGCTACCGTTTTCCCTTGATTGTTGCGCCATCTAGCAACATCCTTTGGCGCTCAGGGCACTCGTTCTTCCAGTGTCCGGTCTTTTTATATAGCGCACATTGATTCCTACCCAGAGGCGTCAGCCCACGCATTGGTTTAACTTTGCATTTCCGATTTTCATTTTTCTCTTACCGCTGCTAGTATTTTCTTCTCGTCTTGCCTGTAACTTTCCTCTCGATTCCTAAATATTCTCCACGCTTCTTCTAATAACCTTTCTAAGGTTCTGTTTTCAGGAGGTCTTAGTTTTTGCAATTTGCGCCTAATATCCCCTTGTGATTGTCCCAAAAAGAGGGATATTAGTTGCTGTGCGCCTACCTCTGAAGTCGGATCTAGAGACGTGTGCTTGCGCTGGGACAGGTACAATCGTGTTTTCCAAGCTGTCCGGGGAAGTGAGGCACTAAACGTGCGGATGTCTGGCGACACTCCAATACGAGAACCGGCTGCTCTGAAAGCCCTTACTGCTCTTCACGTGCGCTTTCTAGCAGATCTACGGACACACAAACGTCGAGCCCCTTCACTATCCTACACAGCTAGCACACTGGCAGTTACCGTCAACTTGGAACCAGCCGCGCAGAAGGAAGTCGTCCTCCAACCGACGAACAGCGGATGATCGCCGCCACACGCGAGGTTGCCGCACCCGAAGCTCTCGTCTCGCTCTTTCCCGCAGAGCTCCGGGGATCCGGACGAGGAGGCTCTCTGCCTTCGCTGCACAACTTGAACCGCGAAAGCTGCAATGATCTTTGTCCAAGCTGCGCAGAAGAAGCAAAGCACTAAGCCAGCAAATGTCTGGCCAATCTCTCACTTGAAAAGGGTCAGCATGGAAAGCTCTTGCTGCTCTTCTCAAAGACAAGGAGGTACCGAAGTTAAAAAAGAAATTGGTTAGGTATTGTAATCAGTGGTGGCCTCTATATAAACTGGAGAATGAAGTGAAATGTCCTTAGGACGGACACTCTCCTGCAACTATTGTTTTTCCTAAGAAGGGGAGGAAAATGGGATGAAGTATCATATGTAGACATGTTTTTTTTTTGTCCTTCGGGAGAAACCTGAATGGCAGAGAGACTGCGGATTAGTACCCCCTCGGGATCCTATGGTACAAGCCCTCGAAAGAGAAGATAGGAGAGAGCGTAAAGGAAAGTTGAGAAGGTGTTGTTCAGGGTCCTTCTGAAACGCCGGTCGAGTTCCTAGACCGACTAAGAGATGCGATGCGCCGGCACACGTCTCTAAATTAGCTGTTAGCTAATTAGTTAACTATCCCAGCCATAGGAGCTACCAGCTTCAGTTCTCCACCCAGCTCAGGTAAATATTAACTCTATCCTAGCCAGAACCAGGACAAGAGCTTCTCGTCCACCACCACTCCCAATTCCTTCTCGGGAGTCCTTCGTTGTTTTATTGTATAACAATGGGATGGTTTGCTACCTCGGGCATGCACGCTTGTGGTGGAGCGATCCCCCGTGCATCTGCACGCAATAAACATACCTAGTTTATAACTTCCGAGTTACAGAGTCAATTTCCGTACGTCAATAGTAAGTGTCAGAATCCTGGTGGTGTAGGAAAGCCAAGAGACCCAATGTTTTTGAGCCTGTAGATGCGGTGGGAAGAGTCGGTGAGGAGCAGCAAGAACTTTTAGAGCAGGCACTTCTGGTGTTGGAGTAATCGTCTGATGTTCGGGATTTATAAGATTTATTCTCAGAGGGCTGCCAGGTTGACTTGGTGGCAAATGTCAGAGTCCTGTTGGCCTAGGGAAGCCCAGAGCAATCGTCTGACATTGGGGATTGTCCTGGTCAGTCCTAGACCACCAGGACTCCGACATTTTCCACCATTTCAACCTGGCAGCCCTGTGAGCAGCTCTTGCTGCTCCTCAACGGTTGTTGACGCCACATCTACAACACCACAGACACTGGGACTCCGGGCTTTCCCTGACGAACAGCGCTTCGACGTTTACCATCAAGTGCACGGAAGAGCCCACTGAAAAAATACCCAAAAAATCACGACTGTCAGATGATTGCGCCCACACCAAAAGTGCCAGCCACTCAAGCTCTTGCTCCACCTCAGCGGCCATTGGCAGCGCATCTACATCAGCACAGACACTGGGGCTCCGGACTTTCCCTGAGGAGCAGGGCTTCGACGTTTGCCACCAGCTGCACATGGGCGCCCCCCGAAAAAAAACCCCGAAAAATCACGAACGTCGTACGATTGCTCCCACACCAAAAGTGCCAGCCACTCAAGCTCTTGCTGCTCCTCAGCAGCCGTTGGCAGCGCATCTACAGCACCACAGACATTGGGGCTCCGGGCTTTCCCAGACGAGCAGGGCTTCGACGTTTGCCACCAGCTGCACGTGGGCGCCCCCGAAAAAAAACCCCGAAAAATCACGAACGTCGGACGACTGCTCCCACACCAAAAGTGCCAGCCACTCAAGCTCTTGCTCCACCTCAGCGGCCATTGGCAGCGCATCTACAGCAGCACAGACACTGGGGCTCCGGACTTTCCCTGAGGAGCAGGGCTTCGACGTTTGCCACCAGCTTCACCTGGGAGCCCCCCAAAAAAAATAAACCTAAAAAATCACGAGCGTCGGACGATTGCTCCACACCAAAAGTGCCAGCCACTCAAGCTCTTGCTGCTCCTCAGCGGCCATTGGTAGCACATCTACAGCACCACAGACGTTGGGGCTCTGGGCTTTCCCTGAGTAGTCGGGCTTCGACGTTTGCCACCAGCTGCACCTGGGCGACCCCCGAAAAAAAAAACCTAAATATCACGAACGTCGGACGATTGCTCCCACGCCAAAAGTGCCAGCCGCTCAAGCTCTTGCTGCTCCTCAGCGGCCATTGGCAGCGCATCTACATCAGCACAGACACTGGGGCTCCGGACTTTCCCTGAGGAGCAGGGCTTCGACGTTTGCCACCAGCTGCACATGGGCGCCCCCCGAAAAAAAACCCCGAAAAATCACGAACGTCGTACGATTGCTCCCACACCAAAAGTGCCAGCCACTCAAGCTCTTGCTGCTCCTCAGCAGCCGTTGGCAGCGCATCTACAGCACCACAGACATTGGGGCTCCGGGCTTTCCCAGACGAGCAGGGCTTCGACGTTTGCCACCAGCTGCACGTGGGCGCCCCCGAAAAAAAACCCCGAAAAATCACGAACGTCGGACGACTGCTCCCACACCAAAAGTGCCAGCCACTCAAGCTCTTGCTCCACCTCAGCGGCCATTGGCAGCGCATCTACAGCAGCACAGACATTGCGGCTCCGGGCTTTACCTGAGGAGCAGGACTTTGACATTTGCCACCAGCTGCACCTGGGCGCCCCCCGAAAAAAAAACCAAAAAATCACGAACGTCGGACGATTGATCCCACCCCTAAAGTGCTAGCAACTCAAGCTCTTGCTGCTCCTCAGTAGCCATTGGCAGCGCATCTACAGCAGCACAGACACTGGGGCTCCGGGCTTTCCCTGAGGAGCACGGCTTCGACGTTTGCCACCAGCTGCACCTGGGAGCCCCCCAAAAAAAGAAACCTGAAAAATCACGAACGTCGAACGATTGCTCCACACCAAAAGTGCCAGCCACTCAAGCTCTTGCTGCTCCTCAGCGGCCATTGGCAGCGCATCTACAGCACCAAAGACACTGAGTTCAGGGCTTTCCCTGAGGACTAGGGCTTCGACGTTTGCCACCAGCTGCACCTGGGCGCCCCCGAAAAAAAACCCCGAAAAATCACGAACGTCGGACGATTGCTCCCACACCAAAAGTGACAGCCACTCAAGCTCTTGCTGCTCCTCAGCGGCCATTGGCACAACATCTACAGAACCGCAGACATTGGTGTTGAGGGCTTTCCCTGAGGAGCAGGGCTTCGACGTTTACCACCAGCTGCACCTGGGCACCCCCGGAAAAATCATGAACGTCGGACGATTGCTCCACACCGAAAGTGCCAGCCACTCAAGCTCTTGCTGCTCCTCAGCGGCCATTGGCAGCGCATCTACAGCACCACACACATGGGGGCTCCGGGCTTTCCCTGAGGAGCAGGGCTTCGACGTTTGCCACCAGATGCACCTGGGCGCCCCTCGAAAAAAAACCCCGAAAAATCACGAACGTCGGACGATTGTTCCACATCAAAAGTGCCAGCCACTCAAGCTCTTGCTGCTCCTCAGCGGCCATTGGCAGCGCATCTACAGCAGCACAGACACTGGGGCTCCGGACTTTCCCTGAGGAGCAGGGCTTCGACGTTTGCCACCAGCTTCACCTGGGAGCCCCCCAAAAAAAATAAACCTAAAAAATCACGAGCGTCGGACGATTGCTCCACACCGAAAGTGCCAGCCACTCAAGCTCTTGCTGCTCCTCAGCGGCCATTGGTAGCACATCTACAGCACCACAGACGTTGGGGCTCTGGGCTTTCCCTGAGTAGTCGGGCTTCGACGTTTGCCACCAGCTGCACCTGGGCGAACCCCGAAAAAAAAAACCTAAATATCACGAACGTCGGACGATTGCTCCCACACCAAAAGTGACAGCCGCTCAAGCTCTTTCTGCTCCTCAGCGGCCATTGGCAGCGAATCTACAGCAGCAGAGACACTGGGGCTCCGGGCTTTCCCTGAGGAGCAGGGCTTCGACGTTTGCCACCAGCTGCACCTTCGTGCCCCCCGAAAATAAACCCCGAAAAATCACGAACGTCGGACGATGGCTCCCACACCAAAAGTGCCAGCCACTCAAGCTCTTGCTGCTCCTCAGCGGCCATTGGCAGCGCATCTACAGCACCACAGACATTGGGGCTCCGGGCTTTCCCTGAGGAGCAGGGCTTCGACGTTTGCCACCAGATGCACCTGGGCGCCCCTCGAAAAAAAACCCCGAAAAATCACGAACGTCGGACGATTGCTCCGCACCTAAAGTGCCAGCCACTCAAGCACTTGCTGCTCCTCAGCGGCCATTGGCAGCGCATCTACAGCAGCACAGACGTTGGGGCTCCGGGCTTTCCCTGAGGAGCAGGGCTTCGACGTTTGCCACCAGCTGCACCTGGGCGCCCCCCGAAAAAAAAACCCCCGAAAAATCAAAAACGTCGGACGATTGCTCGCACACCAAAAGTGCCAGCCACTCAACCTCTTCCTGCTCCTCAGTGGCCATTGGCAGCACATCTAAGGAACCACAGACTTTGGGGTTCCGGGCTTTCCCTGAGGAGCAGGGCTTCGACGTTTGCCACCAGCTGCACTTGGGCAGAGCCCGAAAACGAACCCCTTAAAATCACGAACGTCGGACGATTGGTCCCACACCAAAAGTGCCAGCCACTCAAGCTCTTGCTGCTCCTCAGCGGCCATTGCCACCGCATCTACAGCACCACAGACATTGGGGCTCCGGGCTTTCCCTGAGGAGTCGGGCTTCGACGTTTGCCACCAGCTGCACCTGGGCGCCCCCCGAAAAAAAAAACCTAAAAATCACGAACGTTGGACGATTGCTCCCACACCAAAAGTGCCAGCCACTCAAGCTCTTGCTGCTCCTCAGCGGCCATTGGCAGCACATCTAAAGAACCACAGATATTTGGGTTCCGGGCTTTCCCTGAGGAGCAGGGCTTCGACGTTTGCCACCAGCTTCACCTAGGAGCCCCCCAAAAAAAAACCCTGAAAAATCACAAACGTCGGACGATTGCTCCCACCCCAAAAGTGCCAGCCACTCAAGCTCTTGCTGCTCCTCAGCGGCCATGGGCAGCGCATCTACAGCACCACAGACATTGGGGCTCCGGGCTTTCCCTGAGGAGCAGAGCTTCGACGTTTGTCAACAGCCCCACCTTGGCGCCCCCCGAAAAAACCCCCGAAAACTCACGAACGTTGGACGATTGCTCCCACACCAAAAGTGACAGCCACTCAAGCTCTTGCTGCTCCTCAGCGGCCATTGGCAGCGCATCTACAGCACCACAGATATTGGTGCTCTGGGCTTTCCCTGAGGAGCAGGGCTTCGACATTTGCCACCAGCCCCACCTGGGCGCCCCCTGAAAAAAAACCCCAAAAAATTACGATCGTCAAACGATTGCTCCCACACCAAAAGTGCCAGCCACTCAAGCTCTTGCTGCTCCTCAGCAGCCATTGGCAGCGCATCTACAGCAGCACAGACACTGGGGCTCCGGGCTTTCCCTGAGGAGCAGGGCTTTGACGTTTGCCACCAGCTGCACCTGGGAGTTCCCCAAAAGAAAAAACTGAAAAATCACGAACGTCGGACGATTGCTCCACACCGAAAGTGCCAGCCACTCAAGCTCTTGCTGCTCCTCAGCGGCCATTGCTAGCGCATCTACAGCACCAAAGACATTGGGGCTCCGGGCTTTCCCTGAGGATTAGGGCTTCGACGTTTGCCACCAGCTGCACATGTGCTCCCCCCGAAAAAAACCCTGATAAATCACGAACGTCGGACGATTGCTCCCACCCGAAACGTGCCAGCCACTGAAGCTCTTGCTGCTTCTCAGCAGCCATTGGCAGCGCATCTACAGCACCACAGACATTGGGGCTCCGGGCTTTCCCTGAGGAGCAGGGCTTCGATGTTGGCTACCAGCTGCACCTGGGCGCCCCCGAAAAAAACCCTGGAAAATCACGAACTTTGGACGATTGCTCCCACACCAAAAGTGCCAGCCACTCAAGCTCTTGCTGCTCCTCAGCGGCCATTGGCAGCGCATCTACAGCACAAAAGACATTGGGGCTCCGGGCTTTCCCTGAGGAGTCGGGCTTCGACGTTTGCCACCAGCTGCACCTGGGTGCCCCCGAAAAAAAACCCCAAAAAAACACGAACATCCGACGATTGCTCCCACACCAAAAGTGCCAGCCACTCAAGCTCTTGCTGCTCCTCAGCGGCCATTGGCAGCACATCTACAGCACCACAGACATTGGGGCTCCCGGCTTTCCCTAGGGAGTCGGGCTTTGACGTTTGCCACCAGCTGCACGTGGGCGCCCCCCCAAAAAAAAAACCTAAAAATCACGAACGTTGGACGATTGCTCCCACACCAAAAGTGCCAGCCACTCAAGCTCTTGGCCATTGGCAGCGCCATTGGCAGCGCATCTACAGTACCACAGACATTGGGGCTCCGGGCTTTCCCTGAGGAGTAGGGCTTCGACGTTTGCCACCAGCTGCACCTGGGCACCCCCGAAAAAAAACCCCAAAAAATCACGAACGTTGGACGATTGCTACCACACCAAAAGTGCCAGCCACTCAAGCTCTTGCTGCTCCTCAGCGGCCATTGGCAGCGCACCTACAGCACCAAAGACACTGGGTTCCGGGCTTTCCCTGAGGACTAGGGCTACGACTTTTGCCACCAGCTGCACCTGGGCGCCCCCGAAAAAAAACCCCAAAAAATCACGAACGTCGGACGATTGCTCCCACACCAAAAGTGCCAGCCACTGAAGCTCTTGCTGCTCCTCAGCGGCCATTGGTAGCGCATCTACAGCAACAGAAACATTGGGGTTCTGGGCTTTCCCTGAGGAGTAGGGCTTCGACGTTTACCACCAGCTGCACCTGGGCGCCCCCTGAAAAAAAACCCTGAAAAATCACGAACGTCCGACGATTGCTCCCACGCCAAAAGTGCCAGCCGCTCAAGCTCTTGCTGCTCCTCAGCGGCCATTGGCAGCGCATCTACATCACCACAGACATTGGGGCTCCGGGCTTTCCCTGAGGAGTAGGGCTTCGACGTTTGCCACCAGCTGCACCTGGGCGCCCCCGAAAAAAAACCCCGAAAAATCACGAACGTCGGACGATTGCTCCCACCCCTAAAGTGCTAGCAACTCAAGCTCTTGCTGCTCCTCAGTAGCCATTGGCAGCGCATCTACAGCAGCACAGACACTGGGGCTCCGGGCTTTCCCTGAGGAGCAGGGCTTCGACGTTTGCCACCAGCTTCACCTGGGAACCCAAAAAAGAAACCTGAAAAATCACGAACGTCGGACGATTGCTCCACACCAAAAGTGCCAGCCACTCAAGCTCTTGCTGCTCCTCAGCGGCCATTGGCAGCGCATCTACAGCACCAAAGACACTGAGTTCCGGGCTTTCCCTGAGGACTAGGGCTTCGACGTTTGCCACCAGCTGCACGTGGGCGCCCCCGAAAAAAACCCCGAAAAATCACGAACGTCGGACGATTGCTCCACACCAAAAGTGGCAGCCACTCAAGCTCTTTCTGCTCCTCAGCGGCCATTGGCAGCGAATCTACAGCGCCACAGACATTGGGGCTCCGGGCTTTCCCTGAGGAGCAGGGCTTCGACGTTTGCCACCAGCTGCACCTTCGTGCCCCCCGAAAATAAACCCCCAAAAATCACGAACGTCGGACGATGGCTCCACACCAAAAGTGCCAGCCACTCAAGCTCTTGCTGCTCCTCAGCGGCCATTGGCAGCGCATCTACAGCACCACAGACATTGGGGCTCCGGGCTTTCCCTGAGGAGCAGGGCTTCGACGTTTGCCACCAGATGCACCTGGGCGCCCCTCGAAAAAAAACCCCGAAAAATCACGAACGTCGGACGATTGCTCCACACCGAAAGTGCCAGCCACTCAAGCACTTGCTGCTCCTCAGCGGCCATTGGCAGCGCAACTACAGCAGCACAGACATTGGGGCTCAGGGCTTTCCCTGAGGAGCAGGGCTTCGACGTTTGCCACCAGCTGCACGTGGGCGACCCCGAAAAAAACCCAAAAAATCACGAACGTCGGACGATTGCTCCCACACCAAAAGTGCCAGCCACTCAAGCTCTTGCTGCTCCTCAGCAGCCATTGGCAGCGCATCTACAGCAGCACAGACACTGGGGCTCCGGGCTTTCCCTGAGGAGCAGGGCTTTGACGTTTGCCACCAGCTGCACCTGGGAGTTCCCCAAAAGAAAAAACTGAAAAATCACGAACGTCGGACGATTGCTCCACACCGAAAGTGCCAGCCACTCAAGCTCTTGCTGCTCCTCAGCGGCCATTGCTAGCGCATCTACAGCACCAAAGACATTGGGGCTCCGGGCTTTCCCTGAGGATTAGGGCTTCGATATTTGCCACCAGCTGCACATGTGCTCCCCCCGAAAAAAACCCTGATAAATCACGAACGTTGGACGATTGCTCCCACACCAAAAGTGCCAGCCACTCAAGCTCTTGCTGCTCCTCAGCAGCTATTGGTAGCGCATCTACAGCTGCACAGACACTGGGGCTCCGGGCTTTCCCTGAGGAGCAGGGCTTCGACGTTTGCCACCAGCTTCACCTGGGAGCCCCCCCAAAAAAAAAACCTGAAAAATCACGAACGTCGGACGATTGCTCCACACCAAAAGTGCCAGCCACTCAAGCTCTTGCTGCTCCTCAGCGGCCATTGGTAGCGCATCTACAGCAGCACAGACATTGCGGCTCCGGGCTTTCCCTGAGGAGCAGGGCTTCGATGTTGGCTACCAGCTGCACCTGGGCGCCCCCGAAAAAAACCCTGGAAAATCACGAACTTTGGACGATTGCTCCCACACCAAAAGTGCCAGCCACTCAAGCTCTTGCTGCTCCTCAGCGGCCATTGGCAGCGCATCTACAGCACCAAAGACATTGGGGCTCCGGGCTTTCCCTGAGGAGTCGGGCTTCGACATTTGCCACCAGCTGCAGGTGTGCCCCCCCCGAAAAAAAAAACCTAAAAATCACGAACGTCGGACGATTGCTCCACACCGAAAGTGCCAGCCACTCAAGCTCTTGCTGCTCCTCAGCGGCCATTGGTAGCGCATCTACAGCAGCACAGACATTGCGGCTCCGGGCTTTCCCTGAGGAGTAGGGCTTCGACGTTTGCCTCCAGCTGCACCTGGGCGCCCCCCGAATAAAACCCCGAAAAATCACGAACATCGGACGATTGCTCCCACCCCAAAAGTGCCAGCCACTCAAGCTCTTGCTGCTTCTCAGCAGCCATGGGTAGCACATGTACAGCACCACAGACATTGGGGCTCCGGGCTTTTCCTGAGGAGCAGGGCTTCGACGTTTACCACCAGCCCCACCTGGGCGCCCCCTGAAAAAAAACCCTGAAAAATCACGAACGTCGGACGATTGCTCCACACCGAAAGTGCCAGCCACTCAAGCACTTGCTGCTCCTCAGCGGCCATTGGCAGCGCAACTACAGCAGCACAGACATTGGGGCTCAGGGCTTTCCCTGAGGAGCAGGGCTTCGACGTTTGCCACCAGCTGCACGTGGGCGCCCCCCGAAAAAAACCCAAAAAATCACGAACGTCGGACGATTGCTCCCACACCAAAAGTGCCAGCCACTCAAGCTCTTGCTGCTCCTCAGCAGCCATTGGCAGCGCATCTACAGCAGCACAGACACTGGGGCTCCGGGCTTTCCCTGAGGAGCAGGGCTTTGACGTTTGCCACCAGCTGCACCTGGGAGTTCCCCAAAAGAAAAAACTGAAAAATCACGAACGTCGGACGATTGCTCCACACCGAAAGTGCCAGCCACTCAAGCTCTTGCTGCTCCTCAGCGGCCATTGCTAGCGCATCTACAGCACCAAAGACATTGGGGCTCCGGGCTTTCCCTGATGATTAGGGCTTCGATATTTGCCACCAGCTGCACATGTGCTCCCCCGAAAAAAACCCTGATAAATCACGAACGTTGGACGATTGCTCCCACACCAAAAGTGCCAGCCACTCAAGCTCTTGCTGCTCCTCAGCAGCTATTGGTAGCGCATCTACAGCTGCACAGACACTGGGGCTCCGGGCTTTCCCTGAGGAGCAGGGCTTCGACGTTTGCCACCAGCTTCACCTGGGAGCCCCCCCAAAAAAAAACCTGAAAAATCACGAACGTCGGACGATTGCTCCACACCAAAAGTGCCAGCCACTCAAGCTCTTGCTGCTCCTCAGCGGCCATTGGTAGCGCATCTACAGCAGCACAGACATTGCGGCTCCGGGCTTTCCCTGAGGAGCAGGGCTTCGATGTTGGCTACCAGCTGCACCTGGGCGCCCCCGAAAAAAACCCTGGAAAATCACGAACTTTGGACGATTGCTCCCACACCAAAAGTGCCAGCCACTCAAGCTCTTGCTGCTCCTCAGCGGCCATTGGCAGCGCATCTACAGCACCAAAGACATTGGGGCTCCGGGCTTTCCCTGAGGAGTCGGGCTTCGACATTTGCCACCAGCTGCAGGTGTGCCCCCCCGAAAAAAAAACCTAAAAATCACGAACGTCGGACGATTGCTCCACACCGAAAGTGCCAGCCACTCAAGCTCTTGCTGCTCCTCAGCGGCCATTGGTAGCGCATCTACAGCAGCACAGACATTGCGGCTCTGGGCTTTCCCTGAGGAGTAGGGCTTCGACGTTTGCCTCCAGCTGCACCTGGGCGCCCCCCGAAAAAAACCCCGAAAAATCACGAACATCGGACGATTGCTCCCACCCCAAAAGTGCCAGCCACTCAAGCTCTTGCTGCTTCTCAGCAGCCATGGGTAGCACATGTACAGCACCACAGACATTGGGGCTCCGGGCTTTTCCTGAGGAGCAGGGCTTCGACGTTTACCACCAGCCCCACCTGGGCGCCCCCTGAAAAAAAACCCTGAAAAATCACGAACGTTGGACGATTGCTCCCACACCAAAAGTGCCAGCCACTCAACCTCTTCCTGCTCCTCAGCGGCCATTGGCAGCACATCTAAGGAACCACAGACTTTGGGGTTCCGGGCTTTCCCTAGGGAGTCGGGCTTTGACGTTTGCCACCAGCTGCACGTGGGCGCCCCCCGAAAAAAAAAAACCTAAAAATCACGAACGTTGGACGATTGCTCCCACACCAAAAGTGCCAGCCACTCAAGCTCTTGCTGCTCCTCAGCGGCCATTGGCAGCACATCTAAAGAACCACAGATATTTGGGTTCCGGGCTTTCCCTGAGGAGCAGAGCTTCGACGTTTGCCACCAGCTTCACCTAGGAGCCCCCCAAAAAAAAACCCTGAAAAATCACGAACGTCGGACTATTGCTCCCACCCCAAAAGTGCTAGCAACTCAAGCTCTTGCTGCTCCTCAGCGGCCATGGGCAGCGCATCTACAGCACCACAGACATTGGGGCTCCGGGCTCTCCCTGAGGAGTAGGGCTTCGACGTTTGCCACCAGCTGCACCTGGGCACCTCCCGAAAAAAAACCCCAATAAATCACGAACGTCGGACGATTGCTCCCACCCCAAAAGTGCCAGCAACTCGAGCTCTTGCTGCTCCTCAGCGGCCATTGGCAGCGCATCTACAGCACCACAGACATTGGGGCTCCGGGCTTTCCCTGAGGAGCAGAGCTTCGACGTTTGTCAACAGCCCCACCCGGGCGCCCCCCGAAAAAACCCCCGAAAACTCACGAACGTTGGACGATTGCTCCCACACCAAAAGTGCCAGCCACTCAAGCTCTTGCTGCTCCTCAGCGGCCATTGGCAGCGCATCTACAGCACCACAGATATTGGTGCTCTGGGCTTACCCTGAGGAGCAGGGTTTCGAAGTTTGCCACCAGACGCACCTGGGCGCCCCCGAAAAAAACCCCTAAAAATAACGAACGTCGGACGATTGCTCCCACACCAAAAGTGCCAGCCACTCAAGCTCTTGCTGCTCCTCAGCGGCCATTAGCAGCGCAACTACAGCACCACAGACATTGGGGCTCCGGGCTTTCCCTGAGGAGCTGGGCTTCGACATTTGCCACCAGCCCCACCTGGGCGCCCCCTGAAAAAAAACCCAAAAAATTACGATCGTCAAACGATTGCTCCCACACCAAAAGTGCCAGCCACTCAAGCTCTTGCTGCTCCTCAGCGGCCATTGGCAGCGCATCTACAGGAGCACAGACATGGGGGCTCCGGGCTTTCCCTGAGGAGTAGGGCTTCGACGTTTGCCACGATCCACACCTGGGCACCCCCCGAAAATAAACCCCGAAAAATCACGAACGTCGGACGATTGCTCCCACCCCAAAAGTGCCAGCCACTCAAGCTCTTGCTGCTCCTCAGCGGCCATTGGCAGCGTGATAAGGGGGAGAGGACCGCATAGAAATAAGGACAATAAGTTATTCACAAATATATACGTATGCGCTTAAGTAATATGGTTACCAAAACATAGTCACGTAACCTTATAGCCTAAGGAAATAATGAATGGAGAAAGAAGTCTGTTTTCCTTGTGAGGGATGAGAAAAAGTCTCGCATAATCTCAAGGGAATGATTAAGAGGAACAAGGAGTTTGGAAACGGGAAGGCATCCGTCACATAAATCTCCTTGCTCAAGGAAAACAGATGGTTAACAAGGACATGAATCAGCTCAGACTGATAAGGATACTGCCAGATTGCAGGATCATCAAATTCCAGGCAAAAGTGAAAAGTACACCACGAGGAAGACCTACGGCCTTCCTCCCAGAAGACCACTGAAGACCCCTGCCCACAATTTTTGGAAGGATTTACGCAAGCGCAAGGGACTGATAAGCTAATTAACATACGAAGCGAGAGTAGGCGGGTTTAGATAATGAATATGTATAGGCGTATTGTGAAACTTTATGAATATGTAATACTTGGTTGTATAAATTTAAAGTGAGTTGCCACGTAAGGCGCACACGGTTTTGGTGGGACTACCCCCCGTGCTGCCCGGCGCCGAATAAACATACCTACTTTACAATCTTACAGATTGTGGAGTCCGTTTTCCGCACGTCAGTTTGGCGAGCCAGCCAGGAGGCTCTCTGCTTGGCTGCGGGATCGACTGCGGAGCAGACGCCCCTAGGCGCGCCCCGAGCACATTCCTCGAAGGAGCCTCCGCTGCCAGCCGCTCACCGCAGGAGCAGACAACAACCTCCTGAAGCCGCGGACCAAACGGTATGTTTAATGGAGAGGGGCCTGTAAGCCGTACGCGTGGCCGGGGCAGCTGGTAAATCGCGCAGAGACGTCTGGCGTGCAGCATAGTCCCCGTTGGGTGGGTACCCAGGTTGGTTTGGGGCGCCAGAGGGGACTCGCTGACCAATAGAGCGGCCGCTAGCGATCTTGGGAGCAGATCGAGTGAGTCCGAGGTAACCGCTGCATCCCATTGTTGGGAGCCAGGACGGACCTGCTGATGACCGGTATATGAGAAGCAGGAGAAGGGTAAGCGGGCCTCTTGTAATCTTGAAGGGTATATTTCGCAGCTGCTAAAAGGGATGTCAATTGGAGTGTTAATTAAGCGTCCGGACAAATTCATGTGTGTGCGAGGAACGTTCTGCTGTGGGAGTGCCTGTGTTGTGAGAGCGTGAGTGAGTCCTGAGAATTCAAGCTGCTGTGGGAGTGCCTGTGTTGTGAGAGCGTGAGTGAGTCCTGAGAATTCAAGCTGCTGTGGGAGTGCCTGTGTTGTGAGAGCGTGAGTGAGTCCTGAGAATTCAAGCTGCTGTGGGAGTGCCTGTGTTGTGAGAGCGTGAGTGAGTCCTGGGAATTCAAGCAAAGCTGTGACTGTGTGTGTGGCGTGAGGTCTGTCCAGCCGCCCCTAGCCGCCCAGATCCTTCTGAAGTGGGCTAGAAAACAAGGGGACTTTCCTCTTTCCGAAGTTTCTTGTATGATCGTGTGGCCACTATGAGTGTGTGGACGTTCACAAGAGTGTGAACACTGTGAATACCTTTGTATGCCAGCACAAAGAGAGATCATACAGAAGTGTAAGAGACTATTTTCTGTGTGAATTGTGTTGTTTGTGTGCGAAGATTGAATTGGATCCAAACTGTGTGGTGTGAGACTGAGGTTTGAGAACCTGAGTGCAATTGTGGTCCCACGGAAATGGGTAATACACAAGGAGATATTTCGAAGAAAAGTCCTCTGGGATGTGTACTTGCCCACTGGAAAGATATTGTAGGGTCTGGGGTACGGAGAGTAAGAGAACCCTTATAAAATACTGCAATCAGTGGTGGCCGTTGTATAAGTTAGAAAACGAGGCTAAATGGCCACTAAATGGGTCAATAGATTATAATACTTTGTTACAGCTAATGCTCTTTTTAAGGAGGGAAGGGAAGTGGGATGAGGTTTCATACGCAGATATGTTTTTCACTCTCCGAAACCACCCAGAGTGGCAAAGGGACTGTGGAATAGTACCCCCACAGGACCCTATGGTACTCGCACTCGAGCGAGAAAACAACAAGGAGCTTAAAGGTAAACTGAGGCAGTGTTGTTCGGCGTGTAGTATTGGGCAAAGATGTACTAAAGCAAATAAGATCCACCAGGCACCAGAACAAGACTTAACTGATTTGTTTAAGCCTCCCCCTCGACCTCGGGAACAGGATGTGGACTCGGATGGAGCTTCAACCCTCCCGGACAGTCCCATATCTTCCCGTACCAGGAAGAAATCTTCTCCAACAGCTTTGCAAGCACCTCTCCGGGAGGCGGTGGGGCCAGATGGTGGGACAATGTTAATTAGAATACCCTTTTCTACTGCTGACCTAGGGGAATGGAAAAAGGTCGCAAAAGATTATAGGAGTGACCCGGTAAGCGTGACTAAGCATTTCCAATTTATTGTAAAACAGCATAATCCTGATTGGAAGGATATACAACTATGATTGGAATACATGACCGAGACAGAGAAACAGCTGATTTTAAAGACAGCAGGGAATTTGGCCGAAGACTATTATAAGATTACAGGAGGGGACGTTAAGGAATACTTCCCTCTCCAAGATCCAAAGTGGGATGTTAATAGATCTATACATATGGAAAGATTGCAGGAGTATCAGGAATGGATTTCAAAGGGAATGGAGAGGGCAATCCCCAAAACCATAAATTGGTCAGCTTTATATGCGGTAAAGCAAAGTCCTACCGAGTCCCCATCCGAATTCCTGGATCGATTGAGGGACGTGATGCGCCGCAGCACACCGCTGGATCCTGGGTCAGAGGTAGGAGTACAGCAATTAGTCTCCCTATTTCTGGGCCAATCTACTGGGGACATAAGACGCAAACTTCAGAAATTGCGCCCCACAGAAAGCCGGAACTTGGAGGTTCTGTTAGACGAGGCATGGAGAGTGTTTAGTAATAGAGAAGAAGGGTATCGGCAGGGACAAAGAAGATTGGTGGCTGTAGTTCGGGGAGATGGGGAATGAAGAGGTAGGCGAAATCAGCCCCGGTTGGGGTTGGAAAAGGATCAGTGTGCGATGTGCAAGGGCTTTGGCCACTGGAAAAAGGAATGCCCAAGGAACAAGAAAGAAGGTCGGAGGATCCCGGCGAATGCGAGGATAGCTAATGTGATGGAAGGTTGACGGGAACCTGGGGAATCTACCCTAGCGGATCCACTGGTTATAATTAAGCTAGGGGACGAACAGCAACAAGTGGAATTCTTAATAGATACAGGGGCAACTTATTCGGTTTTGAATCAAGCTTTAGCACCTTTGGGGAATGGTTACGTTACAGTAAAAGGGGCGACTGGCCACAGTGAGAAGGCATATTTTTGTAAACCTCTGAAATACAAATTGGGAAAGCAATGGGGTATCCACAAATTTTTATATATGCCCAATTCCCCGAAAGCGCTTTTGGGAAGAGACCTATTGGAACAACTGGAAGCAAAGATCACATTTGAAAAAGGGGAAGTTGCACTGGAGGTGAAAGATCAGCAATATATTCAGATATTGAGTTTGGTTTTAACTAATTTCCCTCCAAAAGGAGAAGTTGATGAAGAAATCTTAAACCAGGTATATCCAGGAGTCTGGGCCACCGATGTGCCTGGAAGGGTGAAAAGTGCTCTACCTGTTGAAGTCAAGGTTAAGGAAGGCCAACGACCGGTAGGAATTAAACAATATCCCCTAAAAAAGGAAGACAGGGAAGGGATCCGACCAGTGATAGAAAAATTTCTACAGTTAGGATTATTGAGAGAGTGTGAGTCAGAGTTCAATACCCCTATATTGCCTGTCCGGAAACCCGATGGGTCATATAGAGTGGTCCAAGACTTACGGGCGGTGAATAAGATAACGGAAGACCTTTATCCTGTAGTGGCAAATCCATATACCCTACTGACTGTGTTAACACCTGAATTAATTTGGTTCACTGTTTTAGATCTGAAGGATGCTTTCTTTTGCCTCCCTCTCCATGAAGCCAGTCAAAAATTGTTTGCATTCGAATGGGAAAACCCTAAAAGTGGTCGAAAGACCCAGCTCACTTGGACGGTGTTGCCACAAGGATTTAAAAATAGTCCTACCATTTTTGGGAACCAGCTTGCAAAAGACTTAGAATCTTGGGAGACCCCATCTGGAGAAGGGAAATTGTTACAATATGTAGATGATATCCTGATTGCCACGAAAACGAAGGAAGACTGTATGACATGGACGGTGAGTCTATTGAATTTCTTGGGACTCCAGGGATACCGTGTCTCCAAAAAGAAAGCCCAGGTAATGCAACGTACAGTAACCTATTTAGGTTATGAAATTAGTGCGGGACAGAGAACTTTGGGACAGGCCCGCAAGGAAGCAATATGCCAAACCCCAAAACCCCAGACAGTAAAGGAGTTACGGACCTTTCTGGGAATGACGGGGTGGTGCCGATTGTGGATTTATAACTATGGGTTGCTTGTTAAACCATTGTATGCTCTAACAGCTACCGAGCGGAAGCACCTTGAGTGGAATAAAGAGACTGAATGTGCCTTTGAGCTACTGAAAAAGGCATTGATGTCGGCCCCGGCCTTAGGACTTCCGGATGTGAGTAAGCCGTTCCTTCTTTTCTCCCATGAGAAACAGGGTATTGCCCTGGGAATACTAGCACAAGATCTGGGCCCATATCGACGAGCAGTTGCCTACCTCTCTAAGCAGTTAGATGCCACTGCAAAGGGTTGGCCTGGATGCCTACGGGCAGTTGCGGCTGTGATACTGAACATACAGGAAGCCCGAAAGTTTACTCTGGGCCAGAAAATGACTGTTTTGGTGTCTCATACAGTGTCAGCGGTACTGGAAGCAAAGGGTGGTCACTGGCTTTCTCCACAAAGATTTTTGAGATATCAGGCTGTGTTGGTAGAACAGGATGACGTGGAAGTTGTAGTCACTAACATTGTCAACCCAGCCTCCTTTCTTAGCGGAAACACGGGAGAACCGGTGCATCATGACTGTTTGGAAACCATTGAAGCAACATATGCAAGCCGCCCAGACCTGAAGGATGCCCCCATGGAAAACGAGGAAAATTGGTTCACAGACGGGAGCAGCTATGTCTTAAACGGCAATCGGTATGCAGGATATGCCGTCACCACCAGTCAGAAGGTAATAGAGTCCGGGCCTTTGCCTATGAATACCTCCGCACAGAAGGCAGAAATAATTGCTCTAACTCGAGCCCTAGAGTTGGCCCAGGGCAAAACAGTGAACATTTACACGGATTCAAAATATGCCTTCGGAGTTGTGCACGCACATGGAGCAATTTGGAAAGAAAGAGGACTGCTGAACTCCCAGGGAAAAAATATCAAACATGCAGAAGAAATTCTGAAGTTACTAGAAGCCGTGCAGCTCCCTGAGAGAGTGGCAATTATGCATATTAAGGCACACCAGAAAGTGAGCTCGAATTTGGAAAAAGGGAATGAGTTGGCGGACAGAGAGGCAAAACTGGCAGCCAAAACAAAGGTGAAAGTAGAAGGGGCTCTAATTCCTGATAGGCAAATTTCTCTAGAAGGTAAGCCAGAATACACCAAGGAAGATCGGAAACTTATCACAGACTTGGAAGGGTCATATAATGAAGAGGGGTGGGCTTATACCCCACAGGGTAGACTAATCATTCCCTCTTGTCTACTGTGGCACTTGATACGGGAAGAACATAGGAAAAGGCATTGGGGAGCAGAGGCTCTGTATAGACATTTAATAAGAGAAATTGTGGCCAGAAATTTATATACCACAGTGAGACAGGTGACTCAACAGTGTGATCTTTGCCTCCAAACTAACCCTAAGAATACCCCCAAACCAAAAATGGGCCAGATTGGAAAAGGAAATGGGCCTGGACAACAATGGCAGATTGATTTTACAGAACTTCCAAGAAAAGGGGGTATCGATATTTGCTGGTATTAACCGATACCTTTTCAGGTTGGCCAGAAGCATTCCCAACTAGAACAGCTAAGGCACGGGAGGTAACTAAAGTGTTGGTACAAGAGATAATACCTCGTTTCGGGGTCCCAGCAACCATATCCTCTGATAGAGGACCACATTTTGTCTCAAAGATAGTACAACAAATTAGCCACCATTTGGGAATAGATTGGCAACTTCATACCCCATACCGCCCTCAGTCGAGTGGCCAAGTGGAGAAAATGAACCACTTAATCAAAAAGCAAATTGTGAAGTTGGGACAAGAAGCAAACCTGACATGGCCTCAGTCTCTCCCGTTAGCCCTCTTGCGTATCAGAACGAGACCAAGGGCAAAGGAAGGACTGGGTCCCTTTGAAATCCTATATGGACGACCTTATGGGATACAGAGAGGGATGTCTATGCAAGCTGGGGATGAAATTATGACTTCCTACATGGTGGCATTGAGCAAGCAGCTCAATAGAATTGGAAAGCACGTAATTGGTACCCGGGGAAGGGGTCTAGATGAACCTGTACATGACATACAACCTGGAGATTATGTATATGTAAAGTCTCTTACAGAAAAAACCTTGGAACCGCAGTGGGAAGGACCATACCAAGTGCTCCTCACCTCTTTTACAGCAATTAAGATTAAAGAACAAAACGCCTGGATACATCATACTAGGGTAAAGAAGTCACCACAAAAGCTTTGGACATCGGAAATTCAAGGTCCGTTAAAAATCAAATTAAAAAGATAGGATGTGGGTTAAACTCAATACGATTCTGATAATTTTACAGGTAACGAACACAGCGGCCTGGCGAGAAAACTGGTGTATCCAAGTGATTCAAAATATCACCAAAATTTTGGACAAAACAGATTGTTGGATTTGTACCCAGATGCCAAGGCACACCGGTTATGAACTCCCATTAATCGGTATCCCACTATCAAACCCTAATCCCTGGAGAAGTTCCCACTGGGACAGTTTAAATACAGACCCTCCGGCCAAGTGGGGGAAAGAATTGAAGGTAACTATTGAAGGATTCGGTGAATTGAAAGATAGCTGTTTAGTAAGCTCAGATGAAGGAGGAGTGTTTGTGGGAGAACATTTGAACTGCAACACTAGTAAAACATTCAATGTAACCGGAATAGGTCCTGTATTCTTGAAAAATAATTTCACTGGTCTCCCAACCCCACAAGGGACAGGATGGTATTGGTTGTGTGGCACAGTGGCTCGTAAAGTCTTGCCCTTAAAATGGCAAGGAGCATGCACTCTGGGAGGTTTAGTCCCCAACATTACTATCATTGACAAATTGACGCAATCTCCCATAAGAGAAAAACGAGATGTGAATAACCCCCTCATAGACAGACCAACAAGTTTCCATAGTTTTGCGCGATGGTTCATTCCGTTTTTAGGGGTTAGTGAATTAGAAAAGGCAATAATAAACATCTCAGCCGTCATAGAAACAATGGAAAAAAGGACTAGTGATGCCCTCTTGGCACTCCAGGAGGAAGTTACTGACTTATCAAAGATAGTATCACAGAATCGTATGGCCTTAGATTTGCTATTAGCATCCCAAGGGGGGGTATGCACTGTGATTAATACAGATTGTTGCGTATATACGGACCAAAGCGGGCGAATCACCGAAGACCTCCAAGAAATCAGGAGGCAAGTAAATATTTTACACAGAGTAACACAGGATAATACCTCCTGGGGTTTTTCTGACTTATGGGAAAAGCTAACGTCCTGGTTACCCAATCTAGCGTGGTTGAAACAGTTATTTACAATAATTATTGCGGTTGCTTTCCTATTCCTGATTGTCGGTGTGGCCGTCCGCTGTGGGTTTTGGTGTTTCAAGGGAGCTGGAAATTCTTATGATAGCTGGAAGAAGAATCAATTGCGACAAAAATTGGAGTCTGATCAGTATTTTAGGGATATGAAATAGAGTAAAAGAATTTACTTAGTGTAATAAAAAGGGGGGATTGATAAGGGGGAGAGGACCGCATAGAAATAAGGACAATAAGTTATTCACAAATATATACGTATGCGCTTAAGGAATATGGTTACCAAAACATAGTCACGTAACCTTATAGCCTAAGGAAATAATGAATGGAGAAAGAAGTCTGTTTTCCTTGTGAGGGATGAGAAAAAGTCTCGCATAATCTCAAGGGAATGATTAAGAGGAACAAGGAGTTTGGAAACGGGAAGGCATCCGTCACATAAATCTCCTTGCTCAAGGAAAACAGATGGTTAACAAGGACATGAATCAGCTCAGACTGATAAGGATACTGCCAGATTGCAGGATCATCAAATTCCAGGCAAAAGTGAAAAGTACACCACGAGGAAGACCTACGGCCTTCCTCCCAGAAGACCACTGAAGACCCCTGCCCACAATTTTTGGAAGGATTTACGCAAGCGCAAGGGACTGATAAGCTAATTAACATACGAAGCGAGAGTAGGCGGGTTTAGATAATGAATATGTATAGGCGTATTGTGAAACTTTATGAATATGTAATACTTGGTTGTATAAATTTAAAGTGAGTTGTCACGTAAGGCGCACACGGTTTTGGTGGGACTACCCCCCGTGCTGCCCGGCGCCGAATAAACATACCTACTTTACAATCTTACAGATTGTGGAGTCCGTTTTCCGCACGTCAAGCGCACCTACAGCAGCACAGATATTGGGGCTCCGGGCTTTCCCTGAGGAGCAGGGCTTCGACGTTTGCCAAGAGCCACACCTGGGGGCCCCCCGAAGGAAAACCCCGAAAAATCACGAACGTCGGACGACTGCTCCCACACCAAAAGTGCCAGCCACTCAAGCTCTTGCTGCTCCTCAGCGGCCATTGGCAGCGCATCTACAGCAGCACAGGCACTGGGGCTCCGGGCTTTCCCTGAGGAGCAGGGCTTCGACATTTGCCACCAGCTGAGCGTGGGCGCCCCCCGAAAAAAATCACCGAAAACTCACGAATGTTGGACGATTTTTCCCACACCAAAAGTGCCAGCCACTCAAGCTCTTGCTGCTCCTCAGCGGCCATTGGCAGCGCATCTATAGCACCACAGACACTGGGGCTCCGGACTTTCCCTGAGGAGCAGGGTTTCGATGTTTGCCACCAGCTGCACCTGGGCGCGCCCCGAAAAAAACACCAAAAAATCACAATCGTCAAACGATTCCTCCCACACCAAAAGTGCCAGCCACTCAAGCTCTTGCTGCTCCTCAGTGGCCATTGGCAGCGCATCTACAGCAGCACAAACATGGGGGCTCCGGGCTTTCCCTGAGGAGTAGGGCTTCGATGTTTGCCACGATCCACACCTGGGCACCCCCCGAAAATAAACCCCGAAAAATCACGAACGTCGGACGATTGCTCCCACACCAAAAGTGCCAGCCACTCAAGCTCTCGCTGCTCCTCAGCGTCCATTGGCAGCGCATCTACAGCACCACAGACATTGGGGCTCCAGGCTTTCCCTGAGGAGCAGGGCTTCGACGTTTGCCACGAGCCACACCTGGGCACCCCCCGAAGGAAAACCCCGAAAAATGACGAACGTCGGACGACTGCTCCCACACCAAAAGTGCCAGCCACTCAAGCTCTTGCCGCTCCAAAGCGGCCATTCGCAGCGCATCTACAGCACCACAGACACTGGGGCTCCGGGCTTTCCCTGAGGAGCAGGGCTTCGACATTTGCCACCAGCTGCACCTGGGCGCCCCCGAAAAAAACCCCCGAAAAATCACAAACGTCGGACGATTGCTCCCACACCAAAATTGCCAGCCACTCAAGCTCTTGCGGCTCCTCAGCGGACATTGGCAGCGCATCTACAGGAGCACAGACATGGGGGCTCCGGGCTTTCCCTGAGGATTAGGGCTTCGACGTTTGCCACCAACCCCACTTGGGCGCCCCCCGAAAAAAAACCCCGAAAAATCACAAACGTCAGACGATTGCTCCCACACCAAAAGTGCCAGCCACTCAAGCTCTTGCTGCTCCTCAGCGGCCATTGGCAGCGCATCTACAGCACGAAAGACATTGGGGCTCAGGGCTTTCCCTGAGGAGTAGGGCTTCGATGTTTGCCACCAGCTGCACGTGGGCGCCCCCCGAAAAAAACCCCGAAAAATCACGAACGTCGGACAATTGCTCCCACCCCAAAAGTGCCAGCCACTCAAGCTCTTGCTGCTCCTCAGCGGCCATTGGCAGCGCATCTACAGCACGACACACATGGGGGCTCCGGGAGTTCCCTGAGGAGCAGGGCTGCGACGTTTCCCACCAGCCCCACCTGGGCACTCCCCGAAAAAAAACCCCGAAAAGTCACGAACGTCGGACGATTGCTCCCACACCAAAAGTGCCAGCCACTCAAGCTCCTGCTCCTCCTCAGCGGCCATTGGCAGCGCATCTACAGCAGCACAGACACTGCGGCTCCGGGCTTTCCCTGAGGAGCAGGGCTTCGATGTTTGCCACCAGCTGCACCTGGGCGCCCCCAGAAAAATACCCCGAAAAATCACGAACGTCGGACGATTGCTCCCACCCCAAAAGTGCAAGCCACTCAAGCTCCTGCTCCTCCTCAGCGGCCATTGGCAGCGCAACTACAGCAGCACAGACACTGGGGCTCCGGGCTTTCCCGGAGGAGCAGGGCTTCGACGTTTGCCACGAGCCACACCTGGGCACCCCCCGAAAAAAACCCCGAAAAATCACGAACGTCGGACGATTGCTCCCACCCCAAAAGTTCCAGCCACTCAAGCTCTTGCTGCTCCTCAGCGGCCATTGGCAGCGCATCTACAGCAGCACAGACATTGGGGCTCCGGTATTTCCCTGAGGAGCAGGGCTTCGACGTTTGCCACCAGCTGCACCTGGGCGCCCCCCGAAAAAAAACCCCCAAAAATCACCAATGTCGGACGATTGCTCCCACACCAAAAGTGCCAGCCACTCAAGCTCTTGCATCTCCTCAGCGGCCATTGGCAGCGCACCTACAGCAGCACAGATATTGGGGCTCCGGGCTTTCTCTGAGTATTAGGGCTTCGACGTTTGCCACCGGCTGCACCTGGGCGCCCCCCGAGAAAAACCCCCGAAAAATCACGATCGTCGAACGATTTCTCCCACACCAAAAGTGCCAGCCACTCAAGCTCTTGCTGCACCTCAGCGGCCATTGGCAGTGCATCTACAGCACCACAGACATTGTGGCTCCGGTATTTCCCTGAGGAGCAGGGCTTCGACGTTTGCTACCAGCCACACCTGGGCACCCCCCGAAAAAAAAAACCGAAAAATCACGAACGTCGGACGATTGCTCCCACACCAAAAGTGCCAGCCACTCAAGCTCTTGCTGCTCCTCAGCGGCCATTGGCAGCGCATCTACAGCAGCACAGACACTGGGGCTCCGTGCTTTCCCTGAGGAGCAGGGCTTCGACGTTTGCCACCAGCCCCACCTGGGCACTCCCCGAAAAAAACCCCCGAAAAATCACGATCGTCGGACGATTGCTCCCACCCCAAAAGTGCCAGCCACTCAAGCTCCTGCTCCTCCTCAGCTGCCATTGGCAGCGCATCTACAGCAGCACAGACACTGGGGCTCCGGGCTTTCCCTGAGGAGTAGGGCTTCGATGTTTGCCACCAGCTGCACGTGGGCGCCCCCAAAAAATACCCCGAAAAATCACGAACGTCGGACGATTGCTCCCACCCCAAAAGTGCAAGCCACTCAAGCTACTGCTGCTCCTCAGCGGCCATTGGCAGCGCATCTACAGCACCACACACATGGGGGCTCGGGGAGTTCCCTGAGGAGCAGGGCTTCGACCTTTCCACCAGCTGCACCTGCGCCCCCCCCAAAAAAAAACCCCGAAAAATCACGATCGTCGGACGATTGCTCCCACCCCAAAAGTGCCAGCCACTCAAGCTCTTGCTGCTCCTCAGCGGCCATTGGCAGCGCATCTGCAGCACGAAAGACATTTGAGCTCCAGGCTTTCCCTGACGACTAGGGCTTCGATGTTTGCCACCAGCTGCACCTGGGCGTCCCCCGAAAAAAACCCTGAAAAATCACGTACGTCGGACGATTGCTCCCACACCAGAAGTGCCAGCCACTCAAGCTCTTGCTGCTCCTCAGCGGCCATTGGCAGCGCATCTACAGCAGCACAGACATTGGTGCTCCGGGCTTTACCTGAGGAGCAGGGCTTCAACGTTTGCCACCAGCTGCACCTGGGCGCCCCCCAAGAAAACCCCCGAAAAATAACGATCGTCGGACGATTGCTCCCACACCAAAAGTGCCATCCACTCAAGCTCTTGCTGCTCCTCAGCGGCCATTGGCAGCGCATCTACAGCATGAAAGACATTGGGGCTCCGGGCTTTCCCTGAGGAGTAGGGCTTTGATGTTTGCCACCAGCTGCACGTGGGACCACCCGAAAAAAACCCCGAAAAATCACCAACGTCGGACGATTGCTCCCACCCCAAAAGTGCCAGCCACTCAAGCTCTTGCTCCTCCTCAGTGGCCATTGGCAGCGCATCTACATCACCACAGACATTGCGGCTCCGGGCTTTCCCGGAGGAGCAGGGCTTCGACGTTTCCCACAAGCCACACCTGGGCACTCCCCGAAAAAAACCCGAAAACTCACGAACGTTGGACGATTGCTCCCACCCCAAAAGTGCCAGCCACTCAAGCTCTTGCTGCTCCTCAGCGGCCATTGGCAGCGCATCTACAGCACCACACACATGGGGGCTCCGGGAGTTCCCTGAGGAGCAGGGCTTCGAAGTTTCTACCAGCTGCACCTGCGCCCCCCCCAAAAAAAACCCCGAAAAATCACGATCGTCGGACGATTGCTCCCACCCCAAAAGTGCCAGCCACTCAAGCTCTTGCTCCTCCTCAGTGGCCATTGGCAGCGCATCTACAGCAGCACAGACATTGGGGCTCCGGGCTTTCCCTGAGGAGCAGGGCTTCGACGTTTGCCACGATCCGCACCTGGGCACCCCCGAAAATAAACCCCGAAAAATCACGATCGTCGGACGATAACTCGCACATCAAAAGTGCCAGCCACTCAAGCTCTTGCTGCTCCTCAGCGGCCATTGGCAGCGCATCTACAGCACCACAGACATTGGGGCTCCGGGCTTTCCCGGAGGAGCAGGGCTTCGTCGTTTGCCACAAGCCACACCTGGGCACCCCCAAAAAAAATACGTGAAAAATCACGATCGTCGGACGATTGCTCCCACACCAAAAGTGCCAGCCACTCAAGCTCTTGCTGCTCCTCAGCGGCCATTGGCAGCGCATCTACAGCACCACAGACATTGGGGCTCCGGGCTTTCCCTGAGGAGTAGGGCTTCGACGTTTGCTACCAGCTGCACCTGGGCGCCCCCGAAAAAACCCCCGAAAAATCACCAACGTCGGACGATTGCTCCCACACCAAAAGTGCCAGCCACTCAAGCTCTTGCTGCTACTCAGCGGCCAATGGCAGCGCATCTACAGCACCACAAACATTGGGGCTCCAGGCTTTCCCTGAGGAGCTGGGCTTCGACGTTTGCTACCAGCCACACCTGGGCACCCCCGAAAAAAAAAAACGAAAAATCACGAACGTCGGACGATTGCTCCCACCCCAAAAGTGCCAGCCACTCAAGCTCTTGCTGCTCCTCAGCGGCCATTGGCAGCGCATCTACAGCAGCACAGACACTGGGGCTCCGGGCTTTCCCTGAGGAGCAGGGCTTCGACGTTTGCCACGATCCGCACCGGGGCACCCCCCGAAAATAAACCCCGAAATATCACGATCGTCGGACGATTGCTCCCTCATCAAAAGTGCCAGCCACTCAAGCTCTTGCTGCTCCTCAGCGGCCATTGGCAGCGCATCTACAGCAGCACAGACACTGGGGCTCCGGGCTTTCCCTGAGGAGCAGGGCTTCGACGTTTGCCACGATCCGCACCTGGGCATCCCCGAAAATAAACCCCGAAATATCACGATCGTCGGACGATTGCTCCCACATAAAAAGTGCAAGCCACTCAAGCTCTTGCTGCTCCTCAGCGTCCATTTGCAGCGCATCTACAGGAGCACAGACATGGGGGCTCCGGGCTCTCCCTGAGGAGTAGGGCTTCGATGTTTGCCACCAGCTGCACCTGGGCACCCCCCGAAAAAAAAACCCGAAAAATCACGATCGTCGGACGATTGCTCCCACCCCAAAAGTGCCAGCCACTCAAGCTCTTGCTGCTCCTCAGCGGCCATTGGCAGCGCATCTACAGCACCACAGACATTGGGGCTCCGGGAGTTCCCTGAGGAGCAGGGCTTCGAAGTTTCTACCAGCTGCACCTGCGCCCCCCCCCAAAAAAAACCCCGAAAAATCACGATCGTCGGACGATTGCTCCCACCCCAAAAGTGCCAGCCACTCAAGCTCTTGCTCCTCCTCAGTGGCCATTGGCAGCGCATCTACAGCACCACAGACATTGGGGCTCCGGGCTTTCCCTGAGGAGCAGGGCTTCGACGTTTGCCACGATCCGCACCTGGGCACCCCCCGAAAAAAACCCCGAAAAATCACGATCGTCGGACGATTTCTCCCACATCAAAAGTGCCAGCCACTCAAGCTCTTGCTGCTCCTCAGCGGCCATTGGCAGCGCATCTACAGCACCACACACATGGGGGCTCCGGGAGTTCCCTGAGGAGCAGGGCTTCGACGTTTCCACCAGCTGCACCTGCGCCGCCCCCAAAAAAAACCCCGAGAAATCACGATCGTCGGACAATTGCTCACACCCCAAAAGTGCCAGCCACTCAAGCTCTTGCTGCTCCTCAGTGGCCATTGGCAGCGCATCTACAGCAGCACAGACATTGGGGCTCCGGGCTTTTCCTACGGAGCAGGGCTTCGACGTTTGCCACGATCCGCACCTGGGCACCCCCGAAAATAAACCCCGAAAAATCACGATCGTCGGACGATTTCTCCCACATCAAAAGTGCCAGCCACTCAAGCTCTTGCTGCTCCTCAGCGGCCATTGGCAGCGCATCTACAGCACCACAGACATGGGGTTCCGGGCTCTCCCTTAGGAGCAGGGCTTCGATGTTTGCCACCAGCTGCACCTGGGCGTCCCCCGAAAACCCCGAAAAATCACGAACGTCGGACGATTGCTCCCACCCCAAAAGTGCCAGCCACTCAAGCTCTTGCTGCTCCTCAGCGGCCATTGGCAGTGCATCTACAGCACCACACACATGGAGCTCCGGGAGTTCCCTGAGGAGCAGGGCTTCGACGTTTGCCACCAGCCCCACCTGGGCACTCCCCGAAAAAAAACCCCGAAAAGTCACGAACGTCGGACGATTGCTCCCACCCCAAAAGTGCCAGCCACTCAAGCTCCTGCTCCTCCTCAGCGGCCATTGGCAGCGCATCTACAGCAGCACAGACACTGGGGCTCCGGGCTTTCCCGGAGGAGCAGGGCTTCGACGTTTGCCACGAGCCACACCTGGGCACCCCCCGAAAAAACCCCCGAAAAATCACGAACGTCGGACGATTGCTCCCACCCCAAAAGTTCCAGCCACTCAAGCTCTTGCTGCTCCTCAGCGGCCATTGGCAGCGCATCAGAGCAGCACAGACATTGGGGCTCCGGTATTTCCCTGAGGAGCAGGGCTTCGACGTTTGCCACCAGCTGCACCTGGGCACCCCCCGAGAAAAACCCCCGAAAAATCACGATCGTCGGACGATTTCTCCCACACCAAAAGTGCCAGCCACTCAAGCTCTTGCTGCTCCTCAGCGGCCATTGGCAGCGCATCTACAGCACCACAGACATTGGGGCTCCGGTATTTCCCTGAGGAGCAGGGCTTCGACGTTTGCTACCAGCCACACCTGGGCACCCCCGAAAAAAAAAACCGAAAAATCACGAACGTCGGACGATTGCTCCCACCCCAAAAGTGCCAGCCACTCAAGCTCTTGCTGCTCCTCAGCGGCCATTGGCAGCGCACCTACAGCAGCACAGACACTGGGGCTCCGTGCTTTCCCTGAGGAGCAGGGCTTCGACGTTTGCCACCAGCCCCACCTGGGCACTCCCCCAAAAAACCCCGAAAAATCACGATCGTCGGACGATTGCTCCCACCCCAAAAGTGCCAGCCACTCAAGCTCCTGCTCCTCCTCAGCTGCCATTGGCAGCGCATCTACAGCAGCACAGACACTGGGGCTCCGGGCTTTCCCTGAGGAGTAGGGCTTCGATGTTTGCCACCAGCTGCACGTGGGCGCCCCCAAAAAATACCCCGAAAAATCACGAACGTCGGACGATTGCTCCCACCCCAAAAGTGCAAGCCACTCAAGATACTGCTGCTCCTCAGCGGCCATTGGCAGCGCATCTACAGCACCACACACATGGGGGCTCCGGGAGTTTCCTGAGGAGCAGGGCTTCGACCTTTCCACCAGCTGCACCTGCGCCCCCCCAAAAAAAAACCCCGAAAAATCACGATCGTCGGACGATTGCTCCCACCCCAAAAGTGCCAGCCACTCAAGCTCTTGCTGCTCCTCAGCGGCCATTGGCAGCGCATCTACAGCAGCACAGACACTGGGGCTCCGGGCTTTCCCTGAGGAGCAGGGCTTCGACGTTTGCCACGATCCGCACCTGGGCACCCCCGAAAATAAACCCCGAAAAATCACGATCGTCGGACGATTGCTCCCACATCAAAAGTGCCAGCCACTCAAGCTCTTGCTGCTCCTCAGCGGCCATTGGCAGCGCATCTACAGCAGCACAGACATTGTGGCTCCGGGCTTTCCCTGAGGAGCAGGGCTTCGACGTTTGCCACAAGCCACACCTGGGCACCCCCCCGAAAAAATACGTGAAAACTCATGAACGTTGGACGATTGCTCCCACACCAAAAGTGCCAGCCACTCAAGCTCTTGCTGCTCCTCAGCGGCCATTGGCAGCGCATCTACAGCAGCACAGACATTGGGGCTCCGGGCTTTCCCTGAGGAGCAGGGCTTCGACGTTTGCCACGAGCCGCACCTGGGCACTCCCTGATTAAAAACCCCGAAAAATCACGAACATCTGACGATTGCTCCCACACCAAAAGTGCCAGCCACTCAAGCTCTTGCTCCTCCTCAGTGGCCATTGGCAGCGCATCTACATCACCACAGACATTGCGGCTCCGGGCTTTCCCGGAGGAGCAGGGCTTCGACGTTTGCCACAAGCCACACCTGGGCACCCCCGAAAAAAAAACCCGAAAACTCACGAACGTTGGACGATTGCTCCCACCCCAAAAGTGCCAGCCACTCAAGCTCTTGCTGATCCTCAGCGGCCCTTGGCAGCGCATCTACAGCACCACACACATGGGGGCTCCGGGCTTTCCCTTAGGAGCAGGGCTTCGACATCTGCCACCAGCTGCACCTGCGCCCCCCGAAAAAAAAACCCCGAAAAATCACGATCGTCGGACGATTGCTCCCACCCCAAAAGTGCCAGCCACTCAAGCTCTTGCTGCTCCTCAGCGGCCATTGGCAGCGCATCTACAGCACCACAGACATTGGGGCTCCAGGCTTTCCCTCAGGAGCTGGGCTTCGACGTTTGCTACCAGCCACACCTGGGCACCCCCCGAAAAAAAAAAACGAAAAATCACGAACGTCAGACGATTGCTCCCACCCCAAAAGTTCCAGCCACTCAAGCTCTTGCTGCTCCTCAGCGGCCATTGGCAGCGCATCTACAGCAGCACAGACACTGGGGCTCCGGGCTTTCCCTGAGGAGCAGGGCTTTGACGTTTGCCACGATCCGCACCTGGGCACCCCCCGAAAATAAACCCCTAAAAATCACGATCGTCGGACGATTGCTCCCACATCAAAAGTGCAAGCCACTCAAGCTCTTGCTGCTCCTCAGCGTCCATTTGCAGCGCATCTACAGGAGCACAGACATGGGGGCTCCGGGCTCTCCCTGAGGAGTAGGGCTTCGATGTTTGCCACCAGCTGCACCTCGGCGCCCCCGAAAAAAAAACCCCGAAAAATCACGAACGTCGGACGATTGCTCCCACCCCAAAAGTGCCAGCCACTCAAGCTCTTGCTGCTCCTCAGCGGCCATTGGCAGCGCATCTACAGCATGAAAGACATTGGGGCTCCGGGCTTTCCCTAAGGAGTAGGGCTTTGATGTTTGCCACCAGCTGCACGTGGGACCACCCGAAAAAAACCCCGAAAAATCACGATCGTCGGACGATTGCTCCCACCCCAAAAGTGCCAGCCACTCAAGCTCTTGCTCCTCCTCAGTGGCCATTGGCAGCGCATCTACATCACCACAGACATTGCGGCTCCGGGCTTTCCCGGAGGCGCAGGGCTTCGACGTTTCCCACAAGCCACACCTGGGCACTCCCCGAAAAAAAACCCGAAAACTCACGAACGTTGGACGATTGCTCCCACCCCAAAAGTGCCAGCCACTCAAGCTCTTGCTGCTCCTCAGCGGCCATTGGCAGCGCATCTACAGCACCACACACATGGGGGCTCCGGGAGTTCCCTGAGGAGCAGGGCTTCGAAGTTTCTACCAGCTGCACCTGCGCCCCCCCCCCAAAAAAAAACCCCGAAAAATCACGATCGTCGGACGATTGCTCCCACCCCAAAAGTGCCAGCCACTCAAGCTCTTGCTCCTCCTCAGTGGCCATTGGCAGCGCATCTACAGCAGCACAGACATTGGGGCTCCGGGCTTTCCCTGAGGAGCAGGGCTTCGACGTTTGCCACGATCCGCACCTGGGCACCCCCGAAAATAAACCCCGAAAAATCACGATCGTCGGACGATAACTCGCACATCAAAAGTGCCAGCCACTCAAGCTCTTGCTGCTCCTCAGCGGCCATTGGCAGCGCATCTACAGCACCACAGACATTGGGGCTCCGGGCTTTCCCGGAGGAGCAGGGCTTCGACGTTTGCCACAAGCCACACCTGGGCACCCCCCGAAAAAAAATACGTGAAAAATCACGATCGTCGGACGATTGCTCCCACACCAAAAGTGCCAGCCACTCAAGCTCTTGCTGCTCCTCAGTGGCCATTGGCAGCGCATCTACAGCACCACAGACATTGGGGCTCCGGGCTTTCCCTGAGGAGTAGGGCTTCGACGTTTGCTACCAGCTGCACCTGGGCGCCCCCCGAAAAAACCCCCGAAAAATCACCAACGTCGGACGATTGCTCCCACACCAAAAGTGCCAGCCACTCAAGCTCTTGCTGCTACTCAGCGGCCAATGGCAGCGCATCTACAGCACCACAAACATTGGGGCTCCAGGCTTTCCCTGAGGAGCTGGGCTTCGACGTTTGCTACCAGCCACACCTGGGCACCCCCCGAAAAAAAAAAAACGAAAAATCACGAACGTCGGACGATTGCTCCCACCCCAAAAGTGCCAGCCACTCAAGCTCTTGCTGCTCCTCAGCGGCCATTGGCAGCGCATCTACAGCAGCACAGACACTGGGGCTCCGGGCTTTCCCTGAGGAGCAGGGCTTCGATGTTTGCCACGATCCGCACCGGGGCACCCCCCGAAAATAAACCCCGAAATATCACGATCGTCGGACGATTGCTCCCTCATCAAAAGTGCCAGCCACTCAAGCTCTTGCTGCTCCTCAGCGGCCATTGGCAGCGCATCTACAGCAGCACAGACACTGGGGCTCCGGGCTTTCCCTGAGGAGCAGGGCTTCGACGTTTGCCACGATCCGCACCTGGGCATCCCCGAAAATAAACCCCGAAATATCACGATCGTCGGACGATTGCTCCCACATAAAAAGTGCAAGCCACTCAAGCTCTTGCTGCTCCTCAGCGTCCATTTGCAGCGCATCTACAGGAGCACAGACATGGGGGCTCCGGGCTCTCCCTGAGGAGTAGGGCTTCGATGTTTGCCACCAGCTGCACCTGGGCACCCCCGAAAAAAAAACCCGAAAAATCACGATCGTCGGACGATTGCTCCCACCCCAAAAGTGCCAGCCACTCAAGCTCTTGCTGCTCCTCAGCGGCCATTGGCAGCGCATCTACAGCACCACAGACATTGGGGCTCCGGGAGTTCCCTGAGGAGCAGGGCTTCGAAGTTTCTACCAGCTGCACCTGCGCCCCCCCCAAAAAAAACCCCGAAAAATCACGATCGTCGGACGATTGCTCCCACCCCAAAAGTGCCAGCCACTCAAGCTCTTGCTCCTCCTCAGTGGCCATTGGCAGCGCATCTACAGCACCACAGACATTGGGGCTCCGGGCTTTCCCTGAGGAGCAGGGCTTCGACGTTTGCCACGATCCGCACCTGGGCACCCCCCGAAAAAAAACCCCGAAAAATCACGATCGTCGGACGATTTCTCCCACATCAAAAGTGCCAGCCACTCAAGCTCTTGCTGCTCCTCAGCGGCCATTGGCAGCGCATCTACAGCACCACACACATGGGGGCTCCGGGAGTTCCCTGAGGAGCAGGGCTTCGACGTTTCCACCAGCTGCACCTGCGCCGCCCCCAAAAAAAACCCCGAGAAATCACGATCGTCGGACAATTGCTCACACCCCAAAAGTGCCAGCCACTCAAGCTCTTGCTCCTCCTCAGTGGCCATTGGCAGCGCATCTACAGCAGCACAGACATTGGGGCTCCGGGCTTTTCCTACGGAGCAGGGCTTCGACGTTTGCCACAATCCGCACCTGGGCACCCCCGAAAATAAACCCCGAAAAATCACGATCGTCGGACGATTTCTCCCACATCAAAAGTGCCAGCCACTCAAGCTCTTGCTGCTCCTCAGCGGCCATTGGCAGCGCATCTACAGCACCACAGACATGGGGTTCCGGGCTCTCCCTTAGGAGCAGGGCTTCGATGTTTGCCACCAGCTGCACCTGGGCGCCCCCCGAAAAAAAACCCCGAAAAATCACGAACGTCGGACGATTGCTCCCACCCCAAAAGTGCCAGCCACTCAAGCTCTTGCTGCTCCTCAGCGGCCATTGGCAGTGCATCTACAGCACCACACACATGGAGCTCCGGGAGTTCCCTGAGGAGCAGGGCTTCGACGTTTGCCACCAGCCCCACCTGGGCACTCCCCGAAAAAAAACCCCGAAAAGTCACGAACGTCGGACGATTGCTCCCACCCCAAAAGTGCCAGCCACTCAAGCTCCTGCTCCTCCTCAGCGGCCATTGGCAGCGCATCTACAGCAGCACAGACACTGGGGCTCCGGGCTTTCCCGGAGGAGCAGGGCTTCGACGTTTGCCACGAGCCACACCTGGGCACCCCCCGAAAAAACCCCGAAAATCACGAACGTCGGACGATTGCTCCCACCCCAAAAGTTCCAGCCACTCAAGCTCTTGCTGCTCCTCAGCGGCCATTGGCAGCGCATCAGAGCAGCACAGACATTGGGGCTCCGGTATTTCCCTGAGGAGCAGGGCTTCGACGTTTGCCACCAGCTGCACCTGGGCACCCCCCGAGAAAAACCCCGAAAAATCACGATCGTCGGACGATTTCTCCCACACCAAAAGTGCCAGCCACTCAAGCTCTTGCTGCTCCTCAGCGGCCATTGGCAGCGCATCTACAGCACCACAGACATTGGGGCTCCGGTATTTCCCTGAGGAGCAGGGCTTCGACGTTTGCTACCAGCCACACCTGGGCACCCCCCGAAAAAAAAAACCGAAAAATCACGAACGTCGGACGATTGCTCCCACCCCAAAAGTGCCAGCCACTCAAGCTCTTGCTGCTCCTCAGCGGCCATTGGCAGCGCACCTACAGCAGCACAGACACTGGGGCTCCGTGCTTTCCCTGAGGAGCAGGGCTTCGACGTTTGCCACCAGCCCCACCTGGGCACTCCCCAAAAAAAAACCCCGAAAAATCACGATCGTCGGACGATTGCTCCCACCCCAAAAGTGCCAGCCACTCAAGCTCCTGCTCCTCCTCAGCTGCCATTGGCAGCGCATCTACAGCAGCACAGACACTGGGGCTCCGGGCTTTCCCTGAGGAGTAGGGCTTCGATGTTTGCCACCAGCTGCACGTGGGCGCCCCCAAAAATACCCCGAAAAATCACGAACGTCGGACGATTGCTCCCACCCCAAAAGTGCAAGCCACTCAAGATACTGCTGCTCCTCAGCGGCCATTGGCAGCGCATCTACAGCACCACACACATGGGGGCTCCGGGAGTTCCCTGAGGAGCAGGGCTTCGACCTTTCCACCAGCTGCACCTGCGCCCCCCCCAAAAAAAAACCCCGAAAAATCACGATCGTCGGACGATTGCTCCCACCCCAAAAGTGCCAGCCACTCAAGCTCTTGCTGCTCCTCAGCGGCCATTGGCAGCGCATCTACAGCAGCACAGACACTGGGGCTCCGGGCTTTCCCTGAGGAGCAGGGCTTCGACGTTTGCCACGATCCGCACCTGGGCACCGCCCGAAAATAAACCCCGAAAAATCACGATCGTCGGACGATTGCTCCCACATCAAAAGTGCCAGCCACTCAAGCTCTTGCTGCTCCTCAGCGGCCATTGGCAGCGCATCTACAGCAGCACAGACATTGTGGCTCCGGGCTTTCCCTGAGGAGCAGGGCTTCGACGTTTGCCACAAGCCACACCTGGGCACCCCCCGAAAAAAATACGTGAAAACTCATGAACGTTGGACGATTGCTCCCACACCAAAAGTGCCAGCCACTCAAGCTCTTGCTGCTCCTCAGCGGCCATTGGCAGCGCATCTACAGCAGCACAGACATTGGGGCTCCGGGCTTTCCCTGAGGAGCAGGGCTTCGACGTTTGCCACGAGCCGCACCTGGGCACTCCCTGATTAAAAACCCCGAAAAATCACGAACATCTGACGATTGCTCCCACACCAAAAGTGCCAGCCACTCAAGCTCTTGCTCCTCCTCAGTGGCCATTGGCAGCGCATCTACATCACCACAGACATTGCGGCTCCGGGCTTTCCCGGAGGAGCAGGGCTTCGACGTTTGCCACAAGCCACACCTGGGCACCCCCCGAAAAAAAAACCCGAAAACTCACGAACGTTGGACGATTGCTCCCACCCCAAAAGTGCCAGCCACTCAAGCTCTTGCTGCTCCTCAGCGGCCCTTGGCAGCGCATCTACAGCACCACACACATGGGGGCTCCGGGCTTTCCCTTAGGAGCAGGGCTTCGACATCTGCCACCAGCTGCACCTGCGCCCCCCCCGAAAAAAAACCCCGAAAAATCACGATCGTCGGACGATTGCTCCCACCCCAAAAGTGCCAGCCACTCAAGCTCTTGCTGCTCCTCAGCGGCCATTGGCAGCGCATCTACAGCACCACAGACATTGGGGCTCCAGGCTTTCCCTCAGGAGCTGGGCTTCGACGTTTGCTACCAGCCACACCTGGGCACCCCCCGAAAAAAAAAACCGAAAAATCACGAACGTCGGACGATTGCTCCCACCCCAAAAGTTCCAGCCACTCAAGCTCTTGCTGCTCCTCAGCGGCCATTGGCAGCGCATCTACAGCAGCACAGACACTGGGGCTCCGGGCTTTCCCTGAGGAGCAGGGCTTTGACGTTTGCCACGATCCGCACCTGGGCACCCCCCGAAAATAAACCCCTAAAAATCACGATCGTCGGACGATTGCTCCCACATCAAAAGTGCAAGCCACTCAAGCTCTTGCTGCTCCTCAGCGTCCATTTGCAGCGCATCTACAGGAGCACAGACATGGGGGCTCCGGGCTCTCCCTGAGGAGTAGGGCTTCGATGTTTGCCACCAGCTGCACCTCGGCGCCCCCGAAAAAAAACCCCGAAAAATCACGAACGTCGGACGATTGCTCCCACCCCAAAAGTGCCAGCCACTCAAGCTCTTGCTGCTCCTCAGCGGCCATTGGCAGCGCATCTACAGCATGAAAGACATTGGGGCTCCGGGCTTTCCCTAAGGAGTAGGGCTTTGATGTTTGCCACCAGCTGCACGTGGGACCACCCGAAAAAAACCCCGAAAAATCACGATCGTCGGACGATTGCTCCCACCCCAAAAGTGCCAGCCACTCAAGCTCTTGCTCCTCCTCAGTGGCCATTGGCAGCGCATCTACATCACCACAGACATTGCGGCTCCGGGCTTTCCCGGAGGCGCAGGGCTTCGACGTTTCCCACAAGCCACACCTGGGCACTCCCCGAAAAAAAAACCCGAAAACTCACGAACGTTGGACGATTGCTCCCACCCCAAAAGTGCCAGCCACTCAAGCTCTTGCTGCTCCTCAGTGGCCATTGGCAGCGCATCTACAGCACGAAAGACATTGGGGCTCCGGGCTTTCCCTGAGGAGTAGGGCTTCGATGTTTGCCACCAGCTGCACGTGGGACCACCCGAAAAAAACCCCGAAAAATCACGATCGTCGGACGATTGCTCCCACCCCAAAAGTGCCAGCCACTCAAGCTCTTGCTGCTCCTCAGCGGCCATTGGCAGCGCATCTACAGCACCACAGACATTGGGGCTCCGGGCTTTCCCTGAGGAGTAGGGCTTCGACGTTTGCTACCAGCTGCACCTGGGCGCCCGGCGAAAAAACCCCGAAAAATCACCAACGTCGGACGATTGCTCCCACACCAAAAGTGCCAGCCACTCAAGCTCTTGCTGCTCCTCAGCGGCCATTGGCAGCGCATCTACAGCAGCACAGACACTGGGGCTCCGGGCTTTCCCTGAGGAGCAGGGCTTTGACGTTTGCCACGATCCGCACCTGGGCACCCCCCCGAAAATAAACCCCTAAAAATCACGATCGTCGGACGATTGCTCCCACATCAAAAGTGCAAGCCACTCAAGCTCTTGCTGCTCCTCAGCGTCCATTTGCAGCGCATCTACAGGAGCACAGACATGGGGGCTCCGGGCTCTCCCTGAGGAGTAGGGCTTCGATGTTTGCCACCAGCTGCACCTGGGCGCCCCCGAAAAAAAACCCCGAAAAATCACGAACGTCGGACGATTGCTCCCACCCCAAAAGTGCCAGCCACTCAAGCTCTTGCTGCTCCTCAGCGGCCATTGGCAGCGCATCTACAGCATGAAAGACATTGGGGCTCCGGGCTTTCCCTAAGGAGTAGGGCTTTGATGTTTGCCACCAGCTGCACGTGGGACCACCCGAAAAAAACCCCGAAAAATCACCAACGTCGGACGATTGCTCCCACCCCAAAAGTGCCAGCCACTCAAGCTCTTGCTCCTCCTCAGTGGCCATTGGCAGCGCATCTACATCACCACAGACATTGCGGCTCCGGGCTTTCCCGGAGGAGCAGGGCTTCGACGTTTCCCACAAGCCACACCTGGGCACTCCCCGAAAAAAAAACCCGAAAACTCACGAACGTTGGACGATTGCTCCCACCCCAAAAGTGCCAGCCACTCAAGCTCTTGCTGCTCCTCAGCGGCCATTGGCAGCGCATCTACAGCACCACACACATGGGGGCTCCGGGAGTTCCCTGAGGAGCAGGGCTTCGAAGTTTCTACCAGCTGCACCTGCGCCCCCCCCCAAAAAAAAACCCCGAAAAATCACGATCGTCGGACGATTGCTCCCACCCCAAAAGTGCCAGCCACTCAAGCTCTTGCTCCTCCTCAGTGGCCATTGGCAGCGCATCTACAGCAGCACAGACATTGGGGCTCCGGGCTTTCCCTGAGGAGCAGGGCTTCGACGTTTGCCACGATCCGCACCTGGGCACCCCCGAAAATAAACCCCGAAAAATCACGATCGTCGGACGATAACTCGCACATCAAAAGTGCCAGCCACTCAAGCTCTTGCTGCTCCTCAGCGGCCATTGGCAGCGCATCTACAGCACCACAGACATTGGGGCTCCGGGCTTTCCCGGAGGAGCAGGGCTTCGACGTTTGCCACAAGCCACACCTGGGCACCCCCCAAAAAAAATACGTGAAAAATCACGATCGTCGGACGATTGCTCCCACACCAAAAGTGCCAGCCACTCAAGCTCTTGCTGCTCCTCAGCGGCCATTGGCAGCGCATCTACAGCACCACAGACATTGGGGCTCCGGGCTTTCCCTGAGGAGTAGGGCTTCGACGTTTGCTACCAGCTGCACCTGGGCGCCCCCGAAAAACCCCCGAAAAATCACCAACGTCGGACGATTGCTCCCACACCAAAAGTGCCAGCCACTCAAGCTCTTGCTGCTCCTCAGCGGCCATTGGCAGCGCATCTACAGCACCACACACATGGGGGCTCCGGGAGTTCCCTGAGGAGCAGGGCTTCGACGTTTGCCACCAACCCCACCTGGGCACTCCCCGAAAAAAACACCCGAAAAATCACGATCGTCGGACGATTGCTCCCACCCCAAATTTCCCAGCCACTCAAGCTCTTGCTGCTCCTCAGCGGCCATTGGCAGCGCATCTACAGCACCACAGACATTGGGGCTCCGGGAGTTCCCTGAGGAGCAGGGCTTCGAAGTTTCTACCAGCTGCACCTGCGCCCCCCCAAAAAAAACCCCGAAAAATCACGATCGTCGGACGATTGCTCCCACCCCAAAAGTGCCAGCCACTCAAGCTCTTGCTCCTCCTCAGTGGCCATTGGCAGCGCATCTACAGCACCACAGACATTGGGGCTCCGGGCTTTCCCTGAGGAGCAGGGCTTCGACGTTTGCCACGATCCGCACCTGGGCACCCCCCGAAAATAAACCCCGAAAAATCACGATCGTCGGACGATTTCTCCCACATCAAAAGTGCCAGCCACTCAAGCTCTTGCTGCTCCTCAGCGGCCATTGGCAGCGCATCTACAGCACCACACACATGGGGGCTCCGGGAGTTCCCTGAGGAGCAGGGCTTCGACGTTTCCACCAGCTGCACCTGCGCCGCCCCCAAAAAAACCCCGAGAAATCACGATCGTCGGACAATTGCTCACACCCCAAAAGTGCCAGCCACTCAAGCTCTTGCTCCTCCTCAGTGGCCATTGGCAGCGCATCTACAGCAGCACAGACATTGGGGCTCCGGGCTTTTCCTACGGAGCAGGGCTTCGACGTTTGCCACGATCCGCACCTGGGCACCCCCGAAAATAAACCCCGAAAAATCACGATCGTCGGACGATTTCTCCCACATCAAAAGTGCCAGCCACTCAAGCTCTTGCTGCTCCTCAGCGGCCATTGGCAGCGCATCTACAGCACCACAGACATGGGGTTCCGGGCTCTCCCTTAGGAGCAGGGCTTCGATGTTTGCCACCAGCTGCACCTGGGCGCCCCCGAAAAAAAACCCCGAAAAATCACGAACGTCGGACGATTGCTCCCACCCCAAAAGTGCCAGCCACTCAAGCTCTTGCTGCTCCTCAGTGGCCATTGGCAGCGCATCTACAGCACGAAAGACATTGGGGCTCCGGGCTTTCCCTGAGGAGTAGGGCTTCGATGTTTGCCACCAGCTGCACGTGGGACCACCCGAAAAACCCCGAAAAATCACCAACGTCGGAAGATTGCTCCCACCCCAAAAGTGCCAGCCACTCAAGCTCTGGCTGCTCCTCAGCGGCCATTGGCAGCGCATCTACAGCACCACACACATGGGGGCTCCGGGAGTTCCCTGAGCAGCAGGGCTTCGACGTTTCCACCAGCTGCACCTGCGCCCCCCGAAAAAAAAACCCGAAAAATCAAGAACGTCGGACGATTGCTCCCACCCCAAAAGTGCCAGCCACTCAAGCTCTTGCTCCTCCTCAGCGGCCATTGGCAGCGCATCTACAGCAGCACAGACATTGGGGCTCCGGGCTTTCCCTGAGGAGCAGGGCTTCGACGTTTGCCACGATCCGCACCTGGGCATCCCCGAAAATAAACCCCGAAATATCACGATCGTCGGACGATTGCTCCCACATCAAAAGTGCAAGCCACTCAAGCTCTTGCTGCTCCTCAGCGTCCATTTGCAGCGCATCTACAGGAGCACAGACATGGGGGCTCCGGGCTCTCCCTGAGGAGTAGGGCTTCGATGTTTGCCACCAGCTGCACCTGGGCACCCCCGAAAAAAAAACCCGAAAAATCACGATCGTCGGACGATTGCTCCCACCCCAAATTTCCCAGCCACTCAAGCTCTTGCTCCTCCTCAGTGGCCATTGGCAGCGCATCTACATCACCACAGACATTGCGGCTCCGGGCTTTCCCTGAGGCGCAGGGCTTCGACGTTTCCCACAAGCCACACCTGGGCACTCCCCGAAAAAAAACCCGAAAACTCACGAACGTTGGACGATTGCTCCCACCCCAAAAGTGCCAGCCACTCAAGCTCTTGCTGCTCCTCAGTGGCCATTGGCAGCGCATCTACAGCACGAAAGACATTGGGGCTCCGGGCTTTCCCTGAGGAGTAGGGCTTCGATGTTTGCCACCAGCTGCACGTGGGACCACCCGAAAAAAACCCCGAAAAATCACGATCGTCGGACGATTGCTCCCACCCCAAAAGTGCCAGCCACTCAAGCTCTTGCTGCTCCTCAGCGGCCATTGGCAGCGCATCTACAGCACCACAGACATTGGGGCTCCGGGCTTTCCCTGAGGAGTAGGGCTTCGACGTTTGCTACCAGCTGCACCTGGGCGCCCCCGAAAAAACCCCCGAAAAATCACCAACGTCGGACGATTGCTCCCACACCAAAAGTGCCAGCCACTCAAGCTCTTGCTGCTCCTCAGCGGCCATTGGCAGCGCATCTACAGCAGCACAGACACTGGGGCTCCGGGCTTTCCCTGAGGAGCAGGGCTTTGACGTTTGCCACGATCCGCACCTGGGCACCCCCCGAAAATAAACCCCTAAAAATCACGATCGTCGGACGATTGCTCCCACATCAAAAGTGCAAGCCACTCAAGCTCTTGCTGCTCCTCAGCGTCCATTTGCAGCGCATCTACAGGAGCACAGACATGGGGGCTCCGGGCTCTCCCTGAGGAGTAGGGCTTCGATGTTTGCCACCAGCTGCACCTGGGCGCCCCCCGAAAAAAAACCCCGAAAAATCACGAACGTCGGACGATTGCTCCCACCCCAAAAGTGCCAGCCACTCAAGCTCTTGCTGCTCCTCAGCGGCCATTGGCAGCGCATCTACAGCATGAAAGACATTGGGGCTCCGGGCTTTCCCTAAGGAGTAGGGCTTTGATGTTTGCCACCAGCTGCACGTGGGACCACCCGAAAAAAACCCCGAAAAATCACCAACGTCGGACGATTGCTCCCACCCCAAAAGTGCCAGCCACTCAAGCTCTTGCTCCTCCTCAGTGGCCATTGGCAGCGCATCTACATCACCACAGACATTGCGGCTCCGGGCTTTCCCGGAGGAGCAGGGCTTCGACGTTTCCCACAAGCCACACCTGGGCACTCCCCGAAAAAAAAACCCGAAAACTCACGAACGTCGGACGATTGCTCCCACCCCAAAAGTGCCAGCCACTCAAGCTCTTGCTGCTCCTCAGCGGCCATTGGCAGCGCATCTACAGCACCACACACATGGGGGCTCCGGGAGTTCCCTGAGGAGCAGGGCTTCGAAGTTTCTACCAGCTGCACCTGCGCCCCCCCCCAAAAAAAACCCCGAAAAATCACGATCGTCGGACGATTGCTCCCACCCCAAAAGTGCCAGCCACTCAAGCTCTTGCTCCTCCTCAGTGGCCATTGGCAGCGCATCTACAGCAGCACAGACATTGGGGCTCCGGGCTTTCCCTGAGGAGCAGGGCTTCGACGTTTGCCACGATCCGCACCTGGGCACCCCCCGAAAATAAACCCCGAAAAATCACGATCGTCGGACGATAACTCGCACATCAAAAGTGCCAGCCACTCAAGCTCTTGCTGCTCCTCAGCGGCCATTGGCAGCGCATCTACAGCACCACAGACATTGGGGCTCCGGGCTTTCCCGGAGGAGCAGGGCTTCGACGTTTGCCACAAGCCACACCTGGGCACCCCCCAAAAAAAATACGTGAAAAATCACGATCGTCGGACGATTGCTCCCACACCAAAAGTGCCAGCCACTCAAGCTCTTGCTGCTCCTCAGCGGCCATTGGCAGCGCATCTACAGCACCACAGACATTGGGGCTCCGGGCTTTCCCTGAGGAGTAGGGCTTCGACGTTTGCTACCAGCTGCACCTGGGCGCCCCCCGAAAAAACCCCCGAAAAATCACCAACGTCGGACGATTGCTCCCACACCAAAAGTGCCAGCCACTCAAGCTCTTGCTGCTCCTCAGCGGCCATTGGCAGCGCATCTACAGCACCACACACATGGGGGCTCCGGGAGTTCCCTGAGGAGCAGGGCTTCGACGTTTGCCACCAACCCCACCTGGGCACTCCCCGAAAAAAACACCCGAAAAATCACGATCGTCGGACGATTGCTCCCACCCCAAATTTCCCAGCCACTCAAGCTCTTGCTGCTCCTCAGCGGCCATTGGCAGCGCATCTACAGCACCACAGACATTGGGGCTCCGGGAGTTCCCTGAGGAGCAGGGCTTCGAAGTTTCTACCAGCTGCACCTGCGCCCCCCCCCAAAAAAAACCCCGAAAAATCACGATCGTCGGACGATTGCTCCCACCCCAAAAGTGCCAGCCACTCAAGCTCTTGCTCCTCCTCAGTGGCCATTGGCAGCGCATCTACAGCACCACAGACATTGGGGCTCCGGGCTTTCCCTGAGGAGCAGGGCTTCGACGTTTGCCACGATCCGCACCTGGGCACCCCCCGAAAATAAACCCCGAAAAATCACGATCGTCGGACGATTTCTCCCACATCAAAAGTGCCAGCCACTCAAGCTCTTGCTGCTCCTCAGCGGCCATTGGCAGCGCATCTACAGCACCACACACATGGGGGCTCCGGGAGTTCCCTGAGGAGCAGGGCTTCGACGTTTCCACCAGCTGCACCTGCGCCGCCCCCCAAAAAAAACCCCGAGAAATCACGATCGTCGGACAATTGCTCACACCCCAAAAGTGCCAGCCACTCAAGCTCTTGCTCCTCCTCAGTGGCCATTGGCAGCGCATCTACAGCAGCACAGACATTGGGGCTCCGGGCTTTTCCTACGGAGCAGGGCTTCGACGTTTGCCACGATCCGCACCTGGGCACCCCCCGAAAATAAACCCCGAAAAATCACGATCGTCGGACGATTTCTCCCACATCAAAAGTGCCAGCCACTCAAGCTCTTGCTGCTCCTCAGCGGCCATTGGCAGCGCATCTACAGCACCACAGACATGGGGTTCCGGGCTCTCCCTTAGGAGCAGGGCTTCGATGTTTGCCACCAGCTGCACCTGGGCGCCCCCGAAAAAAAACCCCGAAAAATCACGAACGTCGGACGATTGCTCCCACCCCAAAAGTGCCAGCCACTCAAGCTCTTGCTGCTCCTCAGTGGCCATTGGCAGCGCATCTACAGCACGAAAGACATTGGGGCTCCGGGCTTTCCCTGAGGAGTAGGGCTTCGATGTTTGCCACCAGCTGCACGTGGGACCACCCGAAAAAAACCCCGAAAAATCACCAACGTCGGAAGATTGCTCCCACCCCAAAAGTGCCAGCCACTCAAGCTCTGGCTGCTCCTCAGCGGCCATTGGCAGCGCATCTACAGCACCACACACATGGGGGCTCCGGGAGTTCCCTGAGCAGCAGGGCTTCGACGTTTCCACCAGCTGCACCTGCGCCCCCCCGAAAAAAAAAACCCGAAAAATCAAGAACGTCGGACGATTGCTCCCACCCCAAAAGTGCCAGCCACTCAAGCTCTTGCTCCTCCTCAGCGGCCATTGGCAGCGCATCTACAGCAGCACAGACATTGGGGCTCCGGGCTTTCCCTGAGGAGCAGGGCTTCGACGTTTGCCACGATCCGCACCTGGGCATCCCCGAAAATAAACCCCGAAATATCACGATCGTCGGACGATTGCTCCCACATCAAAAGTGCAAGCCACTCAAGCTCTTGCTGCTCCTCAGCGTCCATTTGCAGCGCATCTACAGGAGCACAGACATGGGGGCTCCGGGCTCTCCCTGAGGAGTAGGGCTTCGATGTTTGCCACCAGCTGCACCTGGGCACCCCCGAAAAAAAAAACCCGAAAAATCACGATCGTCGGACGATTGCTCCCACCCCAAATTTCCCAGCCACTCAAGCTCTTGCTGCTCCTCAGCGGCCATTGGCAGCGCATCTACAGCACCACAGACATTGGGGCTCCGGGAGTTCCCTGAGGAGCAGGGCTTCGAAGTTTCTACCAGCTGCACCTGCGCCCCCCCCCCAAAAAAAAAACCCCGAAAAATCACGATCGTCGGACGATTGCTCCCACCCCAAAAGTGCCAGCCACTCAAGCTCTTGCTCCTCCTCAGTGGCCATTGGCAGCGCATCTACAGCAGCACAGACATTGGGGCTCCGGGCTTTCCCTGAGGAGCAGGGCTTTGACGTTTGCCACGATCCGCACCTGGGCACCCCCGAAAATAAACCCCTAAAAATCACGATCGTCGGACGATTGCTCCCACATCAAAAGTGCAAGCCACTCAAGCTCTTGCTGCTCCTCAGCGTCCATTTGCAGCGCATCTACAGGAGCACAGACATGGGGGCTCCGGGCTCTCCCTGAGGAGTAGGGCTTCGATGTTTGCCACCAGCTGCACCTGGGCGCCCCCGAAAAAAAACCCCGAAAAATCACGAACGTCGGACGATTGCTCCCACCCCAAAAGTGCCAGCCACTCAAGCTCTTGCTGCTCCTCAGCGGCCATTGGCAGCGCATCTACAGCATGAAAGACATTGGGGCTCCGGGCTTTCCCTAAGGAGTAGGGCTTTGATGTTTGCCACCAGCTGCACGTGGGACCACCCGAAAAAAACCCCGAAAAATCACCAACGTCGGACGATTGCTCCCACCCCAAAAGTGCCAGCCACTCAAGCTCTTGCTCCTCCTCAGTGGCCATTGGCAGCGCATCTACATCACCACAGACATTGCGGCTCCGGGCTTTCCCGGAGGAGCAGGGCTTCGACGTTTCCCACAAGCCACACCTGGGCACTCCCCGAAAAAAAACCCGAAAACTCACGAACGTTGGACGATTGCTCCCACCCCAAAAGTGCCAGCCACTCAAGCTCTTGCTGCTCCTCAGCGGCCATTGGCAGCGCATCTACAGCACCACACACATGGGGGCTCCGGGAGTTCCCTGAGGAGCAGGGCTTCGAAGTTTCTACCAGCTGCACCTGCGCCCCCCCCCCAAAAAAAACCCCGAAAAATCACGATCGTCGGACGATTGCTCCCACCCCAAAAGTGCCAGCCACTCAAGCTCTTGCTCCTCCTCAGTGGCCATTGGCAGCGCATCTACAGCAGCACAGACATTGGGGCTCCGGGCTTTCCCTGAGGAGCAGGGCTTCGACGTTTGCCACGATCCGCACCTGGGCACCCCCGAAAATAAACCCCGAAAAATCACGATCGTCGGACGATAACTCGCACATCAAAAGTGCCAGCCACTCAAGCTCTTGCTGCTCCTCAGCGGCCATTGGCAGCGCATCTACAGCACCACAGACATTGGGGCTCCGGGCTTTCCCGGAGGAGCAGGGCTTCGACGTTTGCCACAAGCCACACCTGGGCACCCCCCAAAAAAAATACGTGAAAAATCACGATCGTCGGACGATTGCTCCCACACCAAAAGTGCCAGCCACTCAAGCTCTTGCTGCTCCTCAGCGGCCATTGGCAGCGCATCTACAGCACCACAGACATTGGGGCTCCGGGCTTTCCCTGAGGAGTAGGGCTTCGACGTTTGCTACCAGCTGCACCTGGGCGCCCCCGAAAAAACCCCGAAAAATCACCAACGTCGGACGATTGCTCCCACACCAAAAGTGCCAGCCACTCAAGCTCTTGCTGCTCCTCAGCGTCCATTTGCAGCGCATCTACAGGAGCACAGACATGGGGGCTCCGGGCTCTCCCTGAGGAGTAGGGCTTCGATGTTTGCCACCAGCTGCACCTGGGCACCCCCGAAAAAAAAACCCGAAAAATCACGATCGTCGGACGATTGCTCCCACCCCAAAAGTGCCAGCCACTCAAGCTCTTGCTGCTCCTCAGCGGCCATTGGCAGCGCATCTACAGCACCACACACATGGGGGCTCCGGGAGTTCCCTGAGGAGCAGGGCTTCGACGTTTGCCACCAACCCCACCTGGGCACTCCCCGAAAAAAACACCCGAAAAATCACGATCGTCGGACGATTGCTCCCACCCCAAATTTCCCAGCCACTCAAGCTCTTGCTGCTCCTCAGCGGCCATTGGCAGCGCATCTACAGCACCACAGACATTGGGGCTCCGGGAGTTCCCTGAGGAGCAGGGCTTCGAAGTTTCTACCAGCTGCACCTGCGCCCCCCCCCCAAAAAAAACCCCGAAAAATCACGATCGTCGGACGATTGCTCCCACCCCAAAAGTGCCAGCCACTCAAGCTCTTGCTCCTCCTCAGTGGCCATTGGCAGCGCATCTACAGCACCACAGACATTGGGGCTCCGGGCTTTCCCTGAGGAGCAGGGCTTCGACGTTTGCCACGATCCGCACCTGGGCACCCCCGAAAATAAACCCCGAAAAATCACGATCGTCGGACGATTTCTCCCACATCAAAAGTGCCAGCCACTCAAGCTCTTGCTGCTCCTCAGCGGCCATTGGCAGCGCATCTACAGCACCACACACATGGGGGCTCCGGGAGTTCCCTGAGGAGCAGGGCTTCGACGTTTCCACCAGCTGCACCTGCGCCGCCCCCAAAAAAACCCCGAGAAATCACGATCGTCGGACAATTGCTCACACCCCAAAAGTGCCAGCCACTCAAGCTCTTGCTCCTCCTCAGTGGCCATTGGCAGCGCATCTACAGCAGCACAGACATTGGGGCTCCGGGCTTTTCCTACGGAGCAGGGCTTCGACGTTTGCCACGATCCGCACCTGGGCACCCCCGAAAATAAACCCCGAAAAATCACGATCGTCGGACGATTTCTCCCACATCAAAAGTGCCAGCCACTCAAGCTCTTGCTGCTCCTCAGCGGCCATTGGCAGCGCATCTACAGCACCACAGACATGGGGTTCCGGGCTCTCCCTTAGGAGCAGGGCTTCGATGTTTGCCACCAGCTGCACCTGGGCGCCCCCCGAAAAAAAACCCCGAAAAATCACGAACGTCGGACGATTGCTCCCACCCCAAAAGTGCCAGCCACTCAAGCTCTTGCTGCTCCTCAGTGGCCATTGGCAGCGCATCTACAGCACGAAAGACATTGGGGCTCCGGGCTTTCCCTGAGGAGTAGGGCTTCGATGTTTGCCACCAGCTGCACGTGGGACCACCCGAAAAAAACCCCGAAAAATCACCAACGTCGGAAGATTGCTCCCACCCCAAAAGTGCCAGCCACTCAAGCTCTGGCTGCTCCTCAGCGGCCATTGGCAGCGCATCTACAGCACCACACACATGGGGGCTCCGGGAGTTCCCTGAGCAGCAGGGCTTCGACGTTTCCACCAGCTGCACCTGCGCCCCCCCGAAAAAAAAAACCCGAAAAATCAAGAACGTCGGACGATTGCTCCCACCCCAAAAGTGCCAGCCACTCAAGCTCTTGCTCCTCCTCAGCGGCCATTGGCAGCGCATCTACAGCAGCACAGACATTGGGGCTCCGGGCTTGCCCTGAGGAGCAGGGCTTCGACGTTTGCCACGATCCGCACCTGGGCATCCCCGAAAATAAACCCCGAAATATCACGATCGTCGGACGATTGCTCCCACATCAAAAGTGCAAGCCACTCAAGCTCTTGCTGCTCCTCAGCGTCCATTTGCAGCGCATCTACAGGAGCACAGACATGGGGGCTCCGGGCTCTCCCTGAGGAGTAGGGCTTCGATGTTTGCCACCAGCTGCACCTGGGCACCCCCGAAAAAAAAACCCGAAAAATCACGATCGTCGGACGATTGCTCCCACCCCAAATTTCCCAGCCACTCAAGCTCTTGCTGCTCCTCAGCGGCCATTGGCAGCGCATCTACAGCACCACAGACATTGGGGCTCCGGGAGTTCCCTGAGGAGCAGGGCTTCGAAGTTTCTACCAGCTGCACCTGCGCCCCCCCCAAAAAAAACCCCGAAAAATCACAATCGTCGGACGATTGCTCCCACCCCAAAAGTGCCAGCCACTCAAGCTCTTGCTCCTCCTCAGTGGCCATTGGCAGCGCATCTACAGCACCACAGACATTGGGGCTCCGGGCTTTCCCTGAGGAGCAGGGCTTCGACGTTTGCCACGATCCGCACCTGGGCACCCCCCGAAAATAAACCCCGAAAAATCACGATCGTCGGACGATTTCTCCCACATCAAAAGTGCCAGCCACTCAAGCTCTTGCTGCTCCTCAGCGGCCATTGGCAGCGCATCTACAGCACCACACACATGGGGGCTCCGGGAGTTCCCTGAGGAGCAGGGCTTCGACGTTTCCACCAGCTGCACCTGCGCTGCCCCCCAAAAAAAACCCCGAGAAATCACGATCGTCGGACAATTGCTCACACCCCAAAAGTGCCAGCCACTCAAGCTCTTGCTCCTCCTCAGTGGCCATTGGCAGCGCATCTACAGCAGCACAGACATTGGGGCTCCGGGCTTTTCCTACGGAGCAGGGCTTCGACGTTTGCCACGATCCGCACCTGGGCACCCCCCGAAAATAAACCCCGAAAAATCACGATCGTCGGACGATTTCTCCCACATCAAAAGTGCCAGCCACTCAAGCTCTTGCTGCTCCTCAGCGGCCATTGGCAGCGCATCTACAGCACCACAGACATGGGGTTCCGGGCTCTCCCTTAGGAGCAGGGCTTCGATGTTTGCCACCAGCTGCACCTGGGCGCCCCCCGAAAAAAAACCCCGAAAAATCACGAACGTCGGACGATTGCTCCCACCCCAAAAGTGCCAGCCACTCAAGCTCTTGCTGCTCCTCAGCGGCCATTGGCAGCGCATCTACCGCACGAAAGACATTGGGGCTCCGGGCTTTCCCTGAGGAGTAGGGCTTCGATGTTTGCCACCAGCTGCACGTGGGACCACCCGAAAAAAACCCCGAAAAATCACGATCGTCGGACGATTGCTCCCACCCCAAAAGTGCCAGCCACTCAAGCTCTTGCTGCTCCTCAGCGGCCATTGGCAGCGCATCTACAGCACCACAGACATTGGGGCTCCGGGCTTTCCCTGAGGAGTAGGGCTTCGACGTTTGCTACCAGCTGCACCTGGGCGCCCCCCGAAAAAACCCCCGAAAAATCACCAACGTCGGACGATTGCTCCCACACCAAAAGTGCCAGCCACTCAAGCTCTTGCTGCTCCTCAGCGGCCATTGGCAGCGCATCTACAGCAGCACAGACACTGGGGCTCCGGGCTTTCCCTGAGGAGCAGGGCTTTGACGTTTGCCACGATCCGCACCTGGGCACCCCCGAAAATAAACCCCTAAAAATCACGATCGTCGGACGATTGCTCCCACATCAAAAGTGCAAGCCACTCAAGCTCTTGCTGCTCCTCAGCGTCCATTTGCAGCGCATCTACAGGAGCACAGACATGGGGGCTCCGGGCTCTCCCTGAGGAGTAGGGCTTCGATGTTTGCCACCAGCTGCACCTGGGCGCCCCCGAAAAAAAAAACCCCGAAAAATCACGAACGTCGGACGATTGCTCCCACCCCAAAAGTGCCAGCCACTCAAGCTCTTGCTGCTCCTCAGCGGCCATTGGCAGCGCATCTACAGCATGAAAGACATTGGGGCTCCGGGCTTTCCCTAAGGAGTAGGGCTTTGATGTTTGCCACCAGCTGCACGTGGGACCACCCGAAAAAAACCCCGAAAAATCACCAACGTCGGACGATTGCTCCCACCCCAAAAGTGCCAGCCACTCAAGCTCTTGCTCCTCCTCAGTGGCCATTGGCAGCGCATCTACATCACCACAGACATTGCGGCTCCGGGCTTTCCCGGAGGAGCAGGGCTTCGACGTTTCCCACAAGCCACACCTGGGCACTCCCCGAAAAAAAACCCGAAAACTCACGAACGTTGGACGATTGCTCCCACCCCAAAAGTGCCAGCCACTCAAGCTCTTGCTGCTCCTCAGCGGCCATTGGCAGCGCATCTACAGCACCACACACATGGGGGCTCCGGGAGTTCCCTGAGCAGCAGGGCTTCGAAGTTTCTACCAGCTGCACCTGCGCCCCCCCCCCCAAAAAAAAACCCCGAAAAATCACGATCGTCGGACGATTGCTCCCACCCCAAAAGTGCCAGCCACTCAAGCTCTTGCTCCTCCTCAGTGGCCATTGGCAGCGCATCTACAGCAGCACAGACATTGGGGCTCCGGGCTTTCCCTGAGGAGCAGGGCTTCGACGTTTGCCACGATCCGCACCTGGGCACCCCCGAAAATAAACCCCGAAAAATCACGATCGTCGGACGATAACTCGCACATCAAAAGTGCCAGCCACTCAAGCTCTTGCTGCTCCTCAGCGGCCATTGGCAGCGCATCTACAGCACCACAGACATTGGGGCTCCGGGCTTTCCCGGAGGAGCAGGGCTTCGACGTTTGCCACAAGCCACACCTGGGCACCCCCCAAAAAAAATACGTGAAAAATCACGATCGTCGGACGATTGCTCCCACACCAAAAGTGCCAGCCACTCAAGCTCTTGCTGCTCCTCAGCGGCCATTGGCAGCGCATCTACAGCACCACAGACATTGGGGCTCCGGGCTTTCCCTGAGGAGTAGGGCTTCGACGTTTGCTACCAGCTGCACCTGGGCGCCCCCCGAAAAAACCCCCGAAAAATCACCAACGTCGGACGATTGCTCCCACACCAAAAGTGCCAGCCACTCAAGCTCTTGCTGCTCCTCAGCGTCCATTTGCAGCGCATCTACAGGAGCACAGACATGGGGGCTCCGGGCTCTCCCTGAGGAGTAGGGCTTCGATGTTTGCCACCAGCTGCACCTGGGCACCCCCGAAAAAAAAACCCGAAAAATCACGATCGTCGGACGATTGCTCCCACCCCAAAAGTGCCAGCCACTCAAGCTCTTGCTGCTCCTCAGCGGCCATTGGCAGCGCATCTACAGCACCACACACATGGGGGCTCCGGGAGTTCCCTGAGGAGCAGGGCTTCGACGTTTGCCACCAACCCCACCTGGGCACTCCCCGAAAAAAACACCCGAAAAATCACGATCGTCGGACGATTGCTCCCACCCCAAATTTCCCAGCCACTCAAGCTCTTGCTGCTCCTCAGCGGCCATTGGCAGCGCATCTACAGCACCACAGACATTGGGGCTCCGGGAGTTCCCTGAGGAGCAGGGCTTCGAAGTTTCTACCAGCTGCACCTGCGCCCCCCCCCCCAAAAAAAAACCCCGAAAAATCACGATCGTCGGACGATTGCTCCCACCCCAAAAGTGCCAGCCACTCAAGCTCTTGCTCCTCCTCAGTGGCCATTGGCAGCGCATCTACAGCACCACAGACATTGGGGCTCCGGGCTTTCCCTGAGGAGCAGGGCTTCGACGTTTGCCACGATCCGCACCTGGGCACCCCCGAAAATAAACCCCGAAAAATCACGATCGTCGGACGATTTCTCCCACATCAAAAGTGCCAGCCACTCAAGCTCTTGCTGCTCCTCAGCGGCCATTGGCAGCGCATCTACAGCACCACACACATGGGGGCTCCGGGAGTTCCCTGAGGAGCAGGGCTTCGACGTTTCCACCAGCTGCACCTGCGCCGCCCCCCAAAAAAACCCCGAGAAATCACGATCGTCGGACAATTGCTCACACCCCAAAAGTGCCAGCCACTCAAGCTCTTGCTCCTCCTCAGTGGCCATTGGCAGCGCATCTACAGCAGCACAGACATTGGGGCTCCGGGCTTTTCCTACGGAGCAGGGCTTCGACGTTTGCCACGATCCGCACCTGGGCACCCCCGAAAATAAACCCCGAAAAATCACGATCGTCGGACGATTTCTCCCACATCAAAAGTGCCAGCCACTCAAGCTCTTGCTGCTCCTCAGCGGCCATTGGCAGCGCATCTACAGCACCACAGACATGGGGTTCCGGGCTCTCCCTTAGGAGCAGGGCTTCGATGTTTGCCACCAGCTGCACCTGGGCGCCCCCCGAAAAAACCCCGAAAAATCACGAACGTCGGACGATTGCTCCCACCCCAAAAGTGCCAGCCACTCAAGCTCTTGCTGCTCCTCAGTGGCCATTGGCAGCGCATCTACAGCACGAAAGACATTGGGGCTCCGGGCTTTCCCTGAGGAGTAGGGCTTCGATGTTTGCCACCAGCTGCACGTGGGACCACCCGAAAAAAACCCCGAAAAATCACCAACGTCGGAAGATTGCTCCCACCCCAAAAGTGCCAGCCACTCAAGCTCTGGCTGCTCCTCAGCGGCCATTGGCAGCGCATCTACAGCACCACACACATGGGGGCTCCGGGAGTTCCCTGAGCAGCAGGGCTTCGACGTTTCCACCAGCTGCACCTGCGCCCCCCCCGAAAAAAAAACCCGAAAAATCACGAACGTCGGACGATTGCTCCCACCCCAAAAGTGCCAGCCACTCAAGCTCTTGCTCCTCCTCAGCGGCCATTGGCAGCGCATCTACAGCAGCACAGACATTGGGGCTCCGGGCTTTCCCTGAGGAGCAGAGCTTCGACGTTTGCCACGAGCCGCACCTGGGCACTCCCTGATTAAAAACCCCGAAAAATCACGAACATCTGACGATTGCTCCCACCCCAAAAATGCCAGCCACTCAAGCTCTTGCTGCTCCTCAGCGGCCATTGGCAGCGCATCTACAGCAGCACACACATGGGGGCTCCGGGCTTTCCCTGAGGAGCAGGGCTTCGATGTTTGCCACCAGCTGCACCTGGGCGCCCCCCAAAAAATACCCCGAAAAATCACGAACGTCGGACGATTGCTCCCACCCCAAAAATGCCAGCCACTCAAGTTCTTGCTGCTCCTCAGCGTCCATTTGCAGCGCATCTACAGTAGCACAGACATGGGGGCTCCGGGCTTTCCCTGAGGAGTAGGGCTTCGATGTTTGCCACCAGCTGCACCTGGGCGCCCCCGTAAAAAACCCTAAAAATCACGAACGTCGGACGATTGCTCCCACACCAAAAGTGCCAGCCACTCAAGCTCTTGCTGCTCCTCAGCGGCCATTGGCAGCGCATCTACAGCAGCACAGACATTGGGGCTCCGGGCTTTCCCGGAGGAGCAGGGCTTCAACGTTTGCCACGAGCCGCACCTGGGCACTCCCTTATTAAAAACCCCGAAAAGTCACGAACATCGGACGATTGCTCCCACCCCAAAAGTGCCAGCCACTCAAGCTCTTGCTGCTCCTCAGTGGCCATTGGCAGCGCATCTACAGCAGCACAGACATTGGGGCTCCGGGCTTTCCCTGAAGAGTAGGGCTTCGACGTTTGCCACCAGCTGCACCTGGGCCCCCCCCGAAAAAAAACCCCGAAAAATCACGATCGTCGGACGATTGCTCCCACCCCAAAAGTGCCAGCCACTCAAGCTCTTGCTTCTCCTCAGCGGCCACTGGCAGCGCACCTACAGCAGCACAGATATTGGGGCTCCGGGCTTTCCCTGAGTATTAGGGCTTCGACATTTGCCACCAGCTGCACCTGGGCGCCCCCCGAGAAAATACCCCGAAAAATCACGATCGTCGGACGATTTCTCCCACACCAAAAGTGCGAGCCACTCAAGCTTTTGCTGCTCCTCAGCGGCCATTGGCAGTGCATCTACAGCACCACAGACATTGTGTCTCCGGTATTTCCCTGAGGAGCAGGGCTTCGACGTTTGCCACCAGCTGCACCTGGGCGCCCCCCGAAGAAAAACCCCGAAAAATCACGAACGTCGGATGACTGCTCCCACACCAAAAGTGCCAGCCACTCAAGCTCCTGCTCCTCCTCAGCGGCCATTGGCAGCGCATCTACAGCAGCACAGACATTGGGGCTCCGGGCTTTCCCTGAGGAGTAGGGCTTCGACGTTTGCCACCAGCTGCACCTGGGCGCCCCCCGAAAAAACCCCCGAAAAATCACGATCGTCGGACGATTGCTCCCACCCCAAAAGTGCCAGCCACTCAAGCTCTTGCTGCTCCTCAGTGGCCGTTGGCAGCGCATCTACAGCACCACACACATGGGGGCTCCGGGCTTTCCCTGAGGAGCAGAGCTTCGACGTTTGCCACGAACCGCACCTGGGCACTCCCTGATTAAAAACCCCGAAAAATCACGATCATCGGACGATTGCTCCCACACCAAAAGTGCCAGCCACTCAAGCTCTTGCTCCTCCTCAGTGGCCATTGGCAGCGCATCTACAGCAGCACAGACATTGGGGCTCCGGGCTTTCCCTGAGGAGCAGGGCTTCGACGTTTGCCACGATCCGCACCTGGTCACCCCCGAAAATAAACCCCGAAAAATCACGATCGTCGGACGATTTCTCCCACATCAAAAATGCCAGCCACTCAAGCTCTTGCTGCTCCTCAGCGGCCATTGGCATCGCATCTACAGCACCACAGACATTGGGGCTCCGGGCTTTCCCTGAGGAGCAGGGCTTCGACGTTTGCCACAAACCACACCTGGGCACCCCCCGAAAAAAAAACCCGAAAAATCACAAACGTCGGACGATTGCTCCCAACCCAAAAGTGCCAGCCACTCAAGCTCTTGCTGCTCCTCAGCGGCCATTGGCAGCGCATCTACATCACCACAGACATTGGGGCTCCGGGCTTTCCCTGAGGAGTAGGGCTTCGACGTTTGCCACCAGCTGCACCTGGGCGCCCCCGAAAATACCCCGAAAAATCACGAACGTCGGACGATTGCTCCCACCCCAAAAGTGCCAGCCACTCAAGCTCTTGCTGCTCCTCAGCGGCTGTTGGCAGCGCATCTACAGCACCACAGACATTGGGGCTCCAGGCTTTCCCTGAGGAGCAGGGCTTTGATGTTTGCCACCAGCTGCACCTGGGCGCCCCCTGAAAAAACCCCCGAAAAATCACGAACGTCGGACGATTGCTCCCACATCAAAAGTGCCAGCCACTCAAGCTCTTGCTGCTCCTCAGCGTCCATTTGCAGCGCATCTACAGGAGCACAGACATGGGGGCTCCAGGCTCTCCCTGAGGAGTAGGGCTTCGATGTTTGCCACCAGCTGCACCTGGGCGCCCCCGAAAAAACCCCGAAAAATCACGAACGTCGGACGATTGCTCCCACCCCAAAAGTGCCAGGCACTCAAGCTCTTGCTGCTCCTCAGCGGCCTTTGGCAGCGCATCTACAGCACGAAAGACATTGGGGCTCCGGGCTTTCCCTGAGTATTAGGGCTTCGACGTTTGCCACCAGCTGCACGTGGGCGCCCCCGAGAAAAACCCCGAAAAATCACGATCGTCGGACGATTGCTCCCACCCCAAAAGTGCCAGCCACTCAAGCTTTTGCTGCTCCTCAGCGGCCATTTGCAGCGCATCTACAGCACCATAGACATTGTGGCTCTGGTATTTCCCTGAGGAGCAGGGCTTCGACGTTTCCACCAGCTGCACCTGGGCGCCCCCCGAGAAAAACCCCCGAAAAATCACGATCGTTGGACGATTGCTCCCACACCAAAAGTGCCAGCCACTCAAGCTTTTGCTGCTCCTCAGCGGCCATTGGCAGCGCATCTACAGCAGCACAGACATTGTGGCTCCGGTATTTCCCTGAGGAGCAGGGCTTCGATGTTTGCCACCAGCTGCACGTGGGACCACCCGAAAAAAACCCCGAAAAATCACGAATGTCGGACGATTGCTCTCACCCCAAAAGTGCCAGCCACTCAAGCTCTTGCTGCTCCTCAGCGGCCATTGGCAGCGCATCTACAGCACCACACACATGGGGGCTCCGGGCTTTCCCTGAGGAGCAGGGCTTCGACGTTTCCACCAGCTGCACCTGCGCCCCCCAAGGAAAAAACCCCGAAAAATCACGATCGTCGGACGATTGCTCCCACATCAAAAGTGCCAGCCACTCAAGCTCTTGCTCCTCCTCAGTGGCCATTGGCAGCGCATCTACATCAGCACAGACATTGGGGCTCCGGGCTTTCCCTGAGGAGCATAGATTCGACGTTTGCCACGAGCCACACCGGGCACTCCCTGATTAAAAACCCCGAAAAATCACGAACATCGGACGATTGCTCCCACCCCAAAAGTGCCAGCCACTCAAGCTCTTGCTGCTCCTCAGCGGCAATTGCAGCGCATCTACAGCACCACAGACATTGGGGCTCCGGGCTCTCCCTGAGGAGCAGGGCTTCGATGTTTGCCACCAGCTGAACCTGGGCGCCCCCCGAAAAAAAACCCCGAAAAATCACGAACGTCGGACGATTGCTCCCACCCCAAAAGTGCCAGCCACTCAAGCTCTTGCTGCTCCTCAGCGGCCGTTGGCAGCGCATCTACAGCACGACAGACATTGGGGCTCCAGGCTTTCCCTGAGGAGTAGGGCTTCGATGTTTGCCACCAGCTGCACGTGGGACCACCCGAAAAAAAACCCCGAAAAATCACGAACGTCGGACGATTGCTCCCATACCAAAAGTGCCAGCCACTCAAGCTCTTGCTGCTCCTCAGCGGCCATTGGCAGCGCATCTACAGCACCACAGACATGGGGGCTCCGGGAGTTCCCTGAGGAGCAAGGCTTCGACGTTTCCACCAGCTGCACCTGCGCCCCGCCCCAAAAAAAAACCCCGAAAAATCACGATCGTCGGACGATTGCTCCCACCCCAAAAGTGCCAGCCACTCAAGCTCTTGCTCCTCCTCAGTGGCCATTGGCAGCGCATCTACAGCAGCACAGACATTGGGGCTCCGGGCTTTCCCTGAGGAGCTGGGCTTCGACGTTTGCTACCAGCCACACCTGGGCACTCCCTAATTAAAAACCCCGAAAAATCACGAACATCGGACGATTGCTCCCACACCAAAAGTGCCAGCCACTCAAGCTCTTGCTGCTCCTCAGCGGCCATTGGCAGCGCATCTACAGCACCACACACATGGGGGCTCCGGGCTTTCCCTGAGGAGCAGGGCTTCGACGTTTCCAGCAGCTGCACCTGCGCCCCCCCCCAAAAAAAACCCCGAAAAATCACGATCGTCGGACGATTGCTCCCACCCCAAAAGTGCCAGCCACTCAAGCTCTTGCTCCTCCTCAGTGGCCATTGGCAGCGCATCTACAGCAGCACAGACATTGGGGCTCCGGGCTTTCCCTGAGGAGCATAGATTCGACGTTTGCCACGAGCCACACCGGGCACTCCCTGATTAAAAACCCCGAAAAATCACGAACATCGGACGATTGCTCCCACCCCAAAAGTGCCAGCCACTCAAGCTCTTGCTGCTCCTCAGCGGCAATTGCAGCGCATCTACAGCACCACAGACATTGGGGCTCCGGGCTCTCCCTGAGGAGCAGGGCTTCGATGTTTGCCACCAGCTGAACCTGGGCGCCCCCGAAAAAAAACCCCGAAAAATCACGAACGTCGGACGATTGCTCCCACCCCAAAAGTGCCAGCCACTCAAGCTCTTGCTGCTCCTCAGCGGCCGTTGGCAGCGCATCTACAGCACGACAGACATTGGGGCTCCAGGCTTTCCCTGAGGAGTAGGGCTTCGATGTTTGCCACCAGCTGCACGTGGGACCACCCGAAAAAAACCCCGAAAAATCACGAACGTCGGACGATTGCTCCCATACCAAAAGTGCCAGCCACTCAAGCTCTTGCTGCTCCTCAGCGGCCATTGGCAGCGCATCTACAGCACCACAGACATGGGGGCTCCGGGAGTTCCCTGAGGAGCAAGGCTTCGACGTTTCCACCAGCTGCACCTGCGCCCCGCCCCAAAAAAAAACCCCGAAAAATCACGATCGTCGGACGATTGCTCCCACCCCAAAAGTGCCAGCCACTCAAGCTCTTGCTCCTCCTCAGTGGCCATTGGCAGCGCATCTACAGCAGCACAGACATTGGGGCTCCGGGCTTTCCCTGAGGAGCTGGGCTTCGACGTTTGCTACCAGCCACACCTGGGCACTCCCTAATTAAAAACCCCGAAAAATCACGAACATCGGACGATTGCTCCCACACCAAAAGTGCCAGCCACTCAAGCTCTTGCTGCTCCTCAGCGGCCATTGGCAGCGCATCTACAGCACCACACACATGGGGGCTCCGGGCTTTCCCTGAGGAGCAGGGCTTCGACGTTTCCAGCAGCTGCACCTGCGCCCCCCCCAAAAAAAAAACCCCGAAAAATCACGATCGTCGGACGATTGCTCCCACCCCAAAAGTGCCAGCCACTCAAGCTCTTGCTCCTCCTCAGTGGCCATTGGCAGCGCATCTACAGCAGCACAGACATTGGGGCTCCGGGCTTTCCCTGAGGAGCTGGGCTTCGACGTTTGCTACCAGCCACACCTGGGCACTCCCTAATTAAAAACCCCGAAAAATCACGAACATCGGACGATTGCTCCCACACCAAAAGTGCCAGCCACTCAAGCTCTTGCTGCTCCTCAGCGGCCATTGGCAGCGCATCTACAGCACCACACACATGGGGGCTCCGGGAGTTCCCTGAAGAGCAGGGCTTCGACGTTTGCCACCAGCCCCAACTGGGCACTTCCCGAAAAACCCCCCCGAAAAATCACGAACGTCGGACGATTGCTCCCACCCCAAAAGTGCCAGCCACTCAAGCTCCTGCTCCTCCTCAGCGGCCATTGGCAGCGCATCTACAGCAGCACACACATGGGGGCTCCGGGCTTTCCCTGAGGAGCAGGGCTTCGATGTTTGCCACCAGCTGCACCTGGGCGCCCCCCAAAAAATACCCCGAAAAATCACGAACGTCGGACGATTGCTCCCACCCCAAAAATGCCAGCCACTCAAGTTCTTGCTGCTCCTCAGCGTCCATTTGCAGCGCATCTACAGTAGCACAGACATGGGGGCTCCGGGCTTTCCCTGAGGAGTAGGGCTTCGATGTTTGCCACCAGCTGCACGTGGGCGCCCCCCGTAAAAAAACCCCTAAAAATCACGAACGTCGGACGATTGCTCCCACACCAAAAGTGCCAGCCACTCAAGCTCTTGCTGCTCCTCAGCGGCCATTGGCAGCGCATCTACAGCAGCACAGACATTGGGGCTCCGGGCTTTCCCGGAGGAGCAGGGCTTCAACGTTTGCCACGAGCCGCACCTGGGCACTCCCTTATTAAAAACCCCGAAAAGTCACGAACATCGGACGATTGCTCCCACCCCAAAAGTGCCAGCCACTCAAGCTCTTGCTGCTCCTCAGTGGCCATTGGCAGCGCATCTACAGCAGCACAGACATTGGGGCTCCGGGCTTTCCCTGAAGAGTAGGGCTTCGACGTTTGCCACCAGCTGCACCTGGGCCCCCCCCCCCGAAAAAAAACCCCGAAAAATCACGATCGTCGGACGATTGCTCCCACCCCAAAAGTGCCAGCCACTCAAGCTCTTGCTTCTCCTCAGCGGCCACTGGCAGCGCACCTACAGCAGCACAGATATTGGGGCTCCGGGCTTTCCCTGAGTATTAGGGCTTCGACATTTGCCACCAGCTGCACCTGGGCGCCCCCCGAGAAAATACCCCGAAAAATCACGATCGTCGGACGATTTCTCCCACACCAAAAGTGCGAGCCACTCAAGCTTTTGCTGCTCCTCAGCGGCCATTGGCAGTGCATCTACAGCACCACAGACATTGTGTCTCCGGTATTTCCCTGAGGAGCAGGGCTTCGACGTTTGCCACCAGCTGCACCTGGGCGCCCCCGAAGAAAAACCCCGAAAAATCACGAACGTCGGATGACTGCTCCCACACCAAAAGTGCCAGCCACTCAAGCTCCTGCTCCTCCTCAGCGGCCATTGGCAGCGCATCTACAGCAGCACAGACATTGGGGCTCCGGGCTTTCCCTGAGGAGTAGGGCTTCGACGTTTGCCACCAGCTGCACCTGGGCGCCCCCGAAAAAACCCCCGAAAAATCACGATCGTCGGACGATTGCTCCCACCCCAAAAGTGCCAGCCACTCAAGCTCTTGCTGCTCCTCAGTGGCCGTTGGCAGCGCATCTACAGCACCACACACATGGGGGCTCCGGGCTTTCCCTGAGGAGCAGAGCTTCGACGTTTGCCACGAACCGCACCTGGGCACTCCCTGATTAAAAACCCCGAAAAATCACGATCATCGGACGATTGCTCCCACACCAAAAGTGCCAGCCACTCAAGCTCTTGCTCCTCCTCAGTGGCCATTGGCAGCGCATCTACAGCAGCACAGACATTGGGGCTCCGGGCTTTCCCTGAGGAGCAGGGCTTCGACGTTTGCCACGATCCGCACCTGGTCACCCCCCGAAAATAAACCCCGAAAAATCACGATCGTCGGACGATTTCTCCCACATCAAAAATGCCAGCCACTCAAGCTCTTGCTGCTCCTCAGCGGCCATTGGCATCGCATCTACAGCACCACAGACATTGGGGCTCCGGGCTTTCCCTGAGGAGCAGGGCTTCGACGTTTGCCACAAACCACACCTGGGCACCCCCCGAAAAAAAAACCCGAAAAATCACAAACGTCGGACGATTGCTCCCAACCCAAAAGTGCCAGCCACTCAAGCTCTTGCTGCTCCTCAGCGGCCATTGGCAGCGCATCTACATCACCACAGACATTGGGGCTCCGGGCTTTCCCTGAGGAGTAGGGCTTCGACGTTTGCCACCAGCTGCACCTGGGCGCCCCCCGAAAATACCCCCGAAAAATCACGAACGTCGGACGATTGCTCCCACCCCAAAAGTGCCAGCCACTCAAGCTCTTGCTGCTCCTCAGCGGCTGTTGGCAGCGCATCTACAGCACCACAGACATTGGGGCTCCAGGCTTTCCCTGAGGAGCAGGGCTTTGATGTTTGCCACCAGCTGCACCTGGGCGCCCCCTGAAAAAACCCCCGAAAAATCACGAACGTCGGACGATTGCTCCCACATCAAAAGTGCCAGCCACTCAAGCTCTTGCTGCTCCTCAGCGTCCATTTGCAGCGCATCTACAGGAGCACAGACATGGGGGCTCCGGGCTCTCCCTGAGGAGTAGGGCTTCGATGTTTGCCACCAGCTGCACCTGGGCGCCCCCCGAAAAAAAAACCCAGAAAATCACGAACGTCGGACGATTGCTCCCACCCCAAAAGTGCCAGCCACTCAAGCTCTTCCTGCTCCTCAGCGGCCTTTGGCAGCGCATCTACAGCACGAAAGACATTGGGGCTCCGGGCTTTCCCTGAGTATTAGGGCTTCGACGTTTGCCACCAGCTGCACGTGGGCGCCCCCTAGAAAAACCCCCGAAAAATCACGATCGTCGGACGATTGCTCCCACCCCAAAAGTGCCAGCCACTCAAGCTTTTGCTGCTCCTCAGCGGCCATTGGCAGCGCATCTACAGCAGCACAGACATTGTGGCTCCGGTATTTCCCTGAGGAGCAGGGCTTCGATGTTTGCCACCAGCTGCACGTGGGACCACCCGAAAAAAAACCCGAAAAATCACGAATGTCGGACGATTGCTCTCACCCCAAAAGTGCCAGCCACTCAAGCTCTTGCTGCTCCTCAGCGGCCATTGGCAGCGCATCTACAGCACCACACACATGGGGGCTCCGGGAGTTCCCTGAGGAGCAGGGCTTCGACGTTTCCACCAGCTGCACCTGCGCCCCCCAAGGAAAAAAACCCCGAAAAATCACGATCGTCGGACGATTGCTCCCACCCCAAAAGTGCCAGCCACTCAAGCTCTTGCTCCTCCTCAGTGGCCATTGGCAGCGCATCTACATCAGCACAGACATTGGGGCTCCGGGCTTTCCCTGAGGAGCATAGCTTCGACGCTTGCCACGAGCCGCACCTGGGCACTCCCTGATTAAAAACCCCGAAAAATCACGAACATCGGACGATTGCTCCCACACCAAAAGTGCCAGCCACTCAAGCTCTTGCTGCTCCTCAGCGGCTGTTGGCAGCGCATCTACAGCACCACAGACATTGGGGCTCCAGGCTTTCCCTGAGGAGCAGGGCTTTGATGTTTGCCACCAGCTGCACCTGGGCGCCCCCTGAAAAAACCCCCGAAAAATCACGAACGTCGGACGATTGCTCCCACATCAAAAGTGCCAGCCACTCAAGCTCTTGCTGCTCCTCAGCGTCCATTTGCAGCGCATCTACAGGAGCACAGACATGGGGGCTCCGGGCTCTCCCTGAGGAGTAGGGCTTCGATGTTTGCCACCAGCTGCACCTGGGCGCCCCCGAAAAAAAACCCCGAAAAATCACGAACGTCGGACGATTGCTCCCACCCCAAAAGTGCCAGCCACTCAAGCTCTTGCTGCTCCTCAGCGGCCTTTGGCAGCGCATCTACAGCACGAAAGACATTGGGGCTCCGGGCTTTCCCTGAGTATTAGGGCTTCGACGTTTGCCACCAGCTGCACGTGGGCGCCCCCCGAGAAAAACCCCCGAAAAATCACGATCGTCGGACGATTGCTCCCACCCCAAAAGTGCCAGCCACTCAAGCTTTTGCTGCTCCTCAGCGGCCATTGGCAGCGCATCTACAGCACCATAGACATTGTGGCTCCGGTATTTCCCTGAGGAGCAGGGCTTCGACGTTTCCACCAGCTGCACCTGGGCGCCCCCCGAGAAAAACCCCCGAAAAATCACGATCGTTGGACGATTGCTCCCACACCAAAAGTGCCAGCCACTCAAGCTTTTGCTGCTCCTCAGCGGCCATTGGCAGCGCATCTACAGCAGCACAGACATTGTGGCTCCGGTATTTCCCTGAGGAGCAGGGCTTCGATGTTTGCCACCAGCTGCACGTGGGACCACCCGAAAAAAACCCCGAAAAATCACGAATGTCGGACGATTGCTCTCACCCCAAAAGTGCCAGCCACTCAAGCTCTTGCTGCTCCTCAGCGGCCATTGGCAGCGCATCTACAGCACCACAGACATGGGGGCTCCGGGCTTTCCCTGAGGAGCAGGGCTTCGACGTTTCCACCAGCTGCACCTGCGCCCCCCAAGGAAAAAAACCCCGAAAAATCACGATCGTCGGACGATTGCTCCCACCCCAAAAGTGCCAGCCACTCAAGCTCTTGCTTCTCCTCAGCGGCCACTGGCAGCGCACCTACAGCAGCACAGATATTGGGGCTCCGGGCTTTCCCTGAGTATTAGGGCTTCGACATTTGCCACCAGCTGCACCTGGGCGCCCCCCGAGAAAATACCCCGAAAAATCACGATCGTCGGACGATTTCTCCCACACCAAAAGTGCGAGCCACTCAAGCTTTTGCTGCTCCTCAGCGGCCATTGGCAGTGCATCTACAGCACCACAGACATTGTGTCTCCGGTATTTCCCTGAGGAGCAGGGCTTCGACGTTTGCCACCAGCTGCACCTGGGCGCCCCCGAAGAAAAACCCCGAAAAATCACGAACGTCGGATGACTGCTCCCACACCAAAAGTGCCAGCCACTCAAGCTCCTGCTCCTCCTCAGCGGCCATTGGCAGCGCATCTACAGCAGCACAGACATTGGGGCTCCGGGCTTTCCCTGAGGAGTAGGGCTTCGACGTTTGCCACCAGCTGCACCTGGGCGCCCCCGAAAAAACCCCCGAAAAATCACGATCGTCGGACGATTGCTCCCACCCCAAAAGTGCCAGCCACTCAAGCTCTTGCTGCTCCTCAGTGGCCGTTGGCAGCGCATCTACAGCACCACACACATGGGGGCTCCGGGCTTTCCCTGAGGAGCAGAGCTTCGACGTTTGCCACGAACCGCACCTGGGCACTCCCTGATTAAAAACCCCGAAAAATCACGATCATCGGACGATTGCTCCCACACCAAAAGTGCCAGCCACTCAAGCTCTTGCTCCTCCTCAGTGGCCATTGGCAGCGCATCTACAGCAGCACAGACATTGGGGCTCCGGGCTTTCCCTGAGGAGCAGGGCTTCGACGTTTGCCACGATCCGCACCTGGTCACCCCCGAAAATAAACCCCGAAAAATCACGATCGTCGGACGATTTCTCCCACATCAAAAATGCCAGCCACTCAAGCTCTTGCTGCTCCTCAGCGGCCATTGGCATCGCATCTACAGCACCACAGACATTGGGGCTCCGGGCTTTCCCTGAGGAGCAGGGCTTCGACGTTTGCCACAAACCACACCTGGGCACCCCCGAAAAAAAAACCCGAAAAATCACAAACGTCGGACGATTGCTCCCAACCCAAAAGTGCCAGCCACTCAAGCTCTTGCTGCTCCTCAGCGGCCATTGGCAGCGCATCTACATCACCACAGACATTGGGGCTCCGGGCTTTCCCTGAGGAGTAGGGCTTCGACGTTTGCCACCAGCTGCACCTGGGCGCCCCCGAAAATACCCCCGAAAAATCACGAACGTCGGACGATTGCTCCCACCCCAAAAGTGCCAGCCACTCAAGCTCTTGCTGCTCCTCAGCGGCTGTTGGCAGCGCATCTACAGCACCACAGACATTGGGGCTCCAGGCTTTCCCTGAGGAGCAGGGCTTTGATGTTTGCCACCAGCTGCACCTGGGCGCCCCCTGAAAAAACCCCGAAAAATCACGAACGTCGGACGATTGCTCCCACATCAAAAGTGCCAGCCACTCAAGCTCTTGCTGCTCCTCAGCGTCCATTTGCAGCGCATCTACAGGAGCACAGACATGGGGGCTCCGGGCTCTCCCTGAGGAGTAGGGCTTCGATGTTTGCCACCAGCTGCACCTGGGCGCCCCCCCGAAAAAAAAACCCAGAAAATCACGAACGTCGGACGATTGCTCCCACCCCAAAAGTGCCAGCCACTCAAGCTCTTCCTGCTCCTCAGCGGCCTTTGGCAGCGCATCTACAGCACGAAAGACATTGGGGCTCCGGGCTTTCCCTGAGTATTAGGGCTTCGACGTTTGCCACCAGCTGCACGTGGGCGCCCCCTAGAAAAACCCCCGAAAAATCACGATCGTCGGACGATTGCTCCCACCCCAAAAGTGCCAGCCACTCAAGCTTTTGCTGCTCCTCAGCGGCCATTGGCAGCGCATCTACAGCAGCACAGACATTGTGGCTCCGGTATTTCCCTGAGGAGCAGGGCTTCGATGTTTGCCACCAGCTGCACGTGGGACCACCCGAAAAAAAACCCGAAAAATCACGAATGTCGGACGATTGCTCTCACCCCAAAAGTGCCAGCCACTCAAGCTCTTGCTGCTCCTCAGCGGCCATTGGCAGCGCATCTACAGCACCACACACATGGGGGCTCCGGGAGTTCCCTGAGGAGCAGGGCTTCGACGTTTCCACCAGCTGCACCTGCGCCCCCCAAGGAAAAAAACCCCGAAAAATCACGATCGTCGGACGATTGCTCCCACCCCAAAAGTGCCAGCCACTCAAGCTCTTGCTCCTCCTCAGTGGCCATTGGCAGCGCATCTACATCAGCACAGACATTGGGGCTCCGGGCTTTCCCTGAGGAGCATAGCTTCGACGCTTGCCACGAGCCGCACCTGGGCACTCCCTGATTAAAAACCCCGAAAAATCACGAACATCGGACGATTGCTCCCACACCAAAAGTGCCAGCCACTCAAGCTCTTGCTGCTCCTCAGCGGCTGTTGGCAGCGCATCTACAGCACCACAGACATTGGGGCTCCAGGCTTTCCCTGAGGAGCAGGGCTTTGATGTTTGCCACCAGCTGCACCTGGGCGCCCCCTGAAAAAACCCCCGAAAAATCACGAACGTCGGACGATTGCTCCCACATCAAAAGTGCCAGCCACTCAAGCTCTTGCTGCTCCTCAGCGTCCATTTGCAGCGCATCTACAGGAGCACAGACATGGGGGCTCCGGGCTCTCCCTGAGGAGTAGGGCTTCGATGTTTGCCACCAGCTGCACCTGGGCGCCCCCCGAAAAAAAACCCCGAAAAATCACGAACGTCGGACGATTGCTCCCACCGCAAAAGTGCCAGCCACTCAAGCTCTTGCTGCTCCTCAGCGGCCTTTGGCAGCGCATCTACAGCACGAAAGACATTGGGGCTCCGGGCTTTCCCTGAGTATTAGGGCTTCGACGTTTGCCACCAGCTGCACGTGGGCGCCCCCGAGAAAAACCCCCGAAAAATCACGATCGTCGGACGATTGCTCCCACCCCAAAAGTGCCAGCCACTCAAGCTTTTGCTGCTCCTCAGCGGCCATTGGCAGCGCATCTACAGCACCATAGACATTGTGGCTCCGGTATTTCCCTGAGGAGCAGGGCTTCGACGTTTCCACCAGCTGCACCTGGGCGCCCCCGAGAAAAACCCCGAAAAATCACGATCGTTGGACGATTGCTCCCACACCAAAAGTGCCAGCCACTCAAGCTTTTGCTGCTCCTCAGCGGCCATTGGCAGCGCATCTACAGCAGCACAGACATTGTGGCTCCGGTATTTCCCTGAGGAGCAGGGCTTCGATGTTTGCCACCAGCTGCACGTGGGACCACCCGAAAAAAACCCCGAAAAATCACGAATGTCGGACGATTGCTCTCACCCCAAAAGTGCCAGCCACTCAAGCTCTTGCTGCTCCTCAGCGGCCATTGGCAGCGCATCTACAGCACCACAGACATGGGGGCTCCGGGCTTTCCCTGAGGAGCAGGGCTTCGACGTTTCCACCAGCTGCACCTGCGCCCCCCAAGGAAAAAAACCCCGAAAAATCACGATCGTCGGACGATTGCTCCCACATCAAAAGTGCCAGCCACTCAAGCTCTTGCTCCTCCTCAGTGGCCATTGGCAGCGCATCTACATCAGCACAGACATTGGGGCTCCGGGCTTTCCCTGAGGAGCATAGATTCGACGTTTGCCACGAGCCACACCGGGCACTCCCTGATTAAAAACCCCGAAAAATCACGAACATCGGACGATTGCTCCCACCCCAAAAGTGCCAGCCACTCAAGCTCTTGCTGCTCCTCAGCGGCCATTTGCAGCGCATCTACAGCACCACAGACATTGGGGCTCCGGGCTCTCCCTGAGGAGTAGGGCTTCGATGTTTGCCACCAGCTGAACCTGGGCGCCCCCCGAAAAAAAACCCCGAAAAATCACGAACGTCGGACGATTGCTCCCACCCCAAAAGTGCCAGCCACTCAAGCTCTTGCTGCTCCTCAGCGGCCGTTGGCAGCGCATCTACAGCACGACAGACATTGGGGCTCCAGGCTTTCCCTGAGGAGTAGGGCTTCGATGTTTGCCACCAGCTGCACGTGGGACCACCCGAAAAAAACCCCGAAAAATCACGAACGTCGGACGATTGCTCCCATACCAAAAGTGCCAGCCACTCAAGCTCTTGCTGCTCCTCAGCGGCCATTGGCAGCGCATCTACAGCACCACAGACATGGGGGCTCCGGGAGTTCCCTGAGGAGCAAGGCTTCGACGTTTCCACCAGCTGCACCTGCGCCCCGCCCCAAAAAAAAACCCCGAAAAATCACGATCGTCGGACGATTGCTCCCACCCCAAAAGTGCCAGCCACTCAAGCTCTTGCTCCTCCTCAGTGGCCATTGGCAGCGCATCTACAGCAGCACAGACATTGGGGCTCCGGGCTTTCCCTGAGGAGCTGGGCTTCGACGTTTGCTACCAGCCACACCTGGGCACTCCCTAATTAAAAACCCCGAAAAATCACGAACATCGGACGATTGCTCCCACACCAAAAGTGCCAGCCACTCAAGCTCTTGCTGCTCCTCAGCGGCCATTGGCAGCGCATCAACAGCACCACACACATGGGGGCTCCGGGCTTTCCCTGAGGAGCAGGGCTTTGACGTTTCCAGCAGCTGCACCTGCCCCCCCCCCCCAAAAAAAAAACCCCGAAAAATCACGATCGTCGGACGATTGCTCCCACCCCAAAAGTGCCAGCCACTCAAGCTCTTGCTCCTCCTCAGTGGCCATTGGCAGCGCATCTACAGCAGCACAGACACTGGGGCTCCGGGCTTTCCCTGAGGAGTAGGGCTTCGACGTTTGCCACGAGCCACACCTGGGCACCCCCCGAAAAATGCCCCCGAAAAATCACGATCGTCGGACGATTGCTCCCACATCAAAAGTGCCAGCCACTCAAGCTCTTGCTGCTCCTCAGCGTCCATTTGCAGCGCATCTACAGGAGCACAGACATGGGGGCTCCGGGCTCTCCCTGAGGAGTAGGGCTTCGATGTTTGCCACCAGCTGCACCTGGGCGCCCCCGAAAAAAAAAGCCCGAAAAATCACGAACGTCAGACGATTGATCCCACCCCAAAAGTGCCAGCCACTCAAGCTCTTGCTGCTCCTCAGCGGCCTTTGGCAGCGGATCTACAGCACGAAAGACATTGGGGCTCCGGGCTTTCCCTGAGGAGCAGGGCTTCGACGTTTGCCACCAACCCCACTTGGTCGCCCCCAAAAAAAAACCCCGAAAAATCACGAACGTCGGACAATTGCTCCCACCCCAAAAGTGCCAGCCACTCAAGCTCTTGCTCCTCCTCAGTGGCCATTGGCAGCGCATCTACAGCAGCACAGACATTGGGGCTCCGGGCTTTCCCTGAGGAGTAGGGCTTCGATGTTTGCCACCAGCTGCACCTGGGCACCCCCCCGAAAAAACCCCCGAAAAATCACGAACGTCGGACGATTGCTCCCATACCAAAAGTGCCAGCCACTCAAGCTCTTGCTGCTCCTCAGCGGCCATTGGCAGCGCATCTACAGCACCACACACATGGGGGCTCCGGGAGTTCCCTGAGGAGCAGGGCTGCGACGTTTGCCACCAGCCCCACCTGGGCACTCCCCGAAAAAACCCCCGAAAAATCACGAACGTCGGACGATTGCTCCCACCCCAAAAGTGCCAGCCACTCAAGCTCCTGCTCCTCCTCAGCGGCCATTGGCAGCGCATCTACAGCAGCACAGACACTGGGGCTCCGGGCTTTCCCTGAGGAGTAGGGCTTCGACGTTTGCCATGAGCCACACCTGGGCACCCCCCGAAAAAAGCCCCCGAAAAATCACGAACGTCGGACAATTGCTCCCAACCCAAAAGTGCCAGCCACTCAAGCTCTTGCTGCTCCTCAGCGGCCATTGGCAGCGCATCTACATCACCACAGACATTGGGGCTCCGGGCTTTCCCTGAGGAGTAGGGCTTCGACGTTTGCCACCAGCTGCACCTGGGCGCCCCCCGAAAATACCCCCGAAAAATCACGAACGTCGGACGATTGCTCCCACCCCAAAAGTGCCAGCCACTCAAGCTCTTGCTTCTCCTCAGCGGCCGTTGGCAGCGCATCTACAGCACCACAGACATTGGGGCTCCGGGCTTTCCCTGAGGAGCAGGGCTTCGATGTTTGCCACCAGCTGCACCTCGACGCCCCCTGAAAAAACCCCCGAAAAATCACGAACGTCGGACGATTGCTCCCACATCAAAAGTGCCAGCCACTCAAGCTCTTGCTCCTCCTCAGCGTCCATTTGCAGCGCATCTACAGGAGCACAGACATGGGGGCTCCGGGCTCTCCCTGAGGAGTAGGGCTTCGATGTTTGCCACCAGCTGCACCTGGGCGCCCCGAAAAAAAACCCCGAAAAATCACGAACGTCGGACGATTGCTCCCACCCCAAAAGTGCCAGCCACTCAAGCTCTTGCTGCTCCTCAGCGGCCTTTGGCAGCGCATCTACAGCACGAAAGACATTGGGGCTCCGGGCTTTCCCTGAGTATTAGGGCTTCGACGTTTGCCACCAGCTGCACGTGGGCGCCCCCGAGAAAAACCCCCGAAAAATCACGATCGTCGGACGATTGCTCCCACCCCAAAAGTGCCAGCCACTCAAGCCTTTGCTGCTCCTCAGCGGCCATTGGCAGCGCATGTACAGCACCATAGACATTGTGGCTCCGGTATTTCCCTGAGGAGCAGGGCTTCGACGTTTCCACCAGCTGCACCTGGGCGCCCCCCGAGAAAAACCCCCGAAAAATCACGATCGTTGGACGATTGCTCCCACACCAAAAGTGCCAGCCACTCAAGCTTTTGCTGCTCCTCAGCGGCCATTGGCAGCGCATCTACAGCAGCACAGACATTGTGGCTCCGGTATTTCCCTGAGGAGCAGGGCTTCGATGTTTGCCACCAGCTGCACGTGGGACCACCCGAAAAAAACCCCGAAAAATCACGAATGTCGGACGATTGCTCTCACCCCAAAAGTGCCAGCCACTCAAGCTCTTGCTGCTCCTCAGCGGCCATTGGCAGCGCATCTACAGCACCACACACATGGGGGCTCCGGGCTTTCCCTGAGGAGCAGGGCTTCGACGTTTCCACCAGCTGCACCTGCGCCCCCCAAGGAAAAAAACCCCGAAAAATCACGATCGTCGGACGATTGCTCCCACCCCAAAAGTGCCAGCCACTCAAGCTCTTGCTGCTCCTCAGCGGCCATTTGCAGCGCATCTACAGCACCACACACATGGGGGCTCCGGGCTCTCCCTGAGGAGTAGGGCTTCGATGTTTGCCACCAGCTGAACCTGGGCGCCCCCGAAAAAAAAACCCCGAAAAATCACGAACGTCGGACGATTGCTCCCACCCCAAAAGTGCCAGCCACTCAAGCTCTTGCTGCTCCTCAGCGGCCGTTGGCAGCGCATCTACAGCACGACAGACATTGGGGCTCCAGGCTTTCCCTGAGGAGTAGGGCTTCGATGTTTGCCACCAGCTGCACGTGGGACCACCCGAAAAAACCCCCGAAAAATCACGAACGTCGGACGATTGCTCCCATACCAAAAGTGCCAGCCACTCAAGCTCTTGCTGCTCCTCAGCGGCCATTGGCAGCGCATCTACAGCACCACAGACATGGGGGCTCCGGGAGTTCCCTGAGGAGCAAGGCTTCGACGTTTCCACCAGCTGCACCTGCGCCCCGCCCCAAAAAAAACCCCGAAAAATCACGATCGTCGGACGATTGCTCCCACCCCAAAAGTGCCAGCCACTCAAGCTCTTGCTCCTCCTCAGTGGCCATTGGCAGCGCATCTACAGCAGCACAGACATTGGGGCTCCGGGCTTTCCCTGAGGAGCTGGGCTTCGACGTTTGCTACCAGCCACACCTGGGCACTCCCTAATTAAAAACCCCGAAAAATCACGAACATCGGACGATTGCTCCCACACCAAAAGTGCCAGCCACTCAAGCTCTTGCTGCTCCTCAGCGGCCATTGGCAGCGCATCAACAGCACCACACACATGGGGGCTCCGGGCTTTCCCTGAGGAGCAGGGCTTTGACGTTTCCAGCAGCTGCACCTGCGCCCCCCCCAAAAAAAAAACCCCGAAAAATCACGATCGTCGGACGATTGCTCCCACCCCAAAAGTGCCAGCCACTCAAGCTCTTGCTCCTCCTCAGTGGCCATTGGCAGCGCATCTACAGCAGCACAGACACTGGGGCTCCGGGCTTTCCCTGAGGAGTAGGGCTTCGACGTTTGCCACGAGCCACACCTGGGCACCCCCGAAAAATGCCCCCGAAAAATCACGATCGTCGGACGATTGCTCCCACATCAAAAGTGCCAGCCACTCAAGCTCTTGCTGCTCCTCAGCGTCCATTTGCAGCGCATCTACAGGAGCACAGACATGGGGGCTCCGGGCTCTCCCTGAGGAGTAGGGCTTCGATGTTTGCCACCAGCTGCACCTGGGCGCCCCCCGAAAAAAAAGCCCGAAAAATCACGAACGTCAGACGATTGATCCCACCCCAAAAGTGCCAGCCACTCAAGCTCTTGCTGCTCCTCAGCGGCCTTTGGCAGCGCATCTACAGCACGAAAGACATTGGGGCTCCGGGCTTTCCCTGAGGAGCAGGGCTTCGACGTTTGCCACCAACCCCACTTGGTCGCCCCCAAAAAAAAACCCCGAAAAATCACGAACGTCGGACAATTGCTCCCACCCCAAAAGTGCCAGCCACTCAAGCTCTTGCTCCTCCTCAGTGGCCATTGGCAGCGCATCTACAGCAGCACAGACATTGGGGCTCCGGGCTTTCCCTGAGGAGTAGGGCTTCGATGTTTGCCACCAGCTGCACCTGGGCACCCCCCGAAAAAACCCCCGAAAAATCACGAACATCGGACGATTGCTCCCACCCCAAAAGTGCCAGCCACTCAAGCTCCTGCTCCTCCTCAGCGGCCATTGGCAGCGCATCTACAGCAGCACAGACACTGGGGCTCCGGGCTTTCCCTGAGGAGTAGGGCTTCGACGTTTGCCATGAGCCACACCTGGGCACCCCCCGAAAAAAGCCCCCGAAAAATCACGAACATCGGACGATTGCTCCCACCCCAGAAGTGCCAGCCACTCAAGCTCTTGCTGCTCCTCAGCGGCCATTGGCAGCGCATCTACATCACCACAGACATTGGGGCTCCGGGCTTTCCCTGAGGAGTAGGGCTTCGACGTTTGCCACCAGCTGCACCTGGGCGCCCCCCGAAAATACCCCCGAAAAATCACGAACGTCGGACGATTGCTCCCACCCCAAAAGTGCCAGCCACTCAAGCTCTTGCTGCTCCTCAGCGGCCGTTGGCAGCGCATCTACAGCACCACAGACATTGGGGCTCCGGGCTTTCCCTGAGGAGCAGGGCTTCGATGTTTGCCACCAGCTGCACCTCGACGCCCCCTGAAAAAACCCCCGAAAAATCACGAACGTCGGACGATTGCTCCCACATCAAAAGTGCCAGCCACTCAAGCTCTTGCTGCTCCTCAGCGTCCATTTGCAGCGCATCTACAGGAGCACAGACATGGGGGCTCCGGGCTCTCCCTGAGGAGTAGGGCTTCGATGTTTGCCACCAGCTGCACCTGGGCGCCCCCCGAAAAAAAACCCCGAAAAATCACGAACGTCGGACGATTGCTCCCACCCCAAAAGTGCCAGCCACTCAAGCTCTTCCTGCTCCTCAGCGGCCTTTGGCAGCGCATCTACAGCACGAAAGACATTGGGGCTCCGGGCTTTCCCTGAGTATTAGGGCTTCGACGTTTGCCACCAGCTGCACGTGGGCGCCCCCCGAGAAAAACCCCCGAAAAATCACGATCGTTGGACGATTGCTCCCACCCCAAAAGTGCCAGCCACTCAAGCTTTTGCTGCTCCTCAGCGGCCATTGGCAGCGCATCTACAGCAGCACAGACATTGTGGCTCCGGTATTTCCCTGAGGAGCAGGGCTTCGATGTTTGCCACCAGCTGCACGTGGGACCACCCGAAAAAAACCCCGAAAAATCACGAATGTCGGACAATTGCTCTCACCCCAAAAGTGCCAGCCACTCAAGCTCTTGCTGCTCCTCAGCGGCCATTGGCAGCGCATCTACAGCACCACACACATGGGGGCTCCGGGCTTTCCCTGAGGAGCAGGGCTTCGACGTTTCCACCAGCTGCACCTGCGCCCCCCAAGGAAAAAAACCCCGAAAAATCACGATCGTCGGACGATTGCTCCCACATCAAAAGTGCCAGCCACTCAAGCTCTTGCTCCTCCTCAGTGGCCATTGGCAGCGCATCTACATCAGCACAGACATTGGGGCTCCGGGCTTTCCCTGAGGAGCATAGCTTCGACGTTTGCCACGAGCCACACCGGGCACTCCCTGATTAAAAACCCCGAAAAATCACGAACATCGGACGATTGCTCCCACCCCAAAAGTGCCAGCCACTCAAGCTCTTGCTGCTCCTCAGCGGCCATTTGCAGCGCATCTACAGCACCACAGACATTGGGGCTCCGGGCTCTCCCTGAGGAGTAGGGCTTCGATGTTTGCCACCAGCTGAACCTGGGCGCCCCCCGAAAAAAAACCCCGAAAAATCACAAACGTCGGACGATTGCTCCCACCCCAAAAGTGCCAGCCACTCAAGCTCTTGCTGCTCCTCAGCGGCCGTTGGCAGCGCATCTACAGCACGACAGACATTGGGGCTCCAGGCTTTCCCTGAGGAGTAGGGCTTCGATGTTTGCCACCAGCTGCACGTGGGACCACCCGAAAAAACCCCGAAAAATCACGAACGTCGGACGATTGCTCCCATACCAAAAGTGCCAGCCACTCAAGCTCTTGCTGCTCCTCAGCGGCCATTGGCAGCGCATCTACAGCACCACAGACATGGGGGCTCCGGGAGTTCCCTGAGGAGCAAGGCTTCGACGTTTCCACCAGCTGCACCTGCGCCCCGCCCCAAAAAAAAACCCCGAAAAATCACGATCGTCGGACGATTGCTCCCACCCCAAAAGTGCCAGCCACTCAAGCTCTTGCTCCTCCTCAGTGGCCATTGGCAGCGCATCTACAGCAGCACAGACATTGGGGCTCCGGGCTTTCCCTGAGGAGCTGGGCTTCGACGTTTGCTACCAGCCACACCTGGGCACTCCCTAATTAAAAACCCCGAAAAATCACGAACATCGGACGATTGCTCCCACACCAAAAGTGCCAGCCACTCAAGCTCTTGCTGCTCCTCAGCGGCCATTGGCAGCGCATCTACAGCACCACACACATGGGGGCTCCGGGCTTTCCCTGAGGAGCAGGGCTTCGACGTTTCCAGCAGCTGCACCTGCGCACTCCCCCAAAAAAACCCCGAAAAATCACGATCGTCGGACGATTGCTCCCACCCCAAAAGTGCCAGCCACTCAAGCTCTTGCTCCTCCTCAGTGGCCATTGGCAGCGCATCTACAGCAGCACAGACACTGGGGCTCCGGGCTTTCCCTGAGGAGTAGGGCTTCGACGTTTGCCACGAGCCACACCTGGGCACCCCCCGAAAAATGCCCCCGAAAAATCACGATCGTCGGACGATTGCTCCCACATCAAAAGTGCCAGCCACTCAAGCTCTTGCTGCTCCTCAGCGTCCATTTGCAGCGCATCTACAGGAGCACAGACATGGGGGCTCCGGGCTCTCCCTGAGGAGTAGGGCTTCGATGTTTGCCACCAGCTGCACCTGGGCGCCCCCCGAAAAAAAAAGCCCGAAAAATCACGAACGTCAGACGATTGATCCCACCCCAAAAGTGCCAGCCACTCAAGCTCTTGCTGCTCCTCAGCGGCCTTTGGCAGCGCATCTACAGCACGAAAGACATTGGGGCTCCGGGCTTTCCCTGAGGAGCAGGGCTTCGACGTTTGCCACCAACCCCACTTGGTCGCCCCCAAAAAAAAACCCCGAAAAATCACGAACGTCGGACAATTGCTCCCACCCCAAAAGTGCCAGCCACTCAAGCTCTTGCTCCTCCTCAGTGGCCATTGGCAGCGCATCTACAGCAGCACAGACATTGGGGCTCCGGGCTTTCCCTGAGGAGTAGGGCTTCGATGTTTGCCACCAGCTGCACCTGGGCACCCCCCGAAAAAACCCCCGAAAAATCACGAACGTCGGACGATTGCTCCCATACCAAAAGTGCCAGCCACTCAAGCTCTTGCTGCTCCTCAGCGGCCATTGGCAGCGCATCTACAGCACCACACACATGGGGGCTCCGGGAGTTCCCTGAGGAGCAGGGCTGCGACGTTTGCCACCAGCCCCACCTGGGCACTCCCCGAAAAAAACCCCCGAAAAATCACGAACGTCGGACGATTGCTCCCACCCCAAAAGTGCCAGCCACTCAAGCTCCTGCTCCTCCTCAGCGGCCATTGGCAGCGCATCTACAGCAGCACAGACACTGGGGCTCCGGGCTTTCCCTGAGGAGTAGGGCTTCGACGTTTGCCATGAGCCACACCTGGGCACCCCCCGAAAAAAGCCCCCGAAAAATCACGAACGTCGGACAATTGCTCCCACCCCAAAAGTGCCAGCCACTCAAGCTCTTGCTGCTCCTCAGCGGCCATTGGCAGCGCATCTACAGCACCACAGACACTGGGGCTCCGGGAGTTCCCTGAGGAGCAGGGCTTCGACGTTTCCACCAGCTGGACCTGCGCCCCCCCCAAAAAAAACCCCGAAAAATCACGATCGTCGGACGATTGCTCCCACACCAAAAGTGCCAGCCACTCAAGCTCTTGCTCCTCCTCAGTGGCCATTGGCAGCGCATCTACAGCAGCACAGACATTGGGGCTCCGGGCTTTCCCTGAGGAGCAGGGCTTCGACGTTTGCCACGATCCGCACCTGGGCACCCCCCGAAAATAAACCCCGAAAAATCATGATCGTCGGACGATTGCTCCCACATCAAAAGTGCCAGCCACTCAAGCTCTTGCTGCTCCTCAGCAGCCATTTGCAGCGCATCTACAGCACCACAGACATTGGGGCTCCAGGCTTTCCCGGAGGAGCAGGGCTTCGACGTTTGCCACCAGCCACACCTGGGCACCCCCCGAAAAAAAAACCCAAAAAATCACGAACGTCGGACGATTGCTCCCACACCAAAAGTGCCAGCCACTCAAGCTCTTGCTGCTCCTCAGCGGCCATTGGCAGCGCATCTACAGCACCACAGACATTGGGGCTCCGGGATTTCCCTGAGGAGGAGGGCTTCGATGTTTGCCACCAGCTGCACCTGGGCGCCGCTCGAAAAAACCCCCGAAAAATCACAAACGTCGGACGATTGCTCCCATACCAAAAGTGCCAGCCACTCAAGCTCTTGCTGCTCCTCAGCGGCCATTGGCAGCGCATCTACACCACAACAGACATTGGGGCTCCGGGCTTTCCCTGAGGAGGAGGGCTTCGATGTTTGCCACCAGCTGCACCTGGGCGCCCCCTGAAAAAACCCCCGAAAAATCACGAACGTCGGACGATTGCTCCCACATCAAAAGTGCCAGCCACTCAAACTCTTGCTGCTCCTCAGCGTCCATTTGCAGCGCATCTACAGGAGCACAGACATGGGGGCTCCGGGCTCTCCCTGAGGAGTAGGGCTTCGATGTTTGCCACCAGCTGCACCTGGGCGCCCCCCGAAAAAAAACCCCGAAAAATCACGAACGTGAGACGATTGCTCCCACCCCAAAAGTGCCAGCCACTCAAGCTCTTGCTACTCCTCAGCGGCCATTGGCAGCGCATCTACAGCAGCACAGACATTGGGGCTCCGGGCTTTCCCGGAGGAGAAGGGCTTCGACGTTTGCCACAAGCCACACCTGGGCACCCCCCGAAAAAAAAACCTGAAAAATCACGAACGTCGGACGATTGCTCCCACCCCAAAAGTGCCAGCCACTCAAGCTCTTGCTGCTCCTCAGCGGCCATTGGCAGCGCATCTACAGCACAAAAGACACTGGGGCTCCAGGCTTTCCCTGAGGAGTAGGGCTTAGATGTTTGCCACCAGCTGCACGTGGGCGCCCCCAAAAAAAAACCCCGAAAAATCACAAACGTCGGACGATTGCTCCCACCCCAAAAGTGCCAGCCACTCAAGCTCTTGCTGCTCCTCAGCGGCCATTGGCAGCGCATCTACAGCAGCACAGACATTGGGGCTCCGGGCTTTCCCTGAGGAGCAGGGCTTCAACGTTTGCCACGAGCCGCACCTGGGCACACCCTTATTAAAAACCCCGAAAAATCACGAACATCGGACGATTGCTCCCACCCCAAAAGTGCCAGCCACTCAAGCTCCTGCTCCTCCTCAGCGGCCATTGGCAGCGCATCTACAGCAGCACAGACACTGGGGCTCCGGGCTTTCCCTGAGGAGCAGGGCTTCGACGTTTGCCACGAGCCACACCTGGGCACCCCCCGAAAAAAGCCCCCGAAAAATCACGAACGTCGGACAATTGCTCCCACCCCAAAAGTGCCAGCCACTCAGGCTCTTGCTGCTCCTCAGCGGCCATTGGCAGCGCATCTACACCACAACAGACATTGGGGCTCCGGGCTTTCCCTGAGGAGTAGGGCTTCGATGTTTGCCACCAGCTGCACGTGGGACCACCCGAAAAAAACCCCGAAAAATCACCAACATCGGACGATTGCTCCCACCCCAAAAGTGCCAGCCACTCAAGCTCTTGCTGATCCTCAGCGGCCATTGGCAGCGCATCTACAGCACCACACACATGGGGGCTCCGGGCTTTCCCTGAGGAGCAGAGCTTCGACGTTTGCCACGAGCCGCACCTGGGCACTCCCTGATTAAAAACCCTGAAAAATCACGAACATCGGACGATTGCTCCCACACCAAAAGTGCCAGCCACTCAAGCTCTTGCTGCTCCTCAGCGGCCATTGGCAGCACATCTACAGCACCACACACATGGGGGCTCCGGGCGTTCCCTGAGGAGCTGGGCTTCGATGTTTGCTACCAGCCACACCTGGGCACCACCCGAAAAAAAAAACCGAAAAATCACGAACGTCGGACAATTGCTCCCACCCCAAAAGTGCCAGCCACTCAAGCTCTTGCTGCTCCTCAGCGGCCATTCGCAGCGCATCTACAGCACGAAAGACATTGGGGCTCCGGGCTTTCCCTGAGGAGTAGGGCTTCGATGTTTGCCACCAGCTGCACGTGGGCGCCCCCCGAAAAAAACCCCGAAAAATCACGATCGTCGGACGATTGCTCCCACACCAAAAGTGCCAGCCACTCAAGCTCTTGCTCCTCCTCAGTGGCCATTGGCAGCGCATCTACAGGAGCACAGACATTGGGGCTCCGGGCTTTCCCTGAGGAGCAGAGCTTCGACGTTTGCCACGAGCCGCACCTGGGCACTCCCTGATTAAAAACCCTGAAAAATCACGAACATCGGACGATTGCTCCCACACCAAAAGTGCCAGCCACTCAAGCTCTTGCTGCTCCTCAGCGGCCATTGGCAGCACATCTACAGCACCACACACATGGGGGCTCCGGGCTTTCCCTGAGGAGCAGGGCTTCGACGTTTGCCACGATCCGCACCTAGGCACCCCCTGAAAATAAACCCCGAAAAATCACGATCGTCTGACGATTTCTCCCACATCAAAAGTGCCAGCCACTCAAGCTCTTGCTGCTCCTCAGCGGCCATTTGCAGCGCATCTACAGCACCACAGACATTGGGGCTCCGGGCTCTCCCTGAGGAGTAGGGCTTCGATGTTTGCCACCAGCTGAACCTGGGCGCCCCCCGAAAAAAAACCCCGAAAAATCACGAACGTCGGACGATTGCTCCCACCCCAAAAGTGCCAGCCACTCAAGCTCTTGCTGCTCCTCAGCGGCCGTTGGCAGCGCATCTACAGCACGACAGACATTGGGGCTCCAGGCTTTCCCTGAGGAGTAGGGCTTCGATGTTTGCCACCAGCTGCACGTGGGACCACCCGAAAAAAACCCCGAAAAATCACGAACGTCGGACGATTGCTCCCATACCAAAAGTGCCAGCCACTCAAGCTCTTGCTGCTCCTCAGCGGCCATTGGCAGCGCATCTACAGCACCACAGACATGGGGGCTCCGGGAGTTCCCTGAGGAGCAAGGCTTCGACGTTTCCACCAGCTGCACCTGCGCCCCGCCCCAAAAAAAACCCCGAAAAATCACGATCGTCGGACGATTGCTCCCACCCCAAAAGTGCCAGCCACTCAAGCTCTTGCTCCTCCTCAGTGGCCATTGGCAGCGCATCTACAGCAGCACAGACATTGGGGCTCCGGGCTTTCCCTGAGGAGCTGGGCTTCGACGTTTGCTACCAGCCACACCTGGGCACTCCCTAATTAAAAACCCCGAAAAATCACGAACATCGGACGATTGCTCCCACACCAAAAGTGCCAGCCACTCAAGCTCTTGCTGCTCCTCAGCGGCCATTGGCAGCGCATCTACAGCACCACACACATGGGGGCTCCGGGCTTTCCCTGAGGAGCAGGGCTTCGACGTTTCCAGCAGCTGCACCTGCGCACTCCCCCAAAAAAAACCCCGAAAAATCACGATCGTCGGACGATTGCTCCCACCCCAAAAGTGCCAGCCACTCAAGCTCTTGCTCCTCCTCAGTGGCCATTGGCAGCGCATCTACAGCAGCACAGACACTGGGGCTCCGGGCTTTCCCTGAGGAGTAGGGCTTCGACGTTTGCCACGAGCCACACCTGGGCACCCCCGAAAAATGCCCCCGAAAAATCACGATCGTCGGACGATTGCTCCCACATCAAAAGTGCCAGCCACTCAAGCTCTTGCTGCTCCTCAGCGTCCATTTGCAGCGCATCTACAGGAGCACAGACATGGGGGCTCCGGGCTCTCCCTGAGGAGTAGGGCTTCGATGTTTGCCACCAGCTGCACCTGGGCGCCCCCCGAAAAAAAGCCCGAAAAATCACGAACGTCAGACGATTGATCCCACCCCAAAAGTGCCAGCCACTCAAGCTCTTGCTGCTCCTCAGCGGCCTTTGGCAGCGCATCTACAGCACGAAAGACATTGGGGCTCCGGGCTTTCCCTGAGGAGCAGGGCTTCGACGTTTGCCACCAACCCCACTTGGTCGCCCCCAAAAAAAAACCCCGAAAAATCACGAACGTCGGACAATTGCTCCCACCCCAAAAGTGCCAGCCACTCAAGCTCTTGCTCCTCCTCAGTGGCCATTGGCAGCGCATCTACAGCAGCACAGACATTGGGGCTCCGGGCTTTCCCTGAGGAGTAGGGCTTCGATGTTTGCCACCAGCTGCACCTGGGCACCCCCGAAAAAACCCCCCGAAAAATCACGAACGTCGGACGATTGCTCCCATACCAAAATTGCCAGCCACTCAAGCTCTTGCTGCTCCTCAGCGGCCATTGGCAGCGCATCTACAGCACCACACACATGGGGGCTCCGGGAGTTCCCTGAGGAGCAGGGCTGCGACGTTTGCCACCAGCCCCACCTGGGCACTCCCCGAAAAAAACCCCCGAAAAATCACGAACGTCGGACGATTGCTCCCACCCCAAAAGTGCCAGCCACTCAAGCTCCTGCTCCTCCTCAGCGGCCATTGGCAGCGCATCTACAGCAGCACAGACACTGGGGCTCCGGGCTTTCCCTGAGGAGTAGGGCTTCGACGTTTGCCATGAGCCACACCTGGGCACCCCCCGAAAAAAGCCCCCGAAAAATCACGAACGTCGGACAATTGCTCCCACACCAAAAGTGCCAGCCACTCAAGCTCTTGCTGCTCCTCAGCGGCCATTGGCAGCGCATCTACAGCACCACAGACACTGGGGCTCCGGGAGTTCCCTGAGGAGCAGGGCTTCGACGTTTCCACCAGCTGGACCTGCGCCCCCCCCAAAAAACCCCGAAAAATCACGATCGTCGGACGATTGCTCCCACCCCAAAAGTGCCAGCCACTCAAGCTCTTGCTCCTCCTCAGTGGCCATTGGCAGCGCATCTACAGCAGCACAGACATTGGGGCTCCGGGCTTTCCCTGAGGAGCAGGGCTTCGACGTTTGCCACGATCCGCACCTGGGCACCCCGAAAATAAACCCCGAAAAATCATGATCGTCGGACGATTGCTCCCACATCAAAAGTGCCAGCCACTCAAGCTCTTGCTGCTCCTCAGCAGCCATTTGCAGCGCATCTACAGCACCACAGACATTGGGGCTCCAGGCTTTCCCGGAGGAGCAGGGCTTCGACGTTTGCCACCAGCCACACCTGGGCACCCCCCGAAAAAAAAAACCCAAAAAATCACGAACGTCGGACGATTGCTCCCACACCAAAAGTGCCAGCCACTCAAGCTCTTGCTGCTCCTCAGCGGCCATTGGCAGCGCATCTACAGCACCACAGACATTGGGGCTCCGGGATTTCCCTGAGGAGTAGGGCTTCGATGTTTGCCACCAGCTGCACCTGGGCGCCGCTCGAAAAAACCCCGAAAAATCACAAACGTCGGACGATTGCTCCCATACCAAAAGTGCCAGCCACTCAAGCTCTTGCTGCTCCTCAGCGGCCATTGGCAGCGCATCTACACCACAACAGACATTGGGGCTCCGGGCTTTCCCTGAGGAGGAGGGCTTCGATGTTTGCCACCAGCTGCACCTGGGCGCCCCCTGAAAAAACCCCGAAAAATCACGAACGTCGGACGATTGCTCCCACATCAAAAGTGCCAGCCACTCAAACTCTTGCTGCTCCTCAGCGTCCATTTGCAGCGCATCTACAGGAGCACAGACATGGGGGCTCCGGGCTCTCCCTGAGGAGTAGGGCTTCGATGTTTGCCACCAGCTGCACCTGGGCGCCCCCCGAATAAAAACCCCGAAAAATCACGAACGTGAGACGATTGCTCCCACCCCAAAAGTGCCAGCCACTCAAGCTCTTGCTACTCCTCAGTGGCCATTGGCAGCGCATCTACAGCAGCACAGACATTGGGGCTCCGGGCTTTCCCGGAGGAGAAGGGCTTCGACGTTTGCCACAAGCCACACCTGGGCACCCCCCGAAAAAAAAACCTGAAAAATCACGAACGTCGGACGATTGCTCCCACCCCAAAAGTGCCAGCCACTCAAGCTCTTGCTGATCCTCAGCGGCCATTGGCAGCGCATCTACAGCACCACACACATGGGGGCTCCGGGCTTTCCCTGAGGAGCAGAGCTTCGAAGTTTGCCACGAGCCGCACCTGGGCACTCCCTGATTAAAAACCCTGAAAAATCACGAACATCGGACGATTGCTCCCACACCAAAAGTGCCAGCCACTCAAGCTCTTGCTGCTCCTCAGCGGCCATTGGCAGCACATCTACAGTACCACACACATGGGGGCTCCGGGCGTTCCCTGAGGAGCTGGGCTTCGATGTTTGCTACCAGCCACACCTGGGCACCACCCGAAAAAAAAAACCGAAAAATCACGAACGTCGGACGATTGCTCCCACCCCAAAAGTGCCAGCCACTCAAGCTCTTGCTGCTCCTCAGCGGCCATTCGCAGCGCATCTACAGCACGAAAGACATTGGGGCTCCGGGCTTTCCCTGAGGAGTAGGGCTTCGATGTTTGCCACCAGCTGCACGTGGGACCACCTGAAAAAAACCCCGAAAAATCACGAACGTCGGACGATTGCTCCCACCCCAAAAGTGCCAGCCACTCAAGCTCTTGCTGCTCCTCAGCGGCCATTCGCAGCGCATCTACAGCACGAAAGACATTGGGGCTCCGGGCTTTCCCTGAGGAGTAGGGCTTCGATGTTTGCCACCAGCTGCACGTGGGACCACCCGAAAAAAACCCCGAAAAATCACCAACATCGGACGATTGCTCCCACCCCAAAAGTGCCAGCCACTCAAGCTCTTGCTGATCCTCAGCGGCCATTGGCAGCGCATCTACAGCACCACACACATGGGGGCTCCGGGAGTTCCCTGAGGAGCAGGGCTTCGACGTTTCCACCAGCTGCACCTGCGCCCCCCCCGAAAAAAAACCCCGAAAAATCACGATCGTCGGACGATTGCTCCCACCCCAAAAGTGCCAGCCACTCAAGCTCTTGCTGCTCCTCAGCGTCCATTTGCAGCGCATCTACAGCACGAAAGACATTGGGGCTCCGGGCTTTCCCTGAGGAGTAGGGCTTCGATGTTTGCCACCAGCTGCACGTGGGACCACCTGAAAAAAACCCCGAAAAATCACGAACGTCGGACGATTGCTCCCACACCAAAAGTGCCAGCCACTCAAGCTCTTGCTGCTCCTCAGCGGCCATTGGCAGCGCATCTACAGCACCACACACATGGGGGCTCCAGGAGTTCCCTGAGGAGTAGGGCTTCGACGTTTCCACCAGCTGCACCTGCGCCCCCCCCAAAAAAAAAACCCCGAAAAATCACGATCGTCGGACGATTGCTCCCACACCAAAAGTGCCAGCCACTCAAGCTCTTGCTCCTCCTCAGTGGCCATTGGCAGCGCATCTACAGCAGCACAGACATTGGGGCTCCGGGCTTTCCCTGAGGAGCAAAGCTTCGACGTTTGCCACGAGCCGCACCTGGGCACTCCCTGATTAAAAACCCTGAAAAATCACGAACATCGGACGATTGCTCCCACCCCAAAAGTGCCAGTCACTCAAGCTCTTGCTGCTCCTCAAAGGCCATTGGCAGCGCATCTACAGCACCACACACATGGGGGCTCCGGGCTTTCCCTGAGGAGCAGGGCTTCGACGTTTGCCACGATCCGCACCTAGGCACCCCCTGAAAATAAACCCCGAAAAATCACGATCGTCTGACGATTTCTCCCACATCAAAAGTGCCAGCCACTCAAGCTCTTGCTGCTCCTCAGCGGCCATTGGCAGCGCATCTACAGCAGCACAGACATTGGGGCTCCGGGCTTTCCCTGAGGAGCAGGGCTTCGACGTTTGCCACAAGCCACACCTGGGCACCCCCCGAAAAAAAAACCCGAAAAATCACGATCGTCGGACGATTGCTCCAACCCCAAAAGTGCCAGCCACTCAAGCTCTTGCTACTCCTCAGCGGCCATTGGCAGCGCATCTACAGCACCACAGACATTGGGGCTCCGGGCTTTCCCTGAGGAGCAGAGCTTCGATGTTTGCTACCAGCCACACCTGGGCACCCCCCGAAAAAAAAAACCGAAAAATCACGAACGTCGGACGATTGCTCCCACACCAAAAGTGCCAGCCACTCAAGCTCTTGCTGCTCCTCAGTGGCCATTGGCAGCGCATCTACAGCACGAAAGACATTGGGGCTCCGGGCATTCCCTGAGGAGTAGGGCTTCGATGTTTGCCACCAGCTGCACGTGGGACCACCCGAAAAAAACCCCGAAAAATCACCAACATCGGACGATTGCTCCCACCCCAAAAGTGCCAGCCACTCAAGCTCTTGCTGCTCGTCAGCGGCCATTGGCAGCGCATCTACAGCACCACACACATGGGGGCTCCGGGAGTTCCCTGAGGAGCAAGGCTTCGACGTTTCCAACAGCTGCACCTGCGCCCCCCCCGGAAAAAAACGCCGAAAAATCACGATCGTCGGACGATTGCTCCCATACCAAAGGTGCCCGCCACTCAAGCTCTTGCTGCTCCTCAGCGGCCATTGGCAGTGCATCTACAGCACCACACACATGGGGGCTCCGGGAGTTCCCTGAGGAGCAGGGCTGCGACGTTTGCCACCAGCTGCACCTGGGCACTCCCCGAAAAAAACCTCAGAAAAATCACGAACGTCGGACGATTGCTCCCACCCCAGAAGTGCCAGCCACTCAAGCTCCTGCTCCTCCTCAGCGGCCATTGGCAGCGCATCTACAGCAACACAGACACTGGGGCTCCGGGCTTTCCCTGAGGAGCAGGGCTTCGACGTTTGCCACGAGCCACACCTGGGCACCCCCCGAAAAAAGCCCCCGAAAAATCACGAACGTCGGACAATTGCTCCCACCCCAAAAGTGCCAGCCACTCAGGGTCTTGCTGCTCCTCAGCGGCCATTGGCAGCGCATCTAAACCACAACAGACATTGGGGCTCCGGGCTTGCCCTGAGGAGCAGAGCTTCGATGTTTGCCACCAGCTGCACTTGGGTGCCCCCGAAAAAATACCCCGAAAAATCACGAACGTCGGACGATTGCTCCCACACCAAAAGTGCCAGCCACTCAAGCTCTTGCTGCTCCTCAGCGTCCATTTGCAGCGCATCTACAGGAGCACAGACATGGGGGCTCTGGGCTCTCCCTGAGTAGTAGGGCTTCGATGTTTGCCACCAGCTGCACCTCGCCGTCCCCCGCAAAAAAACCCCGAAAAATCACGAACGTCGGACGATTGCTCCCACCCCAAAAGTGCCAGCCACTCAAGCTCTTGCTGCTCCTCAGCGGCCATTGGCAGCGCATCTACAGCACAAAAGACACTGGGGCTCCGGGCTTTCCCTGAGGAGTAGGGCTTCGATGTTTGCCACCAGCTGCACGTGGGCGCCCCCAAAAAAAACCCCGAAAAATCACGAACGTCAGACGATTGCTCCCACACCAAAAGTGCCAGCCACTCAAGCTCTTGCTGCTCTTCAGCGGCCATTGGCAGCGCATCTACAGCAGCACAGACATTGGGGCTCCGGGCTTTCCCTGAGGAGCAGGGCTTCGACGTTTGCCACGAGCCGCACCTGGGCACACCCTTATTAAAAACCCTGAAAAATCACGAACATCGGACGATTGCTCCCACCCCAGAAGTGCCAGCCACTCAAACTCTTGCTGCTCCTCAACGGCCATTGGCAGCGCATCTACAGCAGCACAGACATTGGGGCTCCGGTATTTCCCTGAGGAGCAGGGCTTCGACGTTTGCCACCAGCTGCACCTGGGACCCCCCGAAAAAAAAACCCGAAAAATCACGATCGTCGGACGATTGCTCCCACCCCAAAAGTGCCAGCCACTCAAGCTCTTGCTGCTCCTCAGCGGCCACTGGCAGCGCATCTACAGCAGCACAGATATTGGGGCTCCGGGCTTTCCCTGAGTATTAGGGCTTCGACGTTTGCCACCAGCTGCACCTGGGCGCCCCCCGAAGAAAAACCCCGAAAAATCACAAACGTCTGATGACTGCTCCCACACCAAAAGTGCCAGCCACTCAAGCTCTTGCTGCTCCTCAGCGGCCATTGGCAGCGCATCTACAGCAGCACAGACATTGGGGCTCCGGGCTTTCCCGGAGGAGTAGGGCATCGACGTTTGCCACCAGCTGCACCTGGGCGCCCCCCGAAAAAACCCCGAAAAATCACCAACGTCGGACGATTGCTCCCACACCAAAAGTGCCAGCCACTCAAGCTCTTGCTGCTCCTCAGTGGCCGTTGGCAGCGCATCTACAGCACCACACACATGGGGGCTCCGGGCTTTCCCTGAGGAGCTGGGCTTCGATGTTTGCTACCAGCCACACCTGGGCACCACCCGAAAAAAAAAACCGAAAAATCACGAACGTCGGACGATTGCTCCCACCCCAAAAGTGCCAGCCACTCAAGCTCTTGCTGCTCCTCAGGGGCCATTGGCAGCGCATCTACAGCACGAAAGACATTGGGGCTCCGGGCTTTCCCTGAGGAGTAGGGCTTCGATGTTTGCCACCAGCTGCACGTGGGACCACCCGAAAAAAACCCCGAAAAATCACCAACATCGGACGATTGCTCCCACCCCAAAAGTGCCAGCCACTCAAGCTCTTACTGATCCTCAGCGGCCATTGGCAGCGCATCTACAGCACCACACACATGGGGGCTCCGGGAGTTCCCTGAGGAGCAAGGCTTCGACGTTTCCACCAGCTGCACCTGCGCCCCCCCGAAAAAAAAAAAAACCCCGAAAAATCACGAACGTCGGACGATTGCTCCCACCCCAAAAGTGCCAGCCACTCAAGCTCTTGCTGCTCCTCAGCGGACATTGGCAGCACATCTACAGCACCACAGACATTGGGGCTCCGGGAGTTCCCTGAGGAGCAGGGCTGCAACGTTTGCCACCAGCCCCACCTGGGCACTCCCCGAAAAAAACCCCCGAAAAATCACGAACGTCGTACGATTGCTCCCACCCCAAAAGTGCCAGCCACTCAAGCTCTTGCTGCTCTTCAGCGGCCATTTGCAGCGCATCTACAGCAGCACAGACATTGGGGCTCCGGGCTTTCCCTGAGGAGCAGGGCTTCGACGTTTGCCACGAGCCGCACCTGGGCACACCCTTATTAAAAACCCTGAAAAATCACGAACATCGGACGATTGCTCCCACCCCAAAAGTGCCAGTCACTCAAGCTCTTGCTGCTCCTCAAAGGCCATTGGCAGCGCATCTACAGCAGCACAGACATTGGGGCTCCGGTATTTCCCTGAGGAGCAGGGCTTCGACGTTTGCCACCAGCTGCACCTGGGCGCCCCCCGAAAAATACCCCGAAAAATCACGAACGTCGGACGATTGCTCCCACACCAAAAGTGCCAGCCACTCAAGCTCTTGCTACTCCTCAGTGGCCATTGGCAGCGCACCTACAGCAGCACAGACATTGGGGCTCCGGGCTTTCCCTGAGTATTAGGGCTTCGAAGTTTGACACCAGCTGCACCTGGGCGCCCCCCGAGAAAAACCCCCGAAAAATCACGATCGTCGGACGATTGCTCCCACACCAAAAGTGCCAGCCACTCAAGCTTTTGCTGCTCCTCAGCGGCCATTGGCAGCGCATCTACAGCAGCACAGACATTGGGGCTCCGGGAGTTCCCTGAGGAGCAGGGCTTCGACGTTTCCACCAGCTGCACATGCGCCCCCCCCGAAAAAAAACCCCGAAAAATCACGATCGTCGGACGATTGCTGCCACCCCAAAAGTGCCAGCCACTCAAGCTCTTGCTCCTCCTCAGTGGCCATTGGCAGCGCATCTACAGCAGCACAGACATTGGGGCTCCGGGCTTTCCCTAAGGAGCAGGGCTTCGACGTTTGCCACGATCCGCACCTGGGCACCCCCCGAAAATAAACCCCGAAAAATCACGATCATCGGACGATTGCTCCACATCAAAAGTGCCAGCCACTCAAGCTCTTGCTGCTCCTCAGCGGCCATTGGCAGCGCATCTACAGCATGAAAGACATTGGGGCTCCGGGCTTTCGCGGAGGAGCAGGGCTTCGACGTTTGCCACAAGCCACACGTGGACCCCCCGAAAAAAAAAAACCCAAAAAATCACGAACGTCGGACGATTGCTCCCACACCAAAAGTGCCAGCCACTCAAGCTCTTGCTGCTCCTCAGCGGCCATTGGCAGCGCATCTACAGCACCACAGACATTGGGGCTCCGGGCTTTCCCTGAGGAGTAGGGCTTCGATGTTTGCCACCAGCTGCATGTGGGCGCCCCCCGAAAAATACACCGAAAAATCACCAACGTCGGACGATTGCTCCCACACCAAAAGTGCCAGCCACTCAAGCTCTTGCTGCTCCTCAGCGGCCATTGGCAGCGCATCTACAGCACCACACACATGGGGGCTCCGGGAGTTCCCTCAGGAGCAGGGCTTCGACGTTTGCCACCAGCCCCACCTGGGCACTCCCCGAAAAAACCCCCGAAAAATCACGATCGTCGGACGATTGCTCCCACATCAAAAGTGCCAGCCACTCAAGCTCCTGCTCCTCCTCAGCGGCCATTGGCAGCGCATCTACAGCAGCACAGACACTGGGGCTCCGGGCTTTCCCTGAGGAGCAGAGCTTCGACGTTTGCCACCAGCTGCACCTGAGCGCCCCCCGAAAAAAACCCCGAAAAATCACGAACGTCGGACGATTGCTCCCACCCCAAAAGTGCCAGCCACTCAAGCTCTTGCTGCTCCTCAGCGTCCATTTGCAGCGCATCTACAGGAGCACAGACATGGGGGCTCCGGGCTTTCCCTGAGGAGTAGGGCTTCGATGTTTGCCACCAGCTGCACCTGGGCGTCCCCCGCAAAAAAACCCCGAAAAATCACGAACGTCGGACGATTGCTCCCACCCCAAAAGTGCCAGCCACTCAAGCTCTTGCTGCTCCTCAGCGTCCATTGGCAGCGCATCTATGGCACCACACACATGGGGGCTCCGGGAGTTCCCTGATGAGCAGGGCTTCGAAGTTTCCACCAGCTGCACCTGCGCCCCCCCCGAAAAAAAACCCCGAAAAATCACGATCGTCGGACGATTGCTCCCACCCCAAAAGTGCCAGCCATTCAAGCTCCTGCTCCTCCTCAGCGGCCATTGGCAGCGCATCTACAGCAGCACAGACATTGGGGCTCCGGGCTTTCCCTGAGGAGTAGGGCTTCGATGTTTGCCACCAGCTGCATGTGGGCGCCCCCCGAAAAATACACCGAAAAATCACCAACGACGGACGATTGCTCCCACACCAAAAGTGCCAGCCACTCAAGCTCTTGCTGCTCCTCAGCGGCCATTGGCAGCGCATCTACAGCACCACACACATGGGGGCTCCGGGAGTTCCCTCAGGAGCAGGGCTTCGACGTTTGCCACCAGCCCCACCTGGGCACTCCCCGAAAAAAACCCCCGAAAAATCACGATCGTCGGACGATTGCTCCCACATCAAAAGTGCCAGCCACTCAAGCTCCTGCTCCTCCTCAGTGGCCATTGGCAGCGCATCTACAGCAGCACAGACACTGGGGCTCCGGGCTTTCCCTGAGGAGCAGAGCTTCGACGTTTGCCACCAGCTGCACCTGAGCGCCCCCCGAAAAAACCCCCGAAAAATCACGAACGTCGGACGATTGATCCCACCCCAAAAGTGCCAGGCACTCAAGCTCTTGCTGCTCCTCAGCGTCCATTTGCAGCGCATCTACAGGAGCACAGACATGGGGGCTCCGGGCTTTCCCTGAGGAGTAGGGCTTCGATGTTTGCCACCAGCTGCACCTGGGCGTCCCCCGCAAAAAAACCCCGAAAAATCACGAACGTCGGACGATTGCTCCCACCCCAAAAGTGCCAGCCATTCAAGCTCCTGCTCCTCCTCAGCGGCCATTGGCAGCGCATCTACAGCAGCACAGACATTGGGGCTCCGGTATTTCCCTGAGGAGCAGGGCTTCGACGTTTGTCAACAGCCCCACCTGGGCGCCCCCGAAAATAACCCCGAAAAATCACGAACATCTGACGATTGCTCCCACCCCAAAAGTGCCAGCCACTCAAGCTCTTGCTGCTCCTCAGCGGCCATTGGCAGCGCATCTACAGCACCACAGACATTGGGGCTCCGGGCTTTCCCTGAGGAGCAGGGCTTCGACGTTTCCCACGAGCCGCACCTGGGCACTCCCTTATTAAAAACCCCGAAAAATAACGAACATCGGACGATTGCTCCCACCCCAAAAGTGCCAGCCACTCAGGCTCTTGCTCCTCCTCAGCGGCCATTGGCAGCACATCTACAGCAGCACAGACATTGGGGCTCCGGGCTTTCCCTGAGGAGCAGGGATTCGACGTTTGCCACCAGCTGCACCTGGGCGCCCCCCGAAAAAAAACCCCAAAAAATCACCAACGTCGGACGATTGCTCCCACCCCAAAAGTGCCAGCCACTCAAGCTCTTGCTGCTCTTCAGCGGCCTCTGGCAGTGCACCTACAGCAGCACAGATATTGGGGCTCCGGGATTTCCCTGAGGAGTAGGGCTTCGACGTTTGCCACCAGCTGCACCTGGGCGCCCCCCGAGAAAAAACCCCGAAAAACCACGATCGTCGGACGATTTCTCCCACACCAAAAGTGCCAGCCACTCAAGCTCTTGCTGCTCCTCAGCGGCCGTTGGCAGCGCATCTACAGCACCACAGACATTGGGGCTCCATGCTTTCCCTGAGGAGCTGGGCTTCGACCTTTGCTACCAGCCACACGTGGGCACCCCCCGAAAAAAAACCCCAAAAAATCACGAACGTCGGACAGTTGCTCCGACCCCAAAAGTGCCAGCCACTCAAGCTCTTGCTGCTCCTCAGCGGCCATTGGCAGCGCATCTACACCACAACAGACATTGGGGCTCCAGGCTCTCCCTGAGGAGCAGGGCTTCGATGTTTGCCACCAGCTGCACCTGGGCACTCCCTGATTAAAAACCCCGAAAAATCACGAACGTCGGACGATTGCTCCCACACCAAAAGTGCCAGCCACTCAAGCACTTGCTGCTCCTCAGCGGCCATTGGCAGCTCATCTACAGCACCACACACATGGGTGCTCCGGGCTTTCCCTGAGGAGTAGGGCTTCGACGTTTTTCAACAGCCCCACCTGGGGACCCCCCGAAAATAAACCCCGAAAAATCACCAACATCGAACGATTGCTCCCACATCAAAAGTGCCAGCCACTCAAGCTCTTGCTGCTCCTCAGCGGCCATTGGCAACGCATCTACAGCAGCACAGACATTGGGGCTCCGGGCTTTCCCTGAGGAGTAGGGCTTCGATGTTTGCCACCAGCTGCACCTGGGCGCCCCCCGAAAAAAAACCCCGAAAAATCACGAACGTCCGACGATTGCTCCCACCCCAAAAGTGCCAGCCACTCAAGCTCTTGCTGCTCCTCAGCGGCCATTGGCAGCGCATCTACAGCAGCACAGACATTGGGGCTCCGGGCTTTCCCTGAGGAGCAGGGCTTCGATGTTTGCCACCAGCTGCACGTGGGCGCCCCCCCAAAAAAAACCCCGAAAAATCACGAACGTCGGATGATTGCTCCCACACCAAAAGTGCCAGCCACTCAAGCTCTTGCTCCTCCTCAGCGGCCATTGGCAGCGCATCTACAGCACCACAGACATTGGGGCTCCGGGCTTTCCCTGAGGAGCAGGGCTTCGACGTTTGCCACGATCCGCACCTGGGCACCCCCCGAAAATAAACCCCGAAAAATCACGAACGTCGGACGATTGCTCCCACACCAAAAGTGCCCGCCACTCAAGCTCTTGCTGCTCCTCAGCGTCCACTTGCAGCATATCTACAGGAGCAGAGACATTGGGGCTCCGGGCTTTCCCTGAGGAGTAGGGCTTCGATGTTTGCCACCAGCTGCACCTGGGCGCCCCCGAACAAAACCCCGAAAAATCACGATCGTCGGACGATTGCTCCCACCCCAAAAGTGCCAGCCACTCAAGCTCTTGCTGCTCCTCAGCGGCCATTCGCAGCCCATCTATAGCACCACACACATGGGGGCTCCGGGCTTTCCCTGAGGAGCAGGGCTTCGACGTTTGCCACGATCCGCACCTGGGCACACCCCGAAAATAAACCCCGAAAAATCACGATCGTCGGACGATTTCTCCCACATCAAAAGTGCCAGCCACTCAAGCTCTTGCTGCTCCTCAGCGGCCATTGGCAGCGCATCTACAGCAGCACAGATATTGGGGCTCCGGGCTTTCCCTGAGGAGCAGGGCTTCGACGTTTGCCACGAGCCGCACCTGGGCACTCCCTGATTAAAAACCCCGAAAAATCACGAACGTCGGACGACTGCTCCCACCCCAAAAGTGCCAGCCACTCAAGCTCTTGCTGCTCCTCAGTGGCCATTGGCAGCGCATCTACAGCACCACAGACATTGGGGCTCCGGGCTTTCCCTGAGGAGCAGGGCTTCGACATTTGCCAGCAGCTGCACGTGGGCGCCCCCTGAAAAAACCCCCGAAAAGTCACAAACTTCGGACGATTGCTCCCACCCCAAAAGTGCCAGCCACTCAAGCTCTTGCTGCTCCTCAGCGTCCACTTGCAGCACATCTACAGCACGAAAGACATTGGGGCTCCGGGCTTTCCCTGAGGAGTAGGGCTTCGATGTTTGCCACCAGCTGCACCTGGGCGCCCCAAAAAAAAAAACCTGAAAAATCACGAATGTCGGACGATTGCTCCCACCCCAAAAGTGCCAGCCACTCAAGCTCTTGCTGCTCCTCAGTGGCCATTGGCAGCGCATCTACAGCACCACAGACATTGGGGCTCCGGGCTTTCCCTGAGGAGCAGAGCTTCGACGTTTGCCACGAGCCGCACCTGGGCACTCCCTGATTAAAAACCCCGAAAAATCACGAACATCGGACGATTGCTCCCACACCAATAGTGCCAGCCACTCAAGCTCTTGCTGCTCCTCAGCGGCCATTGGCAGCACATCTACAGCACCACACACATGGGGACTCCGGGAGTACCCTGAGGAGCAGGGCTTCGACGTTTCCACCAGCTGCACCTGGGCGCCCCCAAAAAAAACCCCGAAAAACCACGATCGTCGGACGATTGCTCCCACCCCAAAAGTGCCAGCCACTCAAGCTCTTGCTGCTCCTCAGTGGCCATTGGCAGCGCATCTACAGCAGCACAGACATTGGGGCTCCGGGCTTTCCCGGAGGAGCAGGGCTTCGACGTTTGCCGCCAGCTGCACGTGGGCGCCCCCCGAAAAAAACCCCGAAAAATCACTAACGTCGTACGATTGCTCCCACATCAAAAGTGCCAGCCACTCAAGCTCTTGCTGCTCCTCAGCGGCCATTGGCAGCGCATCTACAGCACCACAGACATTGGGGCTCCGGGCTTTCCCTGAGGAGCAGGGCTTCGACGTTTGCCACAAGCCACACCTGGGCACCCCCCGAAAAAAAAACCCCAAAAATCACAAACGTCGGACAATTGCTCCCACACCAAAAGTGCCAGCCACTCAAGCTCTTGCTCCTCCTCAGCGGCCATTGGCAGCGCACCTACAGCAGCACAGACATTGGGGCTCCGGGCTTTCCCTGAGGATTAGGGCTTCGACGTTTGCCACCAGCTGCACCTGGGCGCCCCCAAAAAAAAAAAACCCTGAAAAATCACGAATGTCGGACGATTGCTCCCACCCCAAAAGTGCCAGCCACTCAAGCTCTTGCTGCTCTTCAGCGGCCATTGGCAGCTCATCTACAGCACCACACACATGGGGGCTCCGGGCTTTCCCTGAGGAGCAGGGCTTCGACATTTGCCACCAGCTGCACGTGGGCGCCCCCTGAGAAAACCCCCGAAAAGTCACAAACTTCGGACGATTGCTCCCACCGCAAAAGTGCCAGCCACTCAAGCTCTTGCTGCTCCTCAGCGGCCATTGGCAGCGCATCTACAGCAGCACAGACATTGGGGCTCCGGGCTTTCCCTGAGGAGCAGGGCTTCGACGTTTGCCACCAGCTGCACGTGTGCGCCCCCCGAAAAAAACCCCGAAAAATCACGAACGTCGGACGATTGCTCCCACCCCAAAAGTGCCAGCCACTCAAGCTCTTGCTGCTCCTCAGCGGCCTTTGGCAGCGCATCTACAGGACGAAAGACATTGGGGCTCCGGGCTTTCCCTGAGGATTAGGGCTTCGATGTTTGCCACCAGCTGCACGTGGGACCACCCGAAAAAAACCCCGAAAAATCACCAACGTCGGACGATTGCTCCCACCCCAAAAGTGCCAGCCACTCAAGCTCTTGCTGCTCCTCAGCGGCCATTGGCAGCGCATCTACAGCACCACACACATGGGGACTCCGGGAGTTCCCTGAGGAGCAGGGCTTCGACGTTTCCACCAGCTGCACCTGGGCACTCCCTGATTAAAAACCCCGAAAAATCACCAACGTCGGACGATTGCTCCCACCCCAAAAGTGCCAGCCACTCAAGCTCTTGCTCCTCCTCAGTGGCCATTGGCAGCGCATCTACAGCAGCACAGACATTGGGGCTCCGGGCTTTCCCTGAGGAGCAGAGCTTCGACATTTGCCACGAGCCGCACCTGGGCACTCCCGATTAAAAACCCCGAAAAATCACGAACATCGGACGATTGCTCCCACACCAAAAGTGCCAGCCACTCAAGCTCTTGCTGCTCCTCAGCGGCCATTGGCAGCGCATCTACAGCACCACACACATGGGGGCTCCGGGAGTTCCCTGAGGAGCAGGGCTTCGACGTTTCCACCAGCTGCACGTGGGCGCCCCCCCCCAAAAAAAACCCCGAAAAATCACGATCGTCGGACGATTGCTCCCACCCCAAAAGTGCCAGCCACTCAAGCTCTTGCTGCTCCTCAGTGGCCATTGGCAGCGCATCTACAGCAGCACAGACATTGGGGCTCCGGGCTTTCCCTGAGGAGCAGGGCTTCGACGATTGCCATGATCCGCACCTGGGCACGCCCGGAAAATAAACCCCGAAAAATCACGATCGTCGGACGATTGCTCCCACATCAAAAGTGCCAGCCACTCAAGCTCTTGCTGCTCCTCAGCGGCCATGGGCAGCGCATCTACAGCAGCACAGACACTGGGGCTCCGGGCTTTCCCTGAGGAGCAGGGCTTCGATGTTTGCCACCAGCTGCACCTGAGCGCCCCCCGAAAAAAACCCCGAAAAATCACGATCGTCGGACGACTGCTCCCACCCCAAAAGTGCCAGCCACTCAAGCTCTTGCTGCTCCTCAGCGTCCATTTGCAGCGCATCTACAGGAGCACAGACATGGGGGCTCCGGGCTTTCCCTGAGGAGCAGGGCTTCGACGTTTGCCACCAGCTGCACCTGGGCGCCCCCAAAAAAAAAACCTGAAAAATCACGAATGTCGGACGATTGCTCCCACACCAAAAGTGCCAGCCACTCAAGCTCTTGCTGCTCTTCAGCGGCCATTGGCAGCTCATCTACAGCACCACACACATGGGGGCTCCAGGCTTTCCCTGAGGAGCAGGGCTTCGATGTTTTTCAACAGCCCCACCTGGGCGCCCCCGAAAATAACTCCGAAAAATCAGGAACGTCGGACGATTGCTCCCACCCCAAAAGTGCCAGCCACTCAAGCTCTTGCTGCTCCTCAGCGGCCATTGGCAGCGCATCTACAGCACCACACACATGGGGGCTCCGGGCTCTCCCTGAGGAGTAGGGCTTCGATGTTTGCCACCAGCTGCACCTGGGCGCCCCCCGAAAAAAACCCCAAAAAATCGCGAACATCGGACGATTGCTCCCACCCCAAAAGTGCCAGCCACTCAAGCTCTTGCTGCTCCTCAGCGGCCTTTGGCAGCGCATCTACAGGACGAAAGACATTGGGGCTCCGGGCTTTTCCTGAGGAGTAGGGCTTCGATGTTTGCCACCAGCTGCACCTGCGCCCCCCCCGAAAAAAAACAACGAAAAATCACGATCGTCGGACGATTGCTCCCACCCCAAAAGTGCCAGCCACTCAAGCTCTTGCTCCTCCTCAGTGGCCATTGGCAGCGCATCTACAGCAGCACAGACATTGGGGCTCCGGGCTTTCCCTGAGGAGCAGAGCTTCGACGTTTGCCACGAGCCGAACCTGGGCACTCCCTGATTAAAAACCCCGAAAAATCACGAACATCGGACGATTGCTCCCACCCCAAAAGTGCCAGCCACTCAAGCTCTTGCTGCTCCTCAGCGGCCATTGGCAGCGCATCTACAGCACCACACACATGGGGGCTCCGGGGAGTTCCCTTAGGAGCAGGGCTTCGACGTTTCCACCAGCTGCACCTGCGCCCCCCCAAAAAAAACCCCTGAAAATTCACGATCGTCGGACGATTGCTCCCACCCCAAAAGTGCCAGCCACTGAAGCTCTTGCTCCTCCTCAGTGGCCATTGGCAGCGCATCTACAGCACCACAGACACTGGGGCTCCGGGCTTTCCCTGAGGAGCAGGGCTTCGACGTTTGCCACGATCCGCACCTGGGCACCCCCCGAAAATAAACCCCGAAAAATCACGATCGTTGGACGATTGCTCCCACACCAAAAGTGCCAGCCACTCAAGCTCTTGCTGCTCCTCAGCGGCCATTGGCAGCGCTTCTACACCACAACAGACATTGGGGCTCCGGGCTTTCCCTGAGGAGCAGGGCTTCGATGTTTGCCACCAGCTGCACCTGGGAGCCCCCTGAAAACCCCCCGAAAAATCACGAACTTCGGACGATTGCTCCCACACCAAAAGTGCCAGCCACTCAAGCTCTTGCTGCTCCTCAGCGTCCATTTGCAGCGCATCTACAGGAGCACAGACATGGGGGCTCCGGGCTCTCCCTGAGGAGTAGGGCTTCGATGTTTGCCACCAGCTGCACCTGGGCGCCCCCCGAAAAAAAACCCCGAAAAATCACGAACGTCGGATGATTGCTCCCACCCCAAAAGTGCCACCACTCAAGCTCTTGCTGCTCCTCAGCTGCCATTCGCAGCGCATCTACAGCACCGCACACAAGTGGGCTCCGGGCTTTCCCTGAGGAGCAGAGCTTCGACGTTTGCCACGAGCCGCACCTGGGCACTCCCTGATTAAAAACCCCGAAAAATCACGAACATCGGACGATTGCTCCCACACCAATAGTGCCAGCCACTCAAGCTCTTGCTGCTCCTCAGCGGCCATTGGCAGCACATCTACAGCACCACACACATGGGGACTCCGGGAGTTCCCTGAGGAGCAGGGCTTCGACGTTTGCACCAGCTGCACCTGCGCCCCCCCCCCAAAAAAACCCCGAAAAACCACGATCGTCGGACGATTGCTCCCACCCCAAAAGTGCCAGCCACTCAAGCTCTTGCTGCTCCTCAGTGGCCATTGGCAGCGCATCTACAGCAGCACAGACATTGGGGCTCCGGGCTTTCCCGGAGGAGCAGGGCTTCGACGTTTGCCGCCAGCTGCACGTGGGCGCCCCCCGAAAAAAACCCCGAAAAATCACTAACGTCGTACGATTGCTCCCACCCCAAAAGTGCCAGCCACTCAAGCTCTTGCTGCTCCTCAGCGGCCATTGGCAGCGCATCTACAGCACCACAGACATTGGGGCTCCGGGCTTTCCCTGAGGAGCAGGGCTTCGACGTTTGCCACAAGCCACACCTGGGCACCCCCGAAAAAAAAAACCCCAAAAATCACAAACGTCGGACAATTGCTCCCACACCAAAAGTGCCAGCCACTCAAGCTCTTGCTCCTCCTCAGCGGCCATTGGCAGCGCACCTACAGCAGCACAGACATTGGGGCTCCGGGCTTTCCCTGAGGATTAGGGCTTCGACGTTTGCCACCAGCTGCACCTGGGCGCCCCCAAAAAAAAAACCTGAAAAATCACGAATGTCGGACGATTGCTCCCACCCCAAAAGTGCCAGCCACTCAAGCTCTTGCTGCTCTTCAGCGGCCATTGGCAGCTCATCTACAGCACCACACACATGGGGGCTCCGGGCTTTCCCTGAGGAGCAGGGCTTCGACGTTTGCCACCAGCTGCACGTGGGCGCCCCCTGAGAAAACCCCCGAAAAGTCACAAACTTCGGACGATTGCTCCCACCGCAAAAGTGCCAGCCACTCAAGCTCTTGCTGCTCCTCAGCGGCCATTGGCAGCGCATCTACAGCAGCACAGACATTGGGGCTCCGGGCTTTCCCTGAGGAGCAGGGCTTCGACGTTTGCCACCAGCTGCACGTGGGCGCCCCCCGAAAAAAACCCCGAAAAATCACGAACGTCTTACGATTGCTCCCACCCCAAAAGTGCCAGCCACTCAAGCTCTTGCTGCTCCTCAGCGGCCTTTGGCAGCGCATCTACAGGACGAAAGACATTGGGGCTCCGGGCTTTCCCTGAGGATTAGGGCTTCGATGTTTGCCACCAGCTGCACGTGGGACCACCCGAAAAAAACCCCGAAAAATCACCAACGTCGGACGATTGCTCCCACCCCAAAAGTGCCAGCCACTCAAGCTCTTGCTGCTCCTCAGCGGCCATTGGCAGCGCATCTACAGCACCACACACATGGGGACTCCGGGAGTTCCCTGAGGAGCAGGGCTTCGACGTTTCCACCAGCTGCACCTGGGCACTCCCTGATTAAAAACCCCGAAAAATCACCAACGTCGGACGATTGCTCCCACCCCAAAAGTGCCAGCCACTCAAGCTCTTGCTCCTCCTCAGTGGCCATTGGCAGCGCATCTACAGCAGCACAGACATTGGGGCTCCGGGCTTTCCCAGGGGAGCAGAGCTTCGACATTTGCCACGATCCGCACCTGGGCACTCCCTGATTAAAAACCCCGAAAAATCACGAACATCGGACGATTGCTCCCACATCAAAAGTGCCAGCCACTCAAGCTCTTGCTGCTCCTCAGCGGCCATTGGCAGCGCATCTACAGCACCACACACATGGGGGCTCCGGGAGTTCCCTGAGGAGCAGGGCTTCGACGTTTCCACCAGCTGCACGTGGGCGCCCCCCAAAAAAACCCCGAAAAATCACGATCGTCGGACGATTGCTCCCACCCCAAAAGTGCCAGCCACTCAAGCTCTTGCTGCTCCTCAGTGGCCATTGGCAGCGCATCTACAGCAGCACAGACATTGGGGCTCCGGGCTTTCCCTGAGGAGCAGGGCTTCGACGATTGCCATGATCCGCACCTGGGCACGCCCGGAAAATAAACCCCGAAAAATCATGAACGTCGGACGATTGCTCCCACATCAAAAGTGCCAGCCACTCAAGCTCTTGCTGCTCCTCAGCGGCCATGGGCAGCGCATCTACAGCAGCACAGACACTGGGGCTCCGGGCTTTCCCTGAGGAGCAGGGCTTCGATGTTTGCCACCAGCTGCACCTGAGCGCCCCGAAAAATACCCCGAAAAATCACGATCGTCGGACGACTGCTCCCACCCCAAAAGTGCCAGCCACTCAAGCTCTTGCTGCTCCTCAGCGTCCCTTTGCAGCGCATCTACAGGAGCACAGACATGGGGGCTCCGGGCTTTCCCTGAGGAGCAGGGCTTCGACGTTTGCCACCAGCTGCACCTGGGCGCCCCCAAAAAAAAAAACCTGAAAAATCACGAATGTCGGACGATTGCTCCCACACCAAAAGTGCCAGCCACTCAAGCTCTTGCTGCTCTTCAGCGGCCATTGGCAGCTCATCTACAGCACCACACACATGGGGGCTCCAGGCTTTCCCTGAGGAGCAGGGCTTCGACGTTTTTCAACAGCCCCACCTGGGCGCCCCCCGAAAATAACTCCGAAAAATCAGGAACGTCGGACGATTGCTCCCACCCCAAAAGTGCCAGCCACTCAAGCTCTTGCTGCTCCTCAGCGGCCATTGGCAGCGCATCTACAGCACCACACACATGGGGGCTCCGGGCTCTCCCTGAGGAGTAGGGCTTCGATGTTTGCCACCAGCTGCACCTGGGCGCCCCCCGAAAAAAAACCCCAAAAAATCGCGAACATCGGACGATTGCTCCCACCCCAAAAGTGCCAGCCACTCAAGCTCTTGCTGCTCCTCAGCGGCCTTTGGCAGCGCATCTACAGGACGAAAGACATTGGGGCTCCGGGCTTTTCCTGAGGAGTAGGGCTTCGATGTTTGCCACCAGCTGCACCTGCGCCCCCCCCGAAAAAAAACAACGAAAAATCACGATCGTCGGACGATTGCTCCCACCCCCAAAAGTGCCAGCCACTCAAGCTCTTGCTCCTCCTCAGTGGCCATTGGCAGCGCATCTACAGCAGCACAGACATTGGGGCTCCGGGCTTTCCCTGAGGAGCAGGGCTTCGACGTTTGCCACGAGCCGAACCTGGGCACTCCCTGATTAAAAACCCCGAAAAATCACGAACATCGGACGATTGCTCCCACCCCAAAAGTGCCAGCCACTCAAGCTCTTGCTGCTCCTCAGCGGCCATTGGCAGCGCATCTACAGCACCACACACATGGGGGCTCCGGGAGTTCCCTTAGGAGCAGGGCTTCGACGTTTCCACCAGCTGCACCTGCGCCCCCCCAAAAAAAAACCCCTGAAAATTCACGATCGTCGGACGATTGCTCCCACCCCAAAAGTGCCAGCCACTGAAGCTCTTGCTCCTCCTCAGTGGCCATTGGCAGCGCATCTACAGCACCACAGACACTGGGGCTCCGGGCTTTCCCTGAGGAGCAGGGCTTCGACGTTTGCCACGATCCGCACCTGGGCACCCCCCGAAAATAAACCCCGAAAAATCACGATCGTTGGACGATTGCTCCCACATCAAAAGTGCCAGCCACTCAAGCTCTTGCTGCTCCTCAGCGGCCATTGGCAGCGCATCTACAGCACCACAGACATTGGGGCTCCGGGCTTTCCCGGAGGAGCAGGGCTTCGACGTTTGCCACAAGCCACACCTGGGCACCCCACGAAAAAAAAACCCGAAAAATCACGAACGTCGGACGATTGCTCCCACACCAAAAGTGCCAGCCACTCAAGCTCTTGCTGCTCCTCAGCGGCCATTGGCAGCGCTTCTACACCACAACAGACATTGGGGCTCCGGGCTTTCCCTGAGGAGCAGGGCTTCGATGTTTGCCACCAGCTGCACCTGGGAGCCCCCCTGAAAACCCCCGAAAAATCACGAACTTCGGACGATTGCTCCCACACCAAAAGTGCCAGCCACTCAAGCTCTTGCTGCTCCTCAGCGTCCATTTGCAGCGCATCTACAGGAGCACAGACATGGGGGCTCCGGGCTCTCCCTGAGGAGTAGGGCTTCGATGTTTGCCACCAGCTGCACCTGGGCGCCCCCGGAAAAAAAACCCCGAAAAATCACGAACGTCGGATGATTGCTCCCACCCCAAAAGTGCCACCACTCAAGCTCTTGCTGCTCCTCAGCTGCCATTCGCAGCGCATCTACAGCACCGCACACAAGTGGGCTCCGGGCTTTCCCTGAGGAGCAGAGCTTCGACGTTTGCCACGAGCCGAACCTGGGCACTCCCTGATTAAAAACCCCGAAAAATCACGAACATCGGACGATTGCTCCCACACCAAAAGTGCCAGCCACTCAAGCTCTTGCTGCTCCTCAGCGGCCATTGGCAGCGCATCTACAGCACCACACACATGGGGGCTCCAGGATTTCCCTGAGGAGCACGGCTTCGACGTTTCCACCAGCTGCACCTGCGCCCCCCCCCAAAAAAAACCCCGAAAAATCACCAACGTCGGACGATTGCTCCCACCCCAAAAGTGCCAGCCACTCAAGCTCTTGCTCCTCCTCAGTGGCCATTGGCAGCGCATCTACAGCAGCACAGACATTGGGGCTCCGGGATTTCCCTGAGGAGCAGGGCTTCGACGTTTGCCACGATCCGCACCTGGGCACCCCCCGAAAATAAACCCCAAAAAATCACGATCGTCGGACGATTGCTCCCACATCAAAAGTGCCAGCCACTCAAGTTCTTGCTGCTCCTCAGCGGCCATTGGCAGCGCATCTACAGCACCACAGACACTGGGGCTCCGGGCTTTCCCTGAGGAGCAGGGCTTCGACGTTTGCCACAAACCACACCTGGGCACCCCCCGGAAAAAAAACCCGAAAAATCACGAACGTCGGACGAATGCTCCCACACCAAAAGTGCCAGCCACTCAAGCTCTTGCTGCTCCTCAGCGGCCATTGGCAGCGCATCTACAGCACCACAGACATTGGGGCTCCGGGCTTTCCCTGAGAAGCAGAGCTTCGACGTTTGCCACGAGCCGCACCTGGGCACTCCCTGATTAAAAACCCCGAAAAATCACGAACATCGAACGATTGCTCCCACACCAAAAGTGCCAGCCACTCAAGCTCTTGCTGCTCCTCAGCGGCCATTGGCAGCGCATCTACAGCACCACACACATGGGGGCTCCGGGAGTTCCCTGAGGAGCAGGGCTTCGATGTTTGCCACCAGCTGCACCTGGGCGCCCCCTGAAAAAAACCCCGAAAAATCACGATCGTCGGACGCACTGCTCCCACCCCAAAACTGCCAGCCACTCAAGCTCTTAGTGCTCCTCAGCGGCCGTTGGCAGCGCACCTACAGCAGCACAGACATTGGGGCTCCGGGCTTTCCCTGAGGAGCAGGGCTTCGACATTTGCCACTATCCGCACCCGGGCACCCCCCGAAAATAAACGCCGAAAAATCACAAACGTCGGACGATTGCTCCCACACCAAACGTGCCAGCCACTCAAGCTCTTGCTGCTCCTCAGCGGCCATTGGCAGCGCATCTACAGCACCACAGATATTGGGGCTCCGGGCTTTCCCTGAGGAGCAGGGCTTCGACATTTGCCACCAGCCACACCTGGGCGCCCCCCAAAGGAAAACCCCGAAAAGTCACGAACGTCGGACGACTGCTCCCACACCAAAAGTGCCAGCCACTCAAGCTCTTGCTGCTCCTCAGCGGCCATTGGCAGCGCATCTACAGCACCACACACATGGGGGCTCCGGGAGTTCCCTGAGGAGCAGGGCTTCGACGTTTGCCACGATCCGCACCTGGGCACCCCCCGAAAATAAACCCCGAAAAATCACAAACATCAAACGATTGCTCCCACACCAAAAGTGCCAGCCACTCAAGCTCTTGCTGCTCCTCAGCGGCCATTGGCAGCGCATCTACAGCACCACAGACATTGGGGCTCCAGGCTTTCCCTGAGGAGCAGGGCTTCGACGTTTGCCACCAGCTGCACCTGGGCACTCCACGAAAAAAAAAACCGAAAAATCACAAACGTCGGACGATTGCTCCCACCCCAAAAGTGCCAGCCACTCAAGCTCTTGCTGCTCCTCAGCGGCCATTGGCAGCGCATCTACAGCACGAAAGACATTGGGGCTCCGGGCTTTCCCTGAGGAGTAGGGCTTAGATGTTTGCCACCAGCTGCACGTGGGCCCCCCCGAAAAAAACCCCGAAAAATCACCAACGACGGACGATTGCTCCCACACCAAAAGTGCCAGCCACTCAAGCTCTTGCTGCTCCTCAGCGGCCATTGGCAGCGCATCTACAGCACCACACACATGGGGGCTCCGGGAGTTCCCTGAGGAGCAGGGCTTCGACGTTTGCCACGATCCGCACCTGGGCACCCCCCTAAAATAAACCCCGAAAAATCACGAACGTCGGACGATTGCTCCCACACCAAAAGTGCCAGCCACTCAAGCTCTTGCTGCTCCTCAGCGGCCATTGGCAGCGCATCTACAGCAGCACAGACATTGGGGCTCCAGGCTTTCCCTGAGGAGCAGGGCTTCGACGTTTGCCACCAGCTGCACCTGCGCCCCCCCCCAAAAAAAACCCCGAAAAATCACAAACGTCGGACGATTGCTCCCACCCCAAAATTGCCAGCCACTCAAGCTCCTGCTCCTCCTCAGTGGCCATTGGCAGCGCATCTACAGCACCACAGACACTGGGGCTCCGGGCTTTCCCTGAGGAGCAGGGCTTCGATGTTTGCCACCAGCTGCAACTGGGCGCCCCCCGAAAAATCACGAACGTCGGACGATTGCTCCCACCCCAAAAGTGCCAGCCACTCAAGCTCTTGCTGCTCCTCAGCGGCCATTTGCAGCGCATCTACAGGAGCACAGACATGGGGGCTCCGGGCTCTCCCTGAGGAGCAGGGCTTGGATGTTTGCCACCAGCTGCACCTGCGCCCCCCCCCCAAAAAAAACCCCGAAAAATCACGATCGTCGACGATTGCTTCCACCCCAAAAGTGCCAGCCACTCAAGCTCCTGCTCCTCCTCAGTGGCCATTGGCAGCGCATCTACAGCACCACAGACATTGGGGCTCCGGGCTTTCCCTGAGGAGCAGGGCTTCGACGTTGGCCACGAGCCGCACCTGGTCAACCCCCGAAAAAAGCCCCCGAAAAATCACGAACGTCGGACGATTGCTCCCACACCAAAAGTGCCAGCCACTCAAGCTCTTGCTGCTCCTCAGTGGCCATTGGCAGCGCATCTACAGCACCACAGACATTGGGGCTCCGGGCTTTCCCTGAGGAGCAGGGCTTCGACGTTTGCCACCAGCCCCACCTGGGCACTCCCCGAAAAAAAACCCTGAAAAATCACGAACGTCGGACGATTGCTCCCACCCCAAAAGTGCCAGCCACTCAAGCTCTTGCTGCTCCTCAGCGGCCATTGGCAGCACATCTACAGCAGCACAGACATTGGGCTCCGGGCTTTCCCTGAGGAGCAGGGCTTCGATGTTTGCCACCAGCTGCAACTTGGCGCCCCACGAAAAATATCCCGAAAAATCACGAACATCGGACGATTGCTCCCACACCAAAAGTTCCAGCCACTCAAGCTCTTGCTGCTCCTCAGCGGCCATTGGCAGCGCATCTAAAGCACCACAGACATTGGGGCCCCGGGCTTTCTCTGAGGAGCAGGGCTTCGACGTTTGCCACCAGCTGCACCTGTGCGCCCCGAAAAACCCCGAAAAATCACGATCGTCAGACGATTCCTCCCACCCCAAAAGTGCCAGCCACTCAAGCTCCTGCTGCTCCTCAGCGGCCATTGGCAGCGCATCTACAGTACCACAGACACTGGGGCTCCGGGCTTTCCCTGAGGAGCAGGGCTTCGACGTTTGCCACGAGCCACACCTGGGCACCCCCCGAAAAAAGCCCCCGAAAAATCACGAACGTCGGACAATTGCTCCCACCCCAAAAGTGCCAACCACTCAAGCTCCTGCTGCTCCTCAGTGGCCATTGGCAGCGCATCTACAGCAGCACAGACATTGGGGCTCCGGGCTTTCCCTGAGGAGTAGGGCTTCGATGTTTGCCACCAGCTGCACGTGGGCGCCCCCCGAAAAAAACCCCGAAAAATCACGAACGTCGGACGATTGCTCCCACACCAAAAGTGCCAGCCACTCAAGCTCTTGCTGCTCCTCAGCGGCCATTGGCAGCGCATCTACAGCACCACACATATGGGGGCTCCGGGAGTTCCCTGAGGAGCAGGGCTTCGACGTTTGCCACCAGCCCCACCTGGGCACTCCCCGAAAAAAACCCCCGAAAAATCACGATCGTCGGACGATTGCTCCCACACCAAAAGTGCCAGCCACTCAAGCTCTTGCTGCTCCTCAGCGGCCATTGGCAGCGCACCTACAGCAGCACAAATATTGGGTCTCCGGGCTTTCCCTGAGGATTAGGGCTTCAACGTTTGCCACCAGCTGCACGTGGGCGCCACCCGAAAAAACCCCGAAAAATCACGAACGTCGGACAATTGCTCCCACCCCAAAAGTGCCAGCCACTCAAGCTCTTGCTGCTCCTCAGCGGCCATTGGCAGCGCATCTACAGCAGCACAGACATTGGGGCTCCGGGCTTTCCCTGAGGAGCGGGCTTCGACATTTGCCACCAGCTGCACTTGTGCGCCCCCTGAAAAAAAAAACCCCGAAAAATTACAAACGTCGGACGATTGCTCCCACACCAAAAGTGCCAGCCACTCAAGCTCTTGCTGCTCCTCAGCGGCCATTGGCAGCGCATCTACAGCACCACAGACATTGGGGCTCCGGTATTTCCCTGAGGAGCAGGGCTTTGACGCTTGCCACGAGCCGCACGTGGGCACCCCCCGAAGAAAAACCCCAAAAATCACGAACGTCGGACGATTGCTCCCACACCTAAAGAGCCAGCCACTCAAGCTCCTGCTCCTCCTCAGTGGCCATAGGCAGCACATCTACAGCACCAGAGACCTGACATTCGTGATTTTTAGGGTATTTTTTAAGTTGGTTCTTCCGTGCAGTTGATGTTATATGTCTACGCGCTGTTCATCAGGGAAAGCCCAGAGCCCTAATACCTGTGGTGCTGTAGGGGTGGTGTCAACGGCCGTTGAGGAGGAACAAGAGCTTGAGTTGCTGGCACTTTTGATGTGGGAGCAATCGTCTGACGTTCATGATTTTTCGGGTATTTTTTAATTGGGCGCTTCTGTGCAGTGGTGGTAAACATAGAAGCACTGTTCGTCAGGGAAAGCCCGGAGCCCTAATATCTGTGGTGCTGTACATGTGGCGTCAACGGCCAGTTAGGAACAGCAAGAGCTTTAGTTGCTGGCACTTTGGTGATGGAGCAATCGTCCGACATTCGTGATTTTTAGGGTATTTTTTCAGTGGGCGCTTCCGTGCAGTTGATGGTAAACTTCGAAGCGCTGTTAGTCAGTTAAAGCCCAGAGCCCCAGTATCTGTGGTGCTGTAGATGCGGCATCAACGGCCGGTTAGGAGCAGCAAGAGCTTGAGTTGCTGGCACTTTTGGTGTGGGAGCAACCGTCCGACGTTCGTACCTTCTATTGTATTTTTTATAGTGGGTGCTCCTATGCAGTTAATAGTAAACGTCGAAGCACTGTTCGTCAGGGAAAGCCCGGAGCCCCAGTGTCTGTGGTGCTCTAGATGGGGCATCAACAGCCGGTGAGAAGCAGCAAGAGCTTGAGTTGCTGGCACTTTTGGTGTGGGAGCAATCGTCCTACATTCGTGATTTTTAATGTACTTTTTCAGTGGACGCTTCCAAGCAGTTGATAGTAAACGTCGAAGCGCTGTTCGTCAGGGAAAGCATGGAGCCCCAATGTCTGTGGTGCTGTAATTGCGGCGTGAACAGCCGGTGAGGCGCAGGAAGAGGTTTAGTTGCTGGCACTTTTGGTGTTGGAGCAATCATTTGAGGTTCGTGATTTTTAGGGTATATTTTCTGTGGGCGGCCCTGTGCAGGAGATGGTAAATGTCAAAGCGCTGTTTGTCAGGGAAAGCCCGGAGCCCCGATGTCTGTGGTGCTGTAGATGCAGCCTCAACGGCCGGTGAGGAGCAGCAGGAGCTTTAGTTGCTGGCACTTTTGGTGTGGCCGCAATCGTCCAATATTCGTACCTTTTGTGGTATTTTTTTTAGTGGGTGCTCCATTGCAGCTGATGGTAAATGTCGAAGTGCTGTTGCTCTGTGAAATCCCGGAGCGTCAGTATCTGTGGTGCTGTAGATGCAGCGTCAATGGTCGATGAGCAGCAGCAACACCTTTAGTTGCTGGCACTTTTCGTGTGGGAGCAATCATCTGACATTCGTGATTTTTAGGGTATTTTTTCAGCAGGCTCTTCCGTGCAGCTGATGATAAACCTCGAAGCGCTATTCATCAAGGAAAGCCCGGAGCCCCAGTGTCTGTGGTGCTGTAGATGTGGTGTGAAGGGCGGGTGAGGAGCAGGAAGAGCTTTAGTTGCTGGCCCTTTTGGTATGGGAGCAATCGTCTGACGCTCGTGATTTTTAGGATATTTTGTCAGTGGGCGCTTCCGTGCAGTTGATGGTAAACGTCGAAGCGCTGTTCGTCAGGGAAATCCTGAAGCCCCAGTGTTGCTGGTGCTGTAGAACCGGCGTTAACGGCTGGTGAGGAGCAGCAAGAGCTTGAGTTGCTGGCACTTTTGGTGTGGGAGCAATCGTCCGATGTTCGTGATTTTTAGTGGATTTTATCAGTGGATGGCCTTGTTCTGTTGATGGTAAACTTCGAAGCGCTGTTCCTCAGGGAAAGCCCGGAGCCCCAGTGTCGCCGTTTCTGTAGATGCGGCGTGAACGGCCTGTGAGGAGCAGCAAGAGCTTTAGTTGCTGGCAGTTGTGGTGTGGGAGCAATTGTCCAACGTTCGTGATTTTTAGGGTATTTTTTCCGCGAGCGGCACTGTGCAGTTGATGGGAAATGCTGAAGCGCTGTTCATGTGGGACAGATTGGACCCCCAATGTCTGTGGTGCTGTAGATGCAACGTCAACGGCTAGTGATAACCAGCAAGAGCTTGAGTTGCTGGCATTTTTGGTGTGGGAGCATTCGTCCGACATTCGTGATTTTTAGGGTATTTTTTCAGTGGGCTCTTCCGTGCACTTGATGGTAAACGTCGAAGCGCTGTTCGTCAGGGAAAGCCCGGAGCCCCAGTGTCTGTGGTGCTGTAAATGCGGCGTCAACTGCCGGTGAGGAGCACCAAGAGCATGAGTTGTTGGCACTTTTGGTGTGGGAACAATGGTCCGACGTTCTTGCTTTTTAGGGTAATATTTTAGTGGGTTCTCCAGTGCACCTGATGGTAAATGTCGAAGCGCTGTTCGTCAGGGAAAGCCCGGAGCCCCAATGTCTGTGGTGTTGTAGATGTGGCGTCAACAACCGTTGAGGAGCAGCAAGAGCTGCTCACAGGGCTGCCAGGTTGAAATGGTGGAAAATGTCAGAGTCCTGGTGGTCTAGGACTGACCAGGACAATCCCCAACGTCAGACGATTGCTCTGGGCTTCTCTAGGCCAACAGGACTCTGACATTTGCCACCAAGTCAACCTGGCAGCCCTCTGAGAATAAATCTTATAAATCCCGAACATCAGACGATTACTCCAACACCAGAAGTGCCTGCTCTAGAAGTCCTTGCTGCTCCTCACCGACTCTTCCCACCACATCTACAGGCTCAAAAACATTGGGTCTCTCAGCTTTCCTACACCACCAGGATTCTGACACTTACTATTGACGTACGGAAATGGACTCTGTAACTCGGAAGTTATAAACTAGGTATGTTTATTGCGTGCAGATGCACGGGGGATCGCTCCACCACAAGCGTGCATGCCCGAGGTAGCAAACCATCCCATTTTTATACAATAAAACAGTGAAGGACTCTCGAGAAGGACTTGGGAGTGGTGGTGGACGAGAAGCTCAACATGAGCTGGCAATGCACCCTTGCGGCCCAGAAGGCCAACCGCATCCTGGGCTGCATCAAGAGGAGCGTGGCCAGCAGGTCGAGGGAGGTGATTGTGCCCCTCTACTCTGCCCTGGTGAGACCCCACCTGGAGTACTGTGTCCAGTTCTGGAGCCCCCAACACAAGAAGGACATGGACGAGTTGGAGAAGGTCCAGAGGAGGGCCAGGAAGATGATAAAAGGGCTGGAGCACCTCTCGTATGAGGCCAGGCTGAGAGAATTGGGGCTGTTCAGCCTGGAGAAGAGGAGGCTCCGGGGAGACCTGATAGCAGTCTTCCAGTACCTCAAGGGGGCCTACAAGAAAGATGGGGAAAGGCTGTTTAGTAGGGCCTGTTGCAATAGGACGAGGGGTAATGGTTTTAAAATAGAGGGGAGTAGATTTAGATTGGAAATTAGGAAAATTTTTTTACAATGCGAGTTATAGAACACTGGAACAGGTTGCCCAGAAAGGTGGTGGAGGCCCCATCCCTGGAGACGTTCAAGGCCAGGCTGGATGAGGCTCTGAGCAACCTGATCTCGTCAGGGATGTCCCTGCTCCTTGCAGGGGTTGGACTAGATGACCTTTGAAGGTCCCTTCCAACTCTAACCATTCTATGATTCTATGATTCTATGAATATGCAATTGACGCCTATACATATTCATTACCTAAACCCGCCTACTCTCGCTTCGTATGCTAATTAGCTTATCAGTCCTTCGCACTTGCGCAAATTCTCCCAATAATTGTGGGCAGGGGTCTTCGGTGGTCCTTGGGATGAAGGCCGTAGGTCTTCTTCATGGTGTACTTTTCACCTTTAGCCTAGAATGCAATGATCCTGCAAGCTTGCAGTGTTCTTATCAGCTTGAGCTGATTCATGTCCTTGTTAACCATCTGTTTTCCTTTAGCAAGGAGGTTTATAGACGTATTTGTGACACATGCCATCCTGTTTTTGAATTCTTGTTCTTTCTAATCACTCCCTTGAGATAATGCGAGACTGTTTCTCACTCCTTACAAATGAGTCCTTCGTCAGGAAAAGAAAAAAAAACAGACTTCCTCCTCCATTAATTGTTTCTCTAAGCTCTATGGTTACGTGACTATGTTTTATAACTATATTCTTGTCCTGGTTCTGGCTAGGATAGAGTTAATATTTACCTGAGCTGGGTGGAGAACTGAAGATGGTAGCTCCTATGGCTGGGATAGTTAACTAATTAGCTAACAGCTGGGGTTAATTTACGCAAATGAGCCAAAGGGCTATTCCATCCCATCTGACATCATGCTCAGCATATAAGTGAGGAGGGTGCTGAAGGGAGCCTCCTGCTACTTGGAAGGAACTAAGTGTGGAGATTTGTTGTAAGCCATTATACTGTATTTGTATTGCATCACTGTTTTGTTTCCTTCTGTCATTACTGTTAAATTTACTTTTTGTTCAATCTCAACCCACGTGTTTGTTTTTTTCCCTGGTTTTCTTTTGTTTACCAAATCTCCCCCTGTTCTCTTGGAGGGGTGGGCGGGGAGTGAGAGAGAGACTGCGTAGTCTGGTCCCGATTGGGGCTGAACTACAGCAATTCTTTAAGTGCATACATATATAGTTGTGATTAACTTATTGTCCCCATTTCTACGTGGTCCCCTATATCAATCCCCCCTTCTTATCACACTAAGTAAATTCTTTTACTTAAACAGTTTCCCTGAATGATATGAAGCGTCATACACGGTTTTGTTTAAGGGGGGAAAGGGGGGAGCCTAATGTGGTAGCTTCTGTAGGAAACTGCTATAAGTCGCTCCCCTTTGTTCAGTGGATTCGGCCAGGCCTAGGGCGGACCCGCTGCTGGCCAAAGCTGAGCCGATTGGTAGCAGAATGTTCTGTGATAACGCCTCTGCGATAACATATGTAAGAAGGGGAAAACAGAAGAAAAAAAAAAAGAGAAGAGAAGATGTGAAGAAGCTGAGCGGGGGCAGAGGCACAGAGGGGGAGGCGCAGGCCTCACCCTCTGGCCTCTTGCCAGGCTGCTGACTGGGCCCGAATCGACCCGTGGAGGGCCCGCTGGGACAGCCATTCTGGAGAGACTGCACTCCGTGGAAGAGATGACCCACGCCAGAGCAGTTTCATGAAGGACTGTGATGTATGGGAGGGACCCCACAACAGGGCAGGGGAGGAATGTGAGGAGTTCTTCCCCCGACCATGAAGCAGCGGCGTAAAACAACGTGTGATGAACTGACCGCCATCCCCATTCCCTCTTCCCTTTCCTGTGCAACTCGGGGGGGGGAGGTAGTAGAGATAATGTTAAGCTTGGGAAGAGGGAGGGGTGGAGGGAGGTTATCTTGTTCTCTGTCTCATTATCTTGCTGTTTGTAGTAATAAATGAATAGTTTTCCCCAAGAGGAGTCTGTTTTGCCCGTAACGGTAACTTTAAGGATTTTCTCCCTGTCCTTATCTCAAACCTCGAGCCGTTTTTCTTTATATTATCTCCCCCTGTTCTCTCGGAGGGTGGGGGGAGTGAGAGAGAGACTGCGTAGTCTGGTCGTGATCGGGGCACAGTTACGACAGTGTTACTTTCTTAAACATTCTCCAAACCCATAGGTCCAGCATAATAGTTAATATTAATAAAATTCCTAAGCTAATCAAGAAGATCACAACAGGGGGCACCGTAGTATTAAGGATCCCTGTTGCCTCTGTCCCAGCCCCACTCATGCCCTGAGTACATTTCCATTTCATGCATAACCACAGCGGCCAAGTTTAAGCCCCACCATTTAAAAGGTGGTCCCATGCTTCCTGTAAACCCAAGGTAGGCGTGAGACCACGGCCATTTGGTGTCCTTTTGATTACAAGTTAGTGGTAAGATGCAGGAAAATATTGTAAGCCCAATCACAATTCCAGTTAAACAATTGGTCATTTTAGGATTTAGTTGTTCTAGTGGATTAGTACAGCTACTTCTGTAGATAATGTACTGCCTTCTGTGACCTACTAAAATGGGGTTTATATTTCCTATAATAAAATGACAAATAAGATATAAACTGCACCGATGACAGATTTGGGTGAGATTAGTTACTGGCCGGTCCTGGTTTCTTTGTCCGGTATCGTTTGCTGTGGTGTCCCACCGGTTCACTACTTCTTTTGGCTCACATACTTGTTACCCACATTGTTCCTGCCCTTATCCGTTCGAACGAGTTTAAGTCTCAAGTCTTCGTTGTTGTCTGGAGTTACTTTCCACAAGGTTGCAGAGGCTCTCTTGATCTGAGTATGGTGTATGCAGGAGTTCTGTCCCTCTACCTTAATTGCCGTGTAGGTGGTGAGGAGGACTTGAAAAGGTCCGGTCCACTGTGGTTCCGGGGTTTTTTCTGTAAGAGGCTGAACATATATAGAGTCCCCTGGTTGTCTATCATGAACAGGCCCATCCAGACCCCTACTACGTGTTCCCATTACATGTTTTTCAATTCTTTTTAATTGTTTGTTTAGTGCCACCATACAGGAGGTCATTATTTCTTCACCAATTTGTGAAGATGTTCCCTTTGTACCCCATAGGGTCGTCCATATAGAATTTCGAATGGACTAAGCCCTTCTCTTGCTCTTGGTCTGGTTCGTATTCGTACAAGAGCTAATGGTAAAGACTGAGGCCAAGTTAGGTTAGTTTCCTGACCCAACTTGACAATCTGTTGTTTGATTAGGTGATTCATTTTCTCCACCTGGCCACTTGATTGTGGTCGGTAAGAGGTATGTAATTGCCAATCTATCCCTAGATGGTGGCTAATTTCTTGTACTATTCTGGACACAAAATGTGGTCCTCTATCCGAGGACATTACCGCTGGGACTCCAAACCTAGGTACTATTTCCTGGAGCAGTATTTTGGTTACTTCCCGGGCTTTAGCAGTTCTGCACGGGGAAGCTTCTGGCCAGCCTGAAAAGGTATCAGTAAGTACTACTAAGTATCGGTACCCCCTTTTCTAGGGAGTTCTGAGAAATCAATCTGCCAATGTTGTCCCGGACCATTCCCCTTTCCGATTTTTTTCAAGTTTCGGCCCTTTTACAACTTTAGGATTAGTCTGGAGACAAAGATCACATTGTTGACTTACTTGTCTAACGGTAGTGTATAAGTTTCGCGCTATTGTGTTCCTGATGAGATCTTTATATAGGGCTTCTGCCCCGCCCCCCCCCCCCAGTGTCTTTTTCTATGTTCTTCTCGGACTACTGACCATATCATGTAGGAGGGAATTACTACCCTCCCGTGTGAGGGGTAGTAATTGGCCCACCCTTCCTCATTATATGATCCCTTTAGATCATTAATAAGTTTGCCGTCTTCCTTTGTGTATTCTGGTTTACCTTCTAGAAATACCTGTCCATCAGGTATTAGCGCACCCTCTACCTTGATTGTTTCTCTAGCTGCTTGTTTTGCTTCCCTATCTGCCAGCTCATTTCCTCTTTCCAATTCTGTGCTCACTTTCTGGTGTGCTTTAATATGCATAATTGCCACCTTTTTGGGAAGTTGGACTGCATTCAGGATTTTCAAAATCTCTTCTGTGTGTTTGATGGTTTTTCCATGAGAATTTAACAGTCCTCTTTCCTTCCATATTGCTCCACGGGCACGTACCACCCCAAAGGCATAATTAGAGTCAGTCCAAATGTTTACAGTCCTTCCCTGGGCTCTCTCCAGGGCTCGGGTAAGGGCTATGATCTCGGCCTTTTGGGCCGAGACGTCAGCTGATAGTGGCCTGGACTCTATCACCTTTTCAAAAGTGGTAACAGCATATCCGGAATGCCACCTTCCATTTAACATATAGCTGCTTCCGTCGGTGAACCAATGTTCGGCTCCATCAATAGGGACATCTTTAAGATCCGTTCGACTAGAATACGTGGTTTCAATTGTTTCCAAGCAGTCATGACTCACTGGCTCCCCGATGTTCCCATCAAGGAATGAGGCCGAATTGATGATGCTTGTGGTCACGATTTCAACATCATCCTGTTCAACCATTATAGCTTGATATTTCAGGAACCTTTGTGGGGAAAGCCAATGCCCTCCTTTTGCTTCAAGGACCGCAGATACAGTATGGGAAACTAGGACAGTCATTTTCTGGCCTAGAGTGAACTTTTGGGCTTCTTGAATGTTTAGAATGACAGCTGCTACTGCTCTCAGACAGCTGGGCCACCCTTTCGCAGCGGCATCCAGCTGTTTGGAGAAGTATGCTACCGCCCATCTGTATGGTCCCAAATCTTGTGCCAATATTCCTAGTGCCATTCCTTGTTTTTCGTGGGAAAATAGAAAAAATGGCTTACTCACATCAGGAAGTCCCAATGCTGGTGCCGACATCAGGGCTTTCTTCAGCTGATGGAAGGCTCGATCTGACTCAGCATCCCACTGGAGATCCTTTTGGTTAGCTGCTATCAGGCAATACAGGGGCTTAACAAGCAGACCATAATCACATATCCAAAGTCGGCACCACCCCGTCATTCCTAAGAATGTCCGTAGTTCCTTTATGGTTCGTGGTCGGGGGGGTTTGGCATATGGCCTCTTTCCGGGCTTGTCCTAGGATCTGTTGTCCGACACTGATCTTGTACCCCAGGTACGTGACCTGGGGTTGTAACAACACCTGTGCCTTTTTCTTAGAAACCCAATATCCCTGTAGTCTTAGGAAATTTAACAGATTCCCGGTCCACATGACACAGGATTCTTTGGTCCTGGTTGCAATAAGAAGGTCGTCTACATATTGTAACACCTTCCCTTCTTCTGATGGTGGTTCCCATGATTCCAAGTCCTTTGCTAGCTGATTCCCAAAAAACTGTGGGGCTATTTTTAAACCCCTGCGGCAACACCGTCCATGTGAGCTGGGTCTTTCGACCACTTTTGGGATTTTCCCATGCGAAAGCAAAAATTTTCTGGCTGGCTTCATGGAGAGGGAGGCAAAAGAAAGCATCTTTTAAATCTAGGACCGTAAACCAAGCTAAACCAGGTTTTAGCTTGGTTAATAGGGAATAGGTGTTAGCTACCACAGGGTATAGGTCCGCTGTTATTTTGTTGATGGCTCTTAAGTCTTGAACTATCCTATAGGACCCATCAGGTTTCTTAACTAGAAGGACAGGTGTATTGAATTCTGACTCACATTCTTTTAGTAGTCTTAGTTCTATGAACCGCTCTATGATTGGACAAATTCCTTCCCTATCTTCCATTTTCAGTGGGTATTGTTTGATCCTTATGGCACTCTGTCCCTCCTTTAGTTTTACTATTATTGGTGGTGCGTTCTTTGCTCGTCCCGGTATATCAGTTGCCCAGACTCCGGGATATACTTGGTCAACAATTCTTGCACCAATTTCTCCTGTTGCAGGGGTACTGACCAAGGATAGACTCATAATTTGAACGTATTGGTGTTCATTTACCTCCAGAGTAACTTCCCCTTGCGTAAATTTGATTGTTGCTTCTAGTTGTTCTAATAAATCCCTAGCAAGAAGGGCCTTTGGAGAATTTGGCATATACAGAAATTTATGGATCCCCACTTGCTTCCAAAATACAAAAATTTGTATTTTAAGGATCTGCAGAAGTAAGCCTCTTCAGTCTGGCCTGTCGCACCTTTCACTGTAATATAATCATTTTCCAGAGGCATCAAAGCTTGATTCAGAACAGAATAAGTCGCTCCCGTGTCTACTAAAAATTTGATTTCTTTTTGTTCTTCCCCTAACTTTATTTTTACTACGAGGTCGGCTGGACAATTTTCTTCAGCCACGTGAGCTACCGTTTTCCCTTGATTGTTGCGCCATCTAGCGTTCCTTTGGCGCTCAGGGCACTCGTTCTTCCAGTGTCCGGTCTTTTTATATAGCGCACATTGATTCCTACCCAGAGGCGTCAGCCCACGCATTGGTTTAACTTTGCATTTCCGATTTTCATTTTTCTCTTACCGCTGCTAGTATTTTCTTCTCGTCTTGCCTGTAACTTTCCTCTCGATTCCTAAATATTCTCCACGCTTCTTCTAATAACCTTTCTAAGGTTCTGTTTTCAGGAGGTCTTAGTTTTTGCAATTTGCGCCTAATATCCCCTTGTGATTGTCCCAAAAAGAGGGATAGTAGTTGCTGTGCGCCTACCTCTGAATTCGGATCTAGAGACGTGTGCCGGCGCATCGCATCTCTTAGTCGGTCTAGGAACTCGACCGGCGTTTCAGAAGGACCCTGAACAACACCTTCTCAACTTTCCTTTACGCTCTCTCCTATCTTCTCTTTCGAGGGCTTGTACCATAGGATCCCGAGGGGGTACTAATCCGCAGTCTCTCTGCCATTCAGGTTTCTCCCGAAGGACAAAAAACCCATGTCTACATATGATACTTCATCCCATTTTCCTCCCCTTCTTAGGCAAAACAATAGTTGCAGGAGAGTGTCCGTCCTAAGGACATTTCACTTCATTCTCCAGTTTATATAGAGGCCACCACTGATTACAATACCTAACCAATTTCTTTTTTAACTTCGGTACCTCCTTGTCTTTGAGAAGAGCAGCAAGAGCTTTCCGTGCTGACCCTTTTCAAGTGAGAGATTAGCCAGACATTTGCTGGTTTAGTGCTTTGCTTCTTCTGCGCAGCTTGGACAAAGATCATTGCTGCTTTCGCCGTTCAAGTTCTGCTGCGAAGGCAGAGAGCCTCCTCGTCCGGATCCCCGGAGCTCTGCGGGAAAGAGCGAGACGAGAGCTTCGGGTGCGGCAACCTCGCGTGTGGCGGCGATCATCCGCTGTTCGTCGGTTGGAGGACGACTTCCTTCTGCGCGGCTGGTTCCAAGTTGACGGTAACTGCCAGTGTGCTAGCTGTGTAGGATAGTGAAGAGGCTCGACGTTTGTGTGTCCGTAGATCTGCTAGAAAGCGCACGTGAAGAGCAGTAAGGGCTTTCAGAGCAGCCGGTTCTCGTGCTGGAGTGTCGCCAGACATCCGCACGTTTAGTGCCTCACTTCCCCGGACAGCTTGGAAAACACGATTGTACCTGTCCCAGAGCAAGCTGTTCAGGAAAGCAGCACAGCGTTACAATGTTCGTGTGCCTTTCGGGCTGCTAGCAAGAAGCCTTCGCAGCAGGCACTTCTCGTGCGGAAACAATCGTGCCTTCTACTATCTTCATAGCCTTTTTTTTTCCTCCGGGCAGCCGGCTTTAGCTGACGAGAAGTGTTGGTGAGCAAATCATCCATGGAAGCGAAAAGTCGCAAGGTTCTGCGCCGGCAGGGCGGTTATCAAGAGCGAGTGAAGAGCAGCAAGAGCTTTCCGAACATTGTATCTCTCCTTTCCTGAACAGCTTGCTCTGGGACAGGTACAATCGTGTTTTCCAAGCTGTCCGGGGAAGTGAGGCACTAAACGTGAGGATGTCTGGCGACTCTGAACACGAGAATCGGCTGCTCTGAAAGCCCTTACTGCTCTTCACGTGCGCTTTCTAGCAGATCTACGGACACTCAAACGTGGAGCCTCTTCACTATCCTACACAGCTAGCACACTGGCAGTTACCGTCAACTTGGAACCAGCCGCGCAGAAGGAAGGCGTCCTCCAACCGACAAACAGCGGATGCTCGCCGCCACACGCGAGCTGGCCGCACCCGAAGCTCTCGTCTCGCTCTTTCCCGCAGAGCTCCGGGGATCCGGACGAGGAGGCTCTCTGCCTTCGCTGCACAACTTGAACCGCGAAAGCCGCAATGATCTTTGTCCAAGCTGCGCAGAAGAAGCAAAGCACTAAACCAGCAAATGTCTGGCCAATCTCTCACTTGAAAAGGGTCAGCACGGAAAGCTCTTGCTGCTCTTCACTCGCTCTTGGTAACGGCCCTGCCGGCGCAGAACCTTGCGACTCTTCGCTTCCATGGATGATTTGCTCACCAACACTTATCAGCTACAGCCGGCTGCCCGGAGGAAAAAAGCCATGAAAGATCGTAGACGGCACGACTGTTTCCGCACGAGAAGTGCCTGCTGCGAAGGCTTCTTGCTAGCAGCTCGAAAGGCACACGAACATTGTAACGCTGTGCTGCTTTCCTGAACAGCTTGCTCTGCGACAGGTACAATCGTGTTTTCCAAGCTGTCCGGGGAAGTGAGGCACTAAACGTGCGGATGTCTGGCGACACTCCAGCACGAGAACCGGCTGCTCTGAAAGCCCTTACTGCTCTTCACGTGCGCTTTCTAGCAGATCTACGGACACACAAACGTCGAGCCCCTTCACTATCCTACACAGCTAGCACACTGGCAGTTACCGTCAACTTGGAACCAGCCGCGCAGAAGGAGGTCGTCCTCCAACCGACGAACAGCGGATGATCGCCGCCACACGCGAGGTGGCCGCACCCGAAGCTCTCGCGGCTCTCGTCTCGCTCTTTCCCGCAGAGCTCCGGGGATCCGGACGAGGAGGCTCTCTGCCTTCGCTGCACAACTTGAACCGCGAAAGCCGCAATGATCTTTGTCCAAGCTGCGCAGAAGAAGCAAAGCACTAAACCAGCAAATGTCTGGCCAATCTCTCACTTGAAAAGGGTCAGCACGGAAAGCTCTTGCTGCTCTTCTCAAAGACAAGGAGGTACCGAAGTTAAAAAAGAAATTGGTTAGGTATTGTAATCAGTGGTGGCCTCTATATAAACTGGAGAATGAAGTGAAATGTCCTTAGGACGGACACTCTCCTGCAACTATTGTTTTGCCTAAGAAGGGGAGGAAAATGGGATGAAGTATCATATGTAGACATGGGTTTTTTGTCCTTCGGGAGAAACCTGAATGGCAGAGAGACTGCGGATTAGTACCCCCTCGGGATCCTATGGTACAAGCCCTCGAAAGAGAAGATAGGAGAGAGCGTAAAGGAAAGTTGAGAAGGTGTTGTTCAGGGTCCTTCTGAAACGCCGGTCGAGTTCCTAGACCGACTAAGAGATGCGATGCGCCGGCACACGTCTCTAGATCCGAATTCAGAGGTAGGCGCACAGCAACTACTATCCCTCTTTTTGGGACAATCACAAGGGGATATTAGGCGCAAATTGCAAAAACTAAGACCTCCTGAAAACAGAACCTTAGAAAGGTTATTAGAAGAAGCGTGGAGAATATTTAGGAATCGAGAGGAAAGTTACAGGCAAGACGAGAAGAAAATACTAGCAGCGGTAAGAGAAAAATGAAAATCGGAAATGCAAAGTTAAACCAATGCGTGGGCTGACGCCTCTGGGTAGGAATCAATGTGCGCTATATAAAAAGACCGGACACTGGAAGAACGAGTGCCCTGAGCGCCAAAGGAACGCTAGATGGCGCAACAATCAAGGGAAAACGGTAGCTCACGTGGCTGAAGAAAATTGTCTAGCCGACCTCGTAGTAAAAATAAAGTTAGGGGAAGAACAAAAAGAAATCAAATTTTTAGTAGACACGGGAGCGACTTATTCTGTTCTGAATCAAGCTTTGATGCCTCTGGAAAATGATTATATTACAGTGAAAGGTGCGACAGGCCAGACTGAAGAGGCTTACTTCTGCAGATCCTTAAAATACAAATTTTTGTATTTTGGAAGCAAGTGGGGATCCATAAATTTCTGTATATGCCAAATTCTCCAAAGGCCCTTCTTGCTAGGGATTTATTAGAACAACTAGAAGCAACAATCAAATTTAAGCAAGGGGAAGTTACTCTGGAGGTAAATGAACACCAATACGTTCAAATTATGAGTCTATCCTTGGTCAGTACCCCTGCAACAGGAGAAATTGGTGCAAGAACTGTTGACCAAGTATATCCCGGAGTCTGGGCAACCGATATACCGGGACGAGCAAAGAACGCACCACCAATAATAGTAAAACTAAAGGAGGGACAGAGTGCCATAAGGATCAAACAATACCCACTGAAAATGGAAGATAGGGAAGGAATTTGTCCAATCATAGAGCGGTTCATAGAACTAAGACTACTAAAAGAATGTGAGTCAGAATTCAATACACCTATCCTTCTAGTTAAGAAACCTGATGGGTCCTATAGGATAGTTCAAGACTTAAGAGCCATCAACAAAATAACAGCGGACCTATACCCTGTGGTAGCTAACACCTATTCCCTATTAACCAAGCTAAAACCTGGTTTAGCTTGGTTTACGGTCCTAGATTTAAAAGATGCTTTCTTTTGCCTCCCTCTCCATGAAGCCAGCCAGAAAATTTTTGCTTTCGCATGGGAAAATCCCAAAAGTGGTCGAAAGACCCAGCTCACATGGACGGTGTTGCCGCAGGGGTTTAAAAATAGCCCCACAGTTTTTTGGGAATCAGCTAGCAAAGGACTTGGAATCGTGGGAACCACCATCAGAAGAAGGGAAGGTGTTACAATATGTAGACGACCTTCTTATTGCAACCAGGACCAAAGAATCCTGTGTCATGTGGACCGGGAATCTGTTAAATTTCCTAAGACTACAGGGATATTGGGTTTCTAAGAAAAAGGCACAGGTGTTGTTACAACCCCAGGTCACGTACCTGGGGTACAAGATCAGTGTCGGACAACAGATCCTAGGACAAGCCCGGAAAGAGGCCATATGCCAAACCCCCCGACCACGAACCATAAAGGAACTACGGACATTCTTAGGAATGACGGGGTGGTGCCGACTTTGGATTATGGTCTGCTTGTTAAGCCCCTGTATTGCCTGATAGCAGCTAACCAAAAGGATCTCCAGTGGGATGCTGAGTCAGATCGAGCCTTCCATCAGCTGAAGAAAGCCCTGATGTCGGCACCAGCATTGGGACTTCCTGATGTGAGTAAGCCATTTTTTCTATTTTCCCATGAAAAACAAGGAATGGCACTAGGAATATTGGCACAAGATTTGGGACCATACAGATGGGCGGTAGCATACTTCTCCAAACAGCTGGATGCCGCTGCGAAAGGGTGGCCCAGCTGTCTGAGAGCAGTAGCAGCTGTCATTCTAAACATTCAAGAAGCCCAAAAGTTCACTCTAGGCCAGAAAATGACTGTCCTAGTTTCCCATACTGTATCTGCGGTCCTTGAAGCAAAAGGAGGGCATTGGCTTTCCCCACAAAGGTTCCTGAAATATCAAGCTATAATGGTTGAACAGGATGATGTTGAAATCGTGACCACAAACATCATCAATCCGGCCTCATTCCTTGATGGGAACATCGGGGAGTCAGTGAGTCATGACTGCTTGGAAACAATTGAAACCACGTATTCTAGTCAAACGGATCTTAAAGATGTCCCTATTGATGGAGCCGAACATTGGTTCACCGACGGAAGCAGCTATATGTTAAATGGAAGGTGGCATTCCAGATATGCTGTTACCACTTTTGAAAAGGTGATAGAGTCCAGGCCACTATCAGCCGACGTCTCGGCCCAAAAGGCCGAGATCATAGCCCTTACCCGAGCCCTGGAGAGAGCCCAGGGAAGGACTGTAAACATTTGGACTGACTCTAATTATGCCTTTGGGGTGGTACTTGCCCATGGAGCAATATGGAAGGAAAGAGGACTGTTAAATTCTCATGGAAAAACCATCAAACACACAGAAGAGATTTTGAAAATCCTGAATGCAGTCCAACTTCCCGAAAAGGTGGCAATTATGCATATTAAAGCACACCAGAAAGTGAGCACAGAATTGGAAAGAGGAAATGAGCTGGCAGATAGGGAAGCAAAACAAGCAGCTAGAGAAACAATCAAGGTAGAGGGTGCGCTAATACCTGATGGACAGGTATTTCTAGAAGGTAAACCAGAATACACAAAGGAAGACGGCAAACTTATTAATGATCTAAAGGGATCATATAATGAGGAAGGGTGGGCCAATTACTACCCCTCACACGGGAGGGTAGTAATTCCCTCCTACATGATATGGTCAGTAGTCCGAGAAGAACATAGAAAAAGACACTGGGGGGGGGGCGGGGCAGAAGCCCTATATAAAGATCTCATCAGGAACACAATAGCGCGAAACTTATACACTACCGTTAGACAAGTAAGTCTCAGCCTGTCCTCATACGAGAGGTGCTCCAGCCCTTTTATCATCTTCCTGGCCCTCCTCTGGACCTTCTCCAACTCGTCCATGTCCTTCTTGTGTTGGGGGCTCCAGAACTGGACACAGTACTCCAGGTGGGGTCTCACCAGGGCAGAGTAGAGGGGCACAATCACCTCCCTCGACCTGCTGGCCACGCTCCTCTTGATGCAGCCCAGGATGCGGTTGGCCTTCTGGGCCGCAAGGGTGCATTGCCAGCTCATGTTGAGCTTCTCGTCCACCACCACTCCCAAGTCCTTCTCGGGAGTCCTTCATTGTTTTATTGTATAAAAATGGGATGGTTTGCTACCTCGGGCATGCACGCTTGTGGTGGAGCGATCCCCCGTGCATCTGCACGCAATAAACATACCTAGTTTATAACTTCCGAGTTACGGAGTCCATTTCCGCACGTCAATAGTAAGTGTCAGAATCCTGGTGGTATAGGAAAGCCGAGAGACCCAATGTTTTTGAGCCTGTAGATGCGGTGGGAAGAGTCGGTGAGGAGCAGCAAGGACTTCTAGAGCAGGCACTTCTGGTGTTGGAGTAATCGTCTGATGTTCGGGATTTATAAGATTTATTCTCAGAGGGCTGCCAGGTTGACTTGGTGGCAAATGTCAGAGTCCTGTTGGCCTAGGGAAGCCCAGAGCAATCGTCTGACGTTGGGGATTGTCCTGGTCAGTCCTAGACCACCAGGACTCTGACATTTTCCACCATTTCAACCTGGCAGCCCTGTGAGCAGCTCTTGCTGCTCCTCAACGGTTGTTGACGCCACATCTACAACACCACAGACATTGGGGCTCCGGGCTTTCCCTGACGAACAGCGCTTCGACATTTACCATCAAGTGCACTGGAGAACCCACTAAAATATTACCCTAAAAAGCAAGAACGTCGGACCATTGTTCCCACACCAAAAGTGCCAACAACTCATGCTCTTGCTGCTCCTCACCGGCAGTTGACGCCGCATTTACAGCACCACAGACACTGGGGCTCCGGGCTTTCCCTGACGAACAGCGCTTCGACGTTTACCATCAAGTGCACGGAAGAGCCCACTGAAAAAATACCCAAAAAATCACGACTGTCAGATGATTGCTCCCATACCAAAAGAGCCAGCCACTCAAGCTCTTGCTGCTCCTCAGTGGCCATTGGCAGCGCATCTACACCACCACAGACATTGGGGCTCCGGGCTTCCCAGGGGGAGCAGGGCTTCGACGTTTGCCACCAGCTGCACCTGGGACCCCACGAAAAAAAACCCTCAAAAATCACGAACGTCTGATGATTTCTCCCATCACAAAAGTGCCAGCCACTCAAGCTCTTGCGGCTCCTCAGCGCCCATTGGCAGCGCATCTATAGCACCACAGACACTGGGGCTCCGGGCTTTCCCTGAGGAGCAGGGCTTCGATGTTTGCCACCAGCTGCACCTGGGCGCCCACCGAAAAAAACCCCGAAAAACCACGTACGTCGGACTATTGCTCCCACACCTAAAGTGCCAGCCACTCAAGCTCTTGCTGCTCCTCAGCGCCCATTGTCAGCGCATCTACAGCAGCACAGACATTGGGGCTCCCGGCTTTCCCTGAGGAGCAGGGCTTCGATATTAGCCACCAGCTGCACCTGGGCCCCGCCGGAAAAAAAACCCTCAAAAATCACAAACGTCGGACAATTGCTCCCACACCAAAAGTGCCAGCCACTCAAGCTCTTGCTGCTCCTCAGCGGCCATTGGCAGCGCATCTACAGCACCACAGACATTGGGGCTCCGGGCTTTCCCTGAGGAGCAGGGCTTCGATGTTTGCCACCAGCTGCACCTGGGCGCTCCCCGAAAAAAAACCCTGAAAAATCACGAACGTCGGAGGATTGCTCCCACACCAAAAGTGCCAGCCACTCAAGCTCTTGCTGCTCCTCAGCCCCCATTGGCAACGCATCTACAGCACCAGAGACATTGGGGCTCCGGGCTTTCCCTGAGGAGCAGGGCTTCGACGTTTGCCACCAGCTGCACTTGGGTGCCCCCCGAAAAAAACCCCCATAAATCACGAATGTCAGACGATTGCTCCCACACCAAAAGTGCCAGCCACTCAAGCTCTTGCTGCTCCTCAGCGGCCATTGGCAGCGCATCTACAGCAGCACAGACATTAGGGCTCCGGGCTTTCCCTGAGGAGTAGGGCTTCGACGTTTGCACCAGCTGCACCTGGGTGCCCCCCAAGAAAAAAAACCAAAAAATCTCGGACCTCAGACAATTGCTCCCACACCAAAAGTGCCAGCCACTCAAGCTCTTGTTTCTCCTCAGCGGCCATTGGCAGCGCATCTACAGCAGCACAGACACTGGGGCTCCGGGATTTCCCTGAGGAGCAGGGCTTCGACGTTTGCCACCAGCTGCACCTGGGCGCCCCCCAAAAAAAAACCTCTAAAAAATCACGAACGTCGGACAATTGCTCCCACACCAAAAGTGCCAGCCACTCAAGCTCTTGCTGCTCCTCAGCGGCCATTGGCAGTGCATCTACAGCAGCACAGACATTGGGGCTCCGGGCTTTCCCTGAGGAGCAGGGCTTCGACGTTTGCCACCAGCTGCACCTGGGACCCCCCGAAAAAAACCCTCTCAAAAATCACGAACGTCTGATGAGTGCACCCACCCAAAAAGTTCCAGCCACTCAAGCTCTTGCTGCTCCTCAGCGGCCATTGGCATCGCATCTACAGCACAACAGACATTGGGGCTCCGGGCTTTCCCTGAGGAGCAGGGCTTCGACGTTTGCCACCAGCTGCACCTGGGACCCCCCGAAAAAATACCCCCTCAAAAATCACGAACGTCTGATGAGTGCACCCACCCCAAAAGTTCCAGCCAATCAAGCTCTTGCTGCTCCTCAGCACCCATTGACAGCGAATCTACAGCAGCACAGACATTGGGGCTCCGGGCTTCCCCTGAGGAGCAGGGCTTCGACGTTTGCCACCAGCTGCACTTGGGTGCCCCCCGAAAAAAAACCGCGAAAAATCACGTATGTCGGACTATTGCTCCCACAACTAAAGTGCCAGCCACTCAAGCTCTTGCTGCTCCTCAGCGGCCATTGGCAGCGCATCTACAGCAGCACAGACATTGGGGCTCCGGGCTTTCCCTGAGGAGCAGGGCTTCGACGTTTGCCACCAGCTGCACCTGGGCGCCCCCCCAAAAAAAACCCTGAAAAACCACATATGTCAGACAATTGCTCCCACACCCAGAAGTGCCAGCCACTCAAGCTCTTGCTGCTCCTCAGCGGCCATTGGCAGCGCATCTACAGCACCAGAGGCACTGGGGCTCCGGGCTTTCCCTGAGGAGCAGGGCTTCGACGTTTGCCACCAGCTGCACGTGGGCGCCCCCCGAAAAAAAACCCCGAAATATCGGAAACGTCGGACAATTGCTCCCACACCAAACGTGCCAGCCACTCAAGCTCTTGCTGCTCCTCAGCGGCCATTGGCAGCGCATCTACAGCAGCACAGGCACTGGGGCTCCGGGCTTTCCCTGAGGAGCAGGGCTTCGACGTTTGACACCAGCTGCACGTGGGCGCTCCCTGAAAAAAAACCCGCAAAAATCACAGACGTCGGACGATTGCTCCCACACCAAAAGTGCCATCCACTTAAAACTCTTGCTGCTCCTCAGCGGCCATTGGCAGCGCATCTTCAGCACCACAGACATTGGGGCTCCGGGCTTTCCCTGAGGAGCAGGGCTTCGACGTTTGCCACCAGCTGCACGTAGGCGCCCCCCGAAAAAAACCCCCAAAAATCACGAACGTCGGACAATTGCTCCCACACCAAAAGTACCAGCCACTCCAGCTCTTGCTGCTCCTCAGCGGCCATTGGAAGAGCATCTACAGCAGCACAGACATTGGTGCTCCGGGCTTTCCCTGAGGAGCAGGGCTTCGACGTTTGCCACCAGCTGCACCTGGGACCACCCGAAAAAACCCCCTCAAAAATCACGAACGTTGGACAATTGTTCCCACACCAAAAGTGACAGCCACTCAAGCTCTTGCTGCTCCTCAGCGGCCATTGGCAGCGCATCTACAGCACCACAGACATTGGGGCTCCGGGCTTTCCCTGAGGAGCAGGGCTTCGACGTTTGCCACCAGACGCACCTGGGCCCCCCCCGAATAAAAAAACCTCAAAAATCAAGAACGTCGGATGATTCCTCCCACACCAAAAGTGCCAGCCACTCAAGCTCTTGCTGCTCCTCAGCGCCCATTGGCAGCGCATCTAAGCACCACAGATATTGGGGGTCCGGGCTTTCCCTGAGGAGCAGGGCTTCGACGTTTGCCACCAGCTGCACCTGGGCGACCCCCGAAAAAAAACCCTGAAAAATCAGGGACGTTGGACCATTGCTCCCACCCCAAATGTGCCAGCCACTCAAGGTCTTGCTGCTCCTCAGCGCCCATTGGCAGCGCATCTACAGCACCACAGACATTGGGGATCCGGGCTTTCCCTGAGGAGCAGGGCTTCGACCTTTGCCACAAGCTGCAGCTGGGACACCCCAAAAATAAACCCCTCAAAAATCACGAACGTCTGATGATTGCACCCACCCCAAAAGTGCCAGCCACTCAAGCTCTTGCTGCTCCTCAGTGGCCATTGGCAGCGCATCTTCAGCACCAGAGACATTGGGGCTCCGGGCTTTCCCTGAGGAGCAGGGCTTCTACGTTTGCCACCAGCTGCACCTGGGCGCCCCCCGAACAAAAACCCCGAAAAATCACGAACGTCGGACAATTGCTCCCACACCAAAAGTGCCAGCCACTCAAGCTCTTGCTGCTCCTCAATGGCCATTGGCAGTGCATCTACAGCAGCACAGACATTGGGGCTCCGGGAGTTCCCTGAGGAGCAGGGCTTCGACGTTTGCCACCAGCTGCACGTGGGACCCCCTGAAAAAAAAAACCCTCAAAAATCACGAACGTCTGATGAGTGCACCCACCCCAAAAGTTCCAGCCACTCAAGCTCTTGCTGCTCCTCAGCGGCCATTGGCAGCGCATCTACAGCAGCACAGACATTGGGGCTCCGGGCATTCCCCAAGGAGCAGGGCTTCGACGTTTGCCACCAGCTGCACCTGGGCGCCCCCCGAACAAAAACCCCGAAAAATCACGAACGTCGGACAATTGCTCCCACACCAAAAGTGCCAGCCACTCAAGCTCTTGCTGCTCCTCAGCGGCCATTGGCAGCGCATCTACAGCAGCAGAGATATTGGGGCTCCGGGCTTTCCCTGAGGAGCAGGGCTTCGACGTTTGCTACAAGCTGCACCATGGACCCCCCAAAAAAAAACTCTGAAAAATCATGTAAGTCGGACCATTGCTCCCACACCAAAAGTGCCAGCCACTCAAGCTCTTGCTGCTCCTCAGTGGCCATTGGCAGCGCATCTACAGCACCAGAAACATTGGGCCTCCGGGCTTTCCCTGAGGAGCAGGGCTTCGACGTTTGCCACCAGCTGCACCTTGGCGCCCCCCGAAAAAAAAGCCTGAAAAATCAGGAACGTCGGAGGACTGCTCCCACACCAAAAGTGCCAGCCACTCAAGCTCTTGCTGCTCCTCAGCGGCCATTGGCAGCGCATCTACAGCACCACAGACATTGGGGCTCCGGTCTTTCCCTGAGGATCAGGGCTTCGACGTTTGCCACCAGCTGCACCTGGGCACCCCCCGAAAAAAAAACCGAAAAATCGCAAACGTTGGACGATTGCTCCCACACCAAAAGTGCCAGACACTCAAGCTCTTGCTGCTCCTCAGCGGCCATTGTCCGCGCATCTATAGCACCAGAAACATTGGGGCTCCGGGCTTTCCCTGAGGAGCAGGGCTTCGACGTTTGCCACCAGCTGCACCTGGGCGACCCCCGAAAAAAAACCCTGAAAAATCAGGGACGTCGGACCATTGCTCCCACCCCAAATGTGCCAGCCACTCAAGCTCTTGCTGCTCCTCAGCGACCATTGGCAACGCATCTACAGCAGCACAGATATTGGGGCTCCGGGCTTTCCCTGAGGAGCAGGGCTTCGACGTTTGCCACCAGCTGCACCTGGGTGCCCCCCGAAAATAAAACCCGAAAAATCTCGGACGTCGGACGATTGCTCCCACACCAAAAGTGCCAGCCACTCAAGCTCTTGCTGCTCCTCAGCGGCCATTGTCCGCGCATCTACAGCACCACAGACACTGGGGCTCCGGGCTTTCCCTGAGGAGCAGGGCTTCGACGTTTGCCACCAGCTGCACCTGGGTGCCCACCGAAAAAAAAACCCGAAAAATCTCGGACGTCGGACGATTGCTCCCACACCAAAAGTGCCAGCCACTCAAGCTCTTGTTTCTCCTCAGCGGCCATTGGCAGCGCATCTACAGCAGCACAGACATTGGGGCTCCGGGCTTTTCCTGAGGAGCAGGGCTTCGACGTTTGCCACCAGCTGCACCTGGGACCACCCGAAAAAAACCCCCTCAAAAATCACGAACGTTGGACAACTGCTCCCACACCAAAAGTGCCAGCCACTCAAGCTCTTGCTGCTCCTCAGTGGCCATTGGCAGCGCATCTTCAGCACCAGAGACATTGGGGCTCCGGGCTTTCCCTGAGGAGCAGGGCTTCGACGTTTGCCACCAGCTGCACCAGGGCGCCCCCCGAAAAAAAACCCCAAAAAATCACGAACGTCGGACGATTGCTCCCACACCAAAAGTGCCAGCCACTCAAGCTCTTGCTGCTCCTCAGCGGCTATTGGCAGCGCATCTACAGCAGCACAGGCACTGGGGCTCCGGGCTTTCCCTGAGGAGCAGGGCTTCGAAGTTTGCCACCAGCTGCACCTGGGCAGTCCCTGAAAAAAAACCCCGAAAAATCACGAACGTCGGACAATTGCTCCCACCCCAAAAGTGCCAGACACTCAAGCTCTTGCTGCTCCTCAGCGGCCATTGGCAGTGCATCTACAGCAGCACAGACATTGGGGCTCCGGGCTTCCCCTGAGGAGCACGGCTTCGACGTTTGCCACCAGCTGCACGTGGGCGCCCCCCCCAAAAAACCCCTGAAATATCGGAAACGTCGGACAATTGCTCCCACACCTAAAGTCCCAGCCAGTCAAGCTCTTGCTGCTCCTCAGCGCCCTTTGGCAGCGCATCTAAGCACCACAGACATTGGGGCTCCGGGCTTTCCCTGAGGAGCAGGGCTTCGACGTTTGCCACCAGCTGCACGTGGGCACCCCCCGAAAAAAAAAACCTAAAAATCGCAAACGTTGGACCATTGCTCCCACACCTAAAGTGCCAGCCACTCAAGCTCTTGCTGCTCCTCAGCGGCCATTGGCAGCGCATCTACAGCAGCACAGACACTGGGGCTCCGGGCTTTCCCTGAGGAGCAGGGCTTCGACGTTTGCCACCAGCTGCACCTGGGTGCCCCCCGAAAAAAAAACCCGAAAAATCTCGGATGTCGGACGATTGCTCCCACACCAAAAGTGCCAGCCACTCAAGCTCTTGTTTCTCCTCAGCGGCTATTGGCAGCGCATCTTCAGCAGCACAGGCACTGGGGCTCCGGGCTTTCCCTGAGGAGCAGGGCTTCGACGTTTGCCACCAGCTGCACCTGGGTAGTCCCCGAAAAAAAACCCCGAAAAATCACGAACGTCGGACGATTGCTCCCACACCAAAAGTGCCAGCCACTCAAGCTCTTGCTGCTCCTCAGCGGCCATTGGCAGCGCATCTACAGCAGCACAGACATTGGGGCTCCGGGCTTCCCCTGAGGAGCGCGGCTTCGACGTTTGCCACCAGCTGCTCGTGGGCGCCCCCCCAAAAAAACCCCTGAAATATCGGAAACGTCGGACCATTGCTCCCACACCTAAAGTGCCAGCTAGTCAAGCTCTTGCTGCTCCTCAGCGCCCATTGGCAGCGCATCTAAGCACCACAGACATTGGGGCTCCGGGCTTTCCCTGAGGAGCAGGGCTTCGACGTTTGCCACCAGCTGCACGTGGGCACCCCCCAAAAAAAAAACCCTAAAAATCGCAAACGTTGGACCATTGCTCCCACACCAAAAGTGCCAGCCACTCAAGCTCTTGCTGCTCCTCAGCGCCCATTGGCAGCGCATCTACAGCACCACAGACATTGGGCCTCCGGGCTTTCCCTGAGGAGCAGGGCTTCGACCTTTGCCACAAGCTGCAGCTGGGACACCCCAAAAATAAACCCCTCAAAAATCACGAACGTCTGATGATTGCACCCACCCCAAAAGTGCCAGCCACTCAAGCTCTTGCTGCTCCTCAGTGGCCATTGGCAGTGCATCTACAGCAGCACAGACATTGGGGCTCCGGGCTTTCCCTGAGGAGCAGGGCTTCGACGTTTGCCACCAGCTGCACCTGGGACCCCCTGAAAAAAAAACCCCTCAAAAATCACGAACGTCTGATGAGTGCACCCACCCCAAAAGTTCCAGCCACTCAAGCTCTTGCTGCTCCTCAGCGGCCATTGGCAGCGCATCTACAGCAGCACAGACATTGGGGCTCCGGGCTTTCCCCAAGGAGCAGGGCTTCGACGTTTGCCACCAGCTGCACCTGGGCGCCCCCCGAACAAAAACCCCGAACAATCACGAACGTCGGACAATTGCTCCCACACCAAAAGTGCCAGCCACTCAAGCTCTTGCTGCTCCTCAGCGGCCATTGGCAGCGCATCTACAGCAGCAGAGATATTGGGGCTCCGGGCTTCCCCTGAGGAGCAGGGCTTCGACGTTTGCCACCAGCTGCACCATGGACACCCCAAAAAAAAACTCTGAAAAATCATGTACGTCGGACCATTGCTCCCACACCAAAAGTGCCAGCCACTCAAGCTCTTGCTGCTCCTCAGTGGCCATTGGCAACGCATCTACAGCACCAGAAACATTGGGGCTCCGGGCTTTCCCTGAGGAGCAGGGCTTCGACGTTTGCCACCAGCTGCACCTCGGCGCCCCCCGAAAAAAAAGCCTGAAAAATCAGGAACGTCGGAGGACTGCTCCCACACCAAAAGTGCCAGCCACTCAAGCTCTTGCTGCTCCTCAGCGGCCATTGGCAGCGCATCTACATCACCACAGACATTGCAGCTCCGGGCTTTCCCTGAGGAGCAGGGCTTCGACGTTTGCCACCAGCTGCACCTGGGACCACCCGAAAAAAACCCGCTCAGAAATCACGAACGTTGGACGATTGTTCCCAAACCAAAAGTGCCAGCCACTCAAGGTCTTGCTGCTCCTCAGCGGCCATTGGCAGCGCATCTACAGCACCACAGACATTGGGGCTCCGGTCTTTCCCTGAGGAGCAGGGCTTCGACGTTTGCCACCAGCTGCACCTGGGCACCCCCCGAAAAAAAAACCGAAAAATCGCAAACGTTGGACGATTGCTCCCACACCAAAAGTGCCAGACACTCAAGCTCTTGCTGCTCCTCAGCGGCCATTGTCCGCGCATCTATAGCACCAGAAACATTGGGGCTCCGGGCTTTCCCTGAGGAGCAGGGCTTCGACGTTTGCCACCAGCTGCACCTGGGCGACCCCCGAAAAAAAACCCTGAAAAATCAGGGACGTCGGACCATTGCTCCCACCCCAAATGTGCCAGCCACTCAAGCTCTTGCTGCTCCTCAGCGACCATTGGCAACGCATGTACAGCAGCACAGATATTGGGGCTCCGGGCTTTCCCTGAGGAGCAGGGCTTCGACGTTTGCCACCAGCTGCACCTGGGTGCCCCCCGAAAATAAAACCCGAAAAATCTCGGACGTCGGACGATTGCTCCCACACCAAAAGTGCCAGCCACTCAAGCTCTTGTTTCTCCTCAGCGGCCATTGGCAGCGCATCTACAGCAGCACAGACACTGGGGCTCCGGGCTTTCCCTGAGGAGCAGGGCTTCGACGTTTGACACCAGCTGCACCTGGGACCCCCCGAAAAAAAAACTCTAAAAAATCACGAACGTCTGATGATTGCTCCAACACCAAAAAGGCCAGCCACTCAAGCTCTTGCTGCTCCTCAGTGGCCATTGGCAGCACATCTACAGCACCACAGGCATTGGGGCTCCGGGCTTTCCCTGAGGAGCAGGGCTTCGACGTTTACCACCAGCTGCACCGGGGCGCTCCCCGAAAAAAAACCCCGAAAAATCACGAACGTTGGAAGATTGCTCCCACACCAAAAGTGACAGCCATTCAAGCTCTTGCTGCTCCTCAGCGCCCATTGGCAGCGCATCTACAGCAGCACAGACATTGGGGCTCCGGGCTTCCCCTGAGGAGCAGGGCTTCGACGTTTACCACCAGCTGCACTTGGGCGCCGCTCCGAAAAAAAACGCTGAAAAATCAGGAACGTCGGAGGATTGCTCCCACACCAAAAGTGCCAGCCACTCAAGCTCTTGCTGCTCCTCAGCGGCCATTGGCAGCGCATCTTCAGCACCAGAAACATTGGGGCTCTGGGCTTTCCCTGAGTAGCAGGGCTTCGACGTTTGCCACCAGCTGCACCATGGACCCCCCAAAAAAAATCTCCGAAAAATCATGTACGTCGGACCATTGCTCCCACACCAAAAGTGCCAGCCACTCAAGCTCTTGCTGCTCCTGAGCGGCCATTGGCAGCGCATCTTCAGCACCAGAAACATTGGGGCTCCGGGCTTTCCCTGAGGAGCAGGGCTTCGACGTTTGCCACCAGCTGCACCTGGGCGCCCCCCGGAAAAAAAGCATGAAAAATCAGGAACGTCGGAGGACTGCTCCCACACCAAAAGTGCCAGCCACTCAAGCTCTTGCTGCTCCTCAGCGGCCATTGGCAGCGCATCTACAGCACCACAGGCACTGGGGCTCCGGGCTTCCCCTGAGGAGCAGGGCTTCGACGTTTGCTACAAGCTGCACGTGGGCGTCCCCGAAAAAAAAACCGAAAAATCGCAAACGTTGGACGATTGCTCCCACACCAAAAGTGCCAGACACTCAAGCTCTTGCTGCTCCTCAGCGGCCATTCTCCGCGCATCTACTGCACCAGAAACATTGGGGCTCCGGGCTTTCCCTGAGGAGCAGGGCTTCGACGTTTGCCACCAGCTGCACCTGGGCGCCCCCCGAACAAAAACCAGGAGAAATAGCAAACGTCGGAAAATTGCTCCCACACCAAAAGTGCCAGCCACTCAAGCTCTTGCTGCTCCTCAGCGGCCATTGGCAGCGCATCTACAGCAGCACAGACATTGGGGCTCCGGGCTTTCCCTGAGGAGCAGGGCTTCGACGTTTGCCACCAGCTGCACGTGGGCACCCCCCGAAAAAAAAACCCGAATAATCGCAAATGTTGGACGATTGCTCCCACACCAAAAGTGCCAGCCACTCAAGCTCTTGCTGCTCCTCAGCGGCCATTGGCAGCGCATCTACAGCACCACAGGCACTGGGGCTCCGGGCTTTCCCTCAGGAGCAGGGCTTCGACGTTTGCCACCAGCTGCACCTGGGACCCCCCGAAAAAAAAACCCTCAAAAATCACGAAAGTCTGACAATTGCTCCCACCCCAAAAGTGCCAACCACTCAAGCTCTTGCTGCTCCTCAGCGCCCATTGGCAACGCATGTACAGCAGCACAGATATTGGGGCTCCGGGCTTTCCCTGAGGATCAGGGCTTCGACGTTTGCCACCAGCTGCACGTGGGCGCCCCCCGAAAAAAACCACCAAAAATCACGAATGTCAGACGATTGCTCCCACACCAACAGTGCCAGCCACTCATGCTCTTGCTGCTCCTCAGCGGCCATTGGCAGCGCATCAACATCACCACAGACATTGCAGCACAGGGCTTTCCCTGAGGAGCAGGGCTTCGATGTTTGCCACCAGCTGCACCTGGGCGCCCCCCGAAAAAAAAACTCTAAAAAATCACGAACGTCTGATGATTGCTCCCACACCAAAAAGGCCAGCCACTCAAGCTCTTGCTGCTCCTCAGTGGCCATTGGCAGCACATCTACAGCACCACAGGCATTGGGGCTCCGGGCTTTCCCTGAGGAGCAGGGCTTCGACGTTTGCCACCAGCTGCACCTGGGCGCTCCCCGAAAAAAAACCCCGAAAAATCACGAACGTTGGACGATTGCTCCCACCCCAAAAGTGCCAGCCACTCAAGCTCTTGCTGCTCCTCAGCGGCCATTGGCAGCGCATCTACAGCACCACAGGCACTGGGGCTCCGGGCTTTCCCTGAGGAGCAGGGCTTCGACGTTTGCCACCAGCTGCACATGGGTGCCCCCCGAAAATAAAACCCGAAAAATCTCGGACGTCGGACGATTGCTCCCACACCAAAAGTGCCAGCCACTCAAACTCTTACTGCTCCTCAGTGGCCATTGGCAGCGCATCTACAGCAGCACAGACATTTCGGCTCCGGTCTTTCCCTGAGGAGCAGGGCTTCGATGTTTACCACCAGCTGCACGTGGGCGCTCCCCGGAAAAAAAACCCAAAAAATCACAAACGTCGGACGATTGCTCCCACACCAAAAGTGCCAGCCACTCAAGCTCTTGCTGCTCCTCAGCGCCCATTGGCAGCGCATCTACAGCAGCACAGGCACTGGGGCTCCGGTCTTTCCCTGAGGAGCAGGGCTTCGACGTTTGCCACCAGCTGCACCTGGGACCACCCAAAAAAAACCCCCTCAGAAATCACGAACGTTGGACGATTGTTCCCAAACCTAAATTGCCAGCCACTCAAGGTCTTGCTGCTCCTCAGCGGCCATTGGCAGCGCATCTACAGCAGCACAGACATTGGGGCTCCGGTCTTTCCCTGAGGAGCAGGGCTTCGACGTTTGCCACCAGCTGCACCTGGGCGCCCCCCGAAAAAAAAAACCCCGAAAATCGCAAACGTTGGACGATTGCTCCCACACGAAAAGTGCCAGCCACTCAAGCTCTTGCTGCTCCTCAGCGGCCATTGGCAGCGCATCTACAGCAGCACAGACATTGGGACTCCGGGCTTTCCCTGAGGAGCAGGGCTTCGACGTTTGCCACCAGCTGCACCATGGACCCCCCCAAAAAAAAACTCCAAAAAATCATGTACGTCGGACCATTGCTCCCACACCAAAAGTTCCAGCCACTCAAGCTCTTGCTGCTCCTCAGCGGCCATTGGCAGCGCATCTTCAGCACCAGAAACATTGGGCCTCCGGGCTTTCCCTGAGGAGCAGGGCTTCGACGTTTGCCACCAGCTGCACCTGGGCGCCCCCCGAAAAAAAAGCTTGAAAAATCAGGAACGTCGGAGGACTGCTCCCACACCAAAAGTGCCAACCACTCAAGCTCTTGCTGCTCCTCAGCGCCCATTGGCAACGCATGTACAGCAGCACAGATATTGGGGCTCCGGGCTTTCCCTGAGGAGCAGGGCTTCGATGTTTGCTACAAGCTGCACGTGGGCGCCCCCCGAAAAAAACCACCAAAAATCACGAACGTCAGACTATTGATCCCACACCAAAAGTGCCAGCCACTCAAGCTCTTGCTGCTACTCAGCGGCCATTGGCAGCGCATCTACATCACCACAGACATTGCAGCTCCAGGCTTTCCCTGAGGATCAGGGCTTCGACGTTTGCCACCAGCTGCACCTGGGCGCCCCCCGAAAAAAAACCCTGAAAAATCACGAACGTCGGAGGATTGCTCCCACACCAAAAGTGCCAGCCACTCAAGCTCTTGCTGCTCCTCAGTGGCCATTGGCAGCGCATCTACAGCAGCACAGACATTGGGGCTCCGGGCTTTCCTTAAGGAGTAGGTCTTTGATGTTTGCACCAGCTGCACCTTGGCGCCCCACGAAAGAAAACCTGAAAAATCATGAACGTCGGACGATTGCTTCATACTGAAGTGCCAGCCACTCAAGCTCTTGCTGCTCCTCAGCGGCCATTGGCAGCGCATCTACAGCACCACAGGCATTGGGGCTCCGGGCTTTCCCTGAGGAGCAGAGCTTCGACATTTGCCACCAGCCACACCTGGGCGCCCCCCGAAAAAAAACCCCGAAAAATCAAGAACTTCGGACGATTGCTCCCACACCAAGAGTGACAGCCACTCAAGCTCTTGCTGCTCCTCAGCGGCCATTGGCAGCGCATCTACAGCACCAAAGACATTGGGGCTCCGAGCTTTCCCTGAGGAACAGGGCTTCGACGTTTGCCACCAGCTGCTCGTGGGCTCCCCCCGAAAAAAAACCCCGAAAACTCACGAACGTCGGACGATTGCTCCCACACCAAAAGTGCCATCCACTCAAGCTCTTGCTGCTCCTCAGCGGCCATTGGCAGCGCATCTTCAGCACCACAGACATTGGGGCTCCGGGCTTTCCCTGAGGAGCAGGGCTTCGACGTTTGCCACCAGCTGCACGTGGGCGCCCCCCGAAATAAAATCCTGAAAAATCACGAACGTCGGACGATTGCTCCCACACCAAAAGTGCCAGCCACTCAAGCTCTTGCTGCTCCTCAGCGGCCATTGGCAGCGCATCTTCAGCACCAGAGACATTGGGGATCCGGGCTTTCCCTGAGGAGCAGGGCTTCGACGTTTGCCACCAGCTGCACGTGGGCGCCCCCCGAAAAAAAACCCCAAAAATCACGAACGTCGCACGATTGCTCCCACACCAAAAGTGCCAGCCACTCAAGCTCTTGCTGCTCCTCAGCGGCCACTGGCAGCGCATCTACAGCAGCACAGACATTGGGGCTCCGGTCTTTCCCTGAGGAGCAGGGCTTCGACGTTTGCCACCAGCTGCACCTGGGACCCCCCCCGAAAAAAAACTCTAAAAAATCACGAACGTCTGATGATTGCTCCCACACTAAAAAGGCCAGCCACTCAAGCTCTTTCTGCTCCTCAGTGGCCATTGGCAGCACATCTACAGCACCACAGTCACTGGGGCTCCGGGCTTTCCCTGAGGAGCAGGGCTTCGACGTTTGCCACCAGCTGCACCTGGGCGCCCCCCGAACAAAAACCCCGAAAAATCACGAACGTCGGACAATTCCTCCCACACCAAAAGGGCCAGCCACTCAAGGTCTTGCTGCTCCTCAGCGGCCATTGGCAGCGCATCTACAGCAGCACAGACATTGGGACTCCGGGCTTCCCCTGAGGAGCAGGGCTTCGACGTTTGCCACAAGCTGCACCTGGGCGCCGCCCCAAAAAAAACCCCGAAATATCGGAAACGTCGGACAATTGCTCCCACACCAAAAGTGCCAGCAACTCAAGCTCTTGCTGCTCCTCACCGGCCCTCCAAACTGCATCTACAGCACCACAGATGTTGTGGGTCCGGGCTTTCCCTGACGAACACCGCTTCGATATTTACCACCAACTGCACGGTAGATCCCACTGAAAAAATTCCCTACAAATCACGAACGTTGGACGATTACTCCCACACCAAAACTGCCAGCAACTAATGCTCTTGCTGCTCCTCACCGGCCGTTGAGGCCGCATCTACAGCACCACAGACACTTGGGCTCTGGGCTTTCCCTGACGTATAGCTCTTCGACGTTTACCATCAACTGAACGGAAGCGCCCACTGAAAAAATGTCCTAAAATCATGAACATAGGACGATTGCACCCACACCAAAAGTGCCAGCAACTAAAGCTGTTACTGCTCTTCACCGGTCGTTGACGCCCCATCTACAGCACCATAGACACTGGGACTCCGGGCTTTCCCTGACAAACACCGCTTCGACATTTACCATCAACTGCACAGGAGCACCCACATAGAAAAATACCCTAAAAAGTAGGAACGTCGGACGATTGCTCCCACAACAAAAGTGCCACCAACTGAAGCTCTTGGTGATCCTCACCCACCCTTCACACCGCATCTACAGCACCACAGACACTGGGGCTCTGCGCTTTCCCTGACAAACAGCGCTTCGACGTTTACCATCAACTGCACAGGGCCACCCCCTGAAAAATACGATAAAAGTTACGAACGTCTGACAATTGCTCCCACACCAAAAGTGCCAGCAACTCAAGCTCTTGCTGCTCCTCAACGGCCCTCCAAACCACATCTACAGGACCACAGACATTGGGGGTCCGGGCTTTTCCTGACAAAGGAAAAGCGCTGTGGGCGCTTCCGTACAGTTTATGGTAAACGTTGAAACGCTGTTCGTCAGGGAAAGCCCAGAGCCCAAGTGTCTGTGGCGCTGTAGATGCGGCCTCAACGGCCGGTGAGGAGCAGCAAGAGCATTAGTTGCTGGCAGTTTTGGTGTGGGAGTAATCGTCCAACGTTCGTGATTTTTAGGGTATTTTATCAGTGGTATATACCGTGCAGTTGATGGCATATGTCGAAGTGCTGTTGCTCTGTGAAATCCTGGAGCGCCAGTGTCTGTGGTGCTGTAGATGCAGCGTCAATGGTCGATGAGCAGCAGCAACAGCTTTAGTTGCTGGCACTTTTCGTGTGGGAGCAATCATCTGACATTAATGATTTTTAGGGTATTTTTTCAGCAGGCTCTTCCGTGCAGCTGATGATAAACGTCGAAGTGCTGTTCGTCAGGGAAAGCCCAGAGCCCCAGTGTCTGTGGTGCTGTAGATGTGGTGTGAAGGGCGGGTGAGGAGCAGGAAGAGCTTTAGTTGCTGGCCCTTTTGGTATGGGAACAATCGTCCGACGCTCGTGATTTTCTGGGTATTTTTCACTGGGTCGTCCTATGCAGTTGATGGTAAACGTCGAAGCACTGCTCCTCAGGGAAAGCCGGAGCCCCGGTGTCGGTGGTGCTGTAGATGTGGCGTCAACAGCCGGTGAGAAGCAGCAAGAGCTTGAGTTGCTGGCACTTTTGCTGTGGGAACAATCGTCCGTCATTCGTACTTTTTAGGTTATTGTTCTTAGTGGGTGCTCCTGTGCAGTTGACGGTAAACGTCGAAGCCCTGCTCATCAGAGAAAGCCCGGAGCCCAGTGTCTGTGGTCCTGTAGATGCAGCTTCAACTGCCAGTGCGGAGCAACAAGAGCTTGAGTTGTTGGCACTTTTGGTATGGCGGCAATCGTCTGACATTCGTGATTTTTAGGGTATTTTTTAAGTTGGTTCTTCCGTGCAGTTGATGTTAAATGTCGACGCGCTGTTCATCAGGGAAAGCCCAGAGCCCCAATATCTGTGGTGCTGTAGGTGCGGTGTCAACGGCCGTTGAGGAGGAACAAGAGCTTGAGTTGCTGGCACTTTTGATGTGGGAGCAATCGTCTGACGTTCATGATTTTTCGGGTATTTTTTAATTGGGCGCTTCCGTGCAGTTGATGGTAAACATAGAAGCACTGTTTGTCAGGGAAAGACCGGAGCCCCAGTGTCTGTGGTGCTGTAGATGCGTTGTGAATGGCGGGAGAGGAGCAGCAAGAGCTTGAGTTGCTGGCCCTTTTGGTATGGGAGCAATCGTCTGACGCTCGTGATTTTTAGGATATTTTGTCAGTGGGCACTTCCGTGCAGTTAATGGTAAACGTCGAAGCGCTGTTCGTCAGGGAAATCCTGAAGCCCCAGTGTTGCTGGTGCTGTAGAACCGGCGTTAACGGCTGGTGAGGAGCAGCAAGAGCTTTAGTTGCTGGCAGTTGTGGTGTGGGAGCAATTGTCCAAAGCTCGTGATTTTTAGTGGATTTTATCAGTGGATGGCCTTGTTCTGTTGATGGTAAACTTCGAAGCGCTGTTCGTCAGGGAAAGCCCGGAGCCCCAGTGTCTGTGGTGCTGTAAATGCGGCGTCAACTGCCGGTGAGGAGCACCAAGAGCATGAGTTGTTGGCACTTTTGGTGTGGGAACAATGGTCCAACGTTCTTGCTTTTTAGGGTAATATTTTAGTGGGTTCTCCAGTGCACCTGATGGTAAATGTCAAAGCGCTGTTCGTCAGGGAAAGCCCGGAGCCCCAATGTCTGTGGTGTTGTAGATGTGGCGTCAACAACCGTTGAGGAGCAGCAAGAGCTGCTCACAGGGCTGCCAGGTTGAAATGGTGGAAAATGTCAGAGTCCTGGTGGTCTAGGACTGACCAGGACAATCCCCAACGTCAGACGATTGCTCTGGGCTTCCCTAGGCCAACAGGACTCTGACATTTGCCACCAAGTCAATCTGGCAGCCCTCTGAGAATAAATCTTATAAATCCCGAACATCAGACGATTACTCCAACACCAGAAGTGCCTGCTCTAGAAGTCCTTGCTGCTCCTCACCGACTCTTCCCACCACATCTACAGGCTCAAAAACATTGGGTCTCTCAGCTTTCCTACACCACCAGGATTCTGACACTTACTATTGACGTACGGAAATGGACTCTGTAACTCGGAAGTTATAAACTAGGTATGTTTATTGCGTGCAGATGCACGGGGGATCGCTCCACCACAAGCGTGCATGCCCGAGGTAGCAAACCATCCCATTTTTATACAATAAAACAATGAAGGACTCTCGAGAAGGACTTGGGAGTGGTGGTGGACGAGAAGCTCAACATGAGCTGGCAATGCACCCTTGCGGCCCAGAAGGCCAACCGCATCCTGGGCTGCATCAAGAGGAGCGTGGCCAGCAGGTCGAGGGAGGTGATTGTGCCCCTCTACTCTGCCCTGGTGAGACCCCACCTGGAGTACTGTGTCCAGTTCTGGAGCCCCCAACACAAGAAGGACATGGACGAGTTGGAGAAGGTCCAGAGGAGGGCCAGGAAGATGATAAAAGGGCTGGAGCACCTCTCGTATGAGGCCAGGCTGAGAGAATTGGGGCTGTTCAGCCTGGAGAAGAGGAGGCTCCGGGGAGACCTGATAGCAGTCTTCCAATACCTCAAGGGGGCCTACAAGAAAGATGGGGAAAGGCTGTTTAGTAGGGCCTGTTGCAATAGGACGAGGGGTAATGGTTTTAAAATAGAGGGGGTAGATTTAGATTGGAAATTAGGAAAATTTTTTTACAATGCGAGTTATAGAACACTGGAACAGGTTGCCCAGAAAGGTGGTGGAGGCCCCATCCCTGGAGACGTTCAAGGCCAGGCTGGATGAGGCTCTGAGCAACCTGATCTCGTCAGGGATGTCCCTGCTCCTTGCAGGGGGTTGGACTAGATGACCTTTGAAGGTCCCTTCCAACTCTAACCATTCTATGATTCTATGATTCTATGAATATTCAATTGACGCCTATACATATTCATTACCTAAACCCGCCTACTCTCGCTTCGTATGCTAATTAGCTTATCAGTCCTTCGCACTTGCGCAAATTCTCCCAATAATTGTGGGCAGGGGTCTTCGGTGGTCCTTGGGATGAAGGCCGTAGGTCTTCTTCATGGTGTACTTTTCACCTTTAGCCTAGAATGCAATGATCCTGCAAGCTTGCAGTGTTCTTATCAGCTTGAGCTGATTCATGTCCTTGTTAACCATCTGTTTTCCTTTAGCAAGGAGGTTTATAGACGTATTTGTGACACATGCCATCCTGTTTTTGAATTCTTGTTCTTTCTAATCACTCCCTTGAGATAATGCGAGACTGTTTCTCACTCCTTACAAATGAGTCCTTCGTCAGGAAAAGAAAAAAAAACAGACTTCCTCCTCCATTAATTGTTCCTCTAAGCTCTATGGTTACGTGACTATGTTTTATAACTATATTCTTGTCCTGGTTCTGGCTAGGATAGAGTTAATATTTACCTGAGCTGGGTGGAGAACTGAAGCTGGTAGCTCCTATGGCTGGGATAGTTAACTAATTAGCTAACAGCTGGGGTTAATTTACCCAAATGAGCCAAAGGGCTATTCCATCCCATCTGACATCATGCTCAGTATATAAGTGAGGAGGGTGCTGAAGGGAGTCTCCCTGCTACTGGGAAGGAACTAAGTGTGGAGATTTGTTGTAAGCCATTATACTGTATTTGTATTGCATCACTGTTTTGTTTCCTTCTGTCATTACTGTTAAATTTACTTTTTGTTCAATCTCAACCCACGTGTTTGTTTTTTTCCTGGTTTTCTTTTGTTTACCAAATCTCCCCCTGTTCTCTTGGAGGGGTGGGCGGGGAGTGAGAGAGAGACTGCGTAGTCTGGTCCCGATTGGGGCTGAACTACAGCAATTCTTTAAGTGCATACATATATAGTTGTGATTAACTTATTGTCCCCATTTCTACGTGGTCCCCTATATCAATCCCCCCTTCTTATCACACTAATTCTTTTACTTAAACAGTTTCCCTGAATGATATGAAGCATCATACATGGTTTTGTTTAAGGGGGGAGAGGGGGAGCCTAATGTGGTAGCTTCTGTAGGAAACTGCTATAAGTCGCTCCCCTTTGTTCAGTGGATTCGGCCAGGCCTAGGGCGGACCCACTGCTGGCCAAAGCTGAGCCGATTGGTAGCAGAATGTTCTGTGATAACGCCTCTGCGATAACATATGTAAGAAGGGGAAAACAGAAGAAAAAAAAAAAGAGAAGAGAAGATGTGAAGAAGCTGAGCAGGGGCAGAGGCACAGAGGGGGAGGCACAGGCCTCATGGGCCTTGCAGGCCTCACCCTCTGGCCTCTTGCCAGGCTGCTGACTGGGCCCGAATCGACCCGTGGAGGGCCCGCTGGGACAGCCATTCTGGAGAGACTGCACTCCGTGGAAGAGATGACCCACGCCAGAGCAGTTTCACGAAGGACTGTGATGTATGGGAGGGACCCCACAACAGGGCAGGGGAGGAATGTGAGGAGTTCTTCCCCCGACCATGAAGCAGCGGCGTAAAACAACGTGTGATGAACTGACCGCCATCCCCATTCCCTCTTCCCTTTCCTGTGCAACTCGGGGGGGGGAGGTAGTAGAGATAATGTTAAGCTTGGGAAGAGGGAGGGGTGGAGGGAGGTTATCTTGTTCTCTGTCTCATTATCTTGCTGTTTGTAGTAATAAATGAATAGTTTTCCCCAAGAGGAGTCTGTTTTGCCCGTAACGGTAACTTTAAGGATTTTCTCCCTGTCCTTATCTCAAACCTCGAGCCGTTTTTCTTTATATTATCTCCCTCTGTTCTCTCGGAGGGTGGGGGGAGTGAGAGAGAGACTGCGTAGTCTGGTCGTGATCGGGGCTGAACTACGACAGTGTTACTTTCTTAAACATTCTCCAAACCCATAGGTCCAGCATAATAGTTAATATTAATAAAATTCCTAAGCTAATCAAGAAGATCACAACAGGGGGCACCGTAGTATTAAGGATCCCTGTTGCCTCTGTCCCAGCCCCACTCATGCCCTGAGTACATTTCCATTTCATGCATAACCACAGCGGCCAAGTTTAAGCCCGACCATTTAAAAGGTGGTCCCATGCTTCCTGTAAACCCAAGGTAGGCGTGAGACCACGGCCATTTGGTGTCCTTTTGATTACAAGTTAGTGGTAAGATGCAGGAAAATATTGTAAGCCCAATCACAATTCCAGTTAAACAATTGGTCATTTTAGGATTTAGTTGTTCTAGTGGATTAGTACAGCTACTTCTGTAGATAATGTACTGCCTTCTGTGACCTACTAAAATGGGGTTTATATTTCCTATAATAAAATGACAAATAAGATATAAACTGCACCGATGACAGATTTGGGTGAGATTAGTTACTGGCCGGTCCTGGTTTCTTTGTCCGGTATCGTTTGCTGTGGTGTCCCACCGGTTCACTACTTCTTTTGGCTCACATACTTGTTACCCACGTTGTTCCTGCCCTTATCCGTTCAAACGAGTTTAAGTCTCAAGTCTTCGTTGTTGTCTGGAGTTACTTTCCACAAGGTTGCAGAGGCTCTCTTGATCCGAGTATGGTGTATGCAGGAGTTCTGTCCCTCTACCTTAATTGCCATGTAGGTGGTGAGGAGGACTTGAAAAGGTCCGGTCCACTGTGGTTCCGGGGTTTTTTCTGTAAGAGGCTGAACATATATAGAGTCCCCTGGTTGTCTATCATGAACAGGCCCATCCAGACCCCTACTACGTGTTCCCATTACATGTTTTTCAATTCTTTTTAATTGTTTGTTTAGTGCCACCATACAGGAGGTCATTATTTCTTCACCAATTTGTGAAGATGTTCCCTTTTGTACCCCATAGGGTCGTCCATATAGAATTTCGAATGGACTAAGCCCTTCTCTTGCTCTTGGTCTGGTTCGTATTCGTACAAGAGCTAATGGTAAAGACTGAGGCCAAGTTAGGTTAGTTTCCTGACCCAACTTGACAATCTGTTGTTTGATTAGGTGATTCATTTTCTCCACCTGGCCACTTGATTGTGGTCGGTAAGAGGTATGTAATTGCCAATCTATCCCTAGATGGTGGCTAATTTCTTGTACTATTCTGGACACAAAATGTGGTCCTCTATCCGAGGACATTACCGCTGGGACTCCAAACCTAGGTACTATTTCCTGGAGCAGTATTTTGGTTACTTCCCGGGCTTTAGCAGTTCTGCACGGGGAAGCTTCTGGCCAGCCTGAAAAGGTATCAGTAAGTACTACTAAGTATCGGTACCCCCCTTTTCTAGGGAGTTCTGAGAAATCAATCTGCCAATGTTGTCCCGGACCATTCCCCTTTCTGATTTTTTCCAAGTTTCGGCCCTTTTACAACTTTAGGATTAGTCTGGAGACAAAGATCACATTGTTGACTTACTTGTCTAACGGTAGTGTATAAGTTTCGCGCTATTGTGTTCCTGATGAGATCTTTATATAGGGCTTCTGCCCCGCCCCCCCCCCCAGTGTCTTTTTCTATGTTCTTCTCGGACTACTGACCATATCATGTAGGAGGGAATTACTACCCTCCCGTGTGAGGGGTAGTAATTGGCCCACCCTTCCTCATTATATGATCCCTTTAGATCATTAATAAGTTTGCCGTCTTCCTTTGTGTATTCTGGTTTACCTTCTAGAAATACCTGTCCATCAGGTATTAGCGCACCCTCTACCTTGATTGTTTCTCTAGCTGCTTGTTTTGCTTCCCTATCTGCCAGCTCATTTCCTCTTTCCAATTCTGTGCTCACTTTCTGGTGTGCTTTAATATGCATAATTGCCACCTTTTCGGGAAGTTGGACTGCATTCAGGATTTTCAAAATCTCTTCTGTGTGTTTGATGGTTTTTCCATGAGAATTTAACAGTCCTCTTTCCTTCCATATTGCTCCATGGGCAAGTACCACCCCAAAGGCATAATTAGAGTCAGTCCAAATGTTTACAGTCCTTCCCTGGGCTCTCTCCAGGGCTCGGGTAAGGGCTATGATCTCGGCCTTTTGGGCCGAGACGTCGGCTGATAGTGGCCTGGACTCTATCACCTTTTCAAAAGTGGTAACAGCATATCTGGAATGCCACCTTCCATTTAACATATAGCTGCTTCCGTCGGTGAACCAATGTTCGGCTCCATCAATAGGGACATCTTTAAGATCCGTTTGACTAGAATACGTGGTTTCAATTGTTTCCAAGCAGTCATGACTCACTGACTCCCCGATGTTCCCATCAAGGAATGAGGCCGGATTGATGATGTTTGTGGTCACGATTTCAACATCATCCTGTTCAACCATTATAGCTTGATATTTCAGGAACCTTTGTGGGGAAAGCCAATGCCCTCCTTTTGCTTCAAGGACCGCAGATACAGTATGGGAAACTAGGACAGTCATTTTCTGGCCTAGAGTGAACTTTTGGGCTTCTTGAATGTTTAGAATGACAGCTGCTACTGCTCTCAGACAGCTGGGCCACCCTTTCGCAGCGGCATCCAGCTGTTTGGAGAAGTATGCTACCGCCCATCTGTATGGTCCCAAATCTTGTGCCAATATTCCTAGTGCCATTCCTTGTTTTTCGTGGGAAAATAGAAAAAATGGCTTACTCACATCAGGAAGTCCCAATGCTGGTGCCGACATCAGGGCTTTCTTCAGCTGATGGAAGGCTCGATCTGACTCAGCATCCCACTGGAGATCCTTTTGGTTAGCTGCTATCAGGCAATACAGGGGCTTAACAAGCAGACCATAATCCAAAGTCGGCACCACCCCGTCATTCCTAAGAATGTCCGTAGTTCCTTTATGGTTCGTGGTCGGGGGGTTTGGCATATGGCCTCTTTCCGGGCTTGTCCTAGGATCTGTTGTCCGACACTGATCTTGTACCCCAGGTACGTGACCTGGGGTTGTAACAACACCTGTGCCTTTTTCTTAGAAACCCAATATCCCTGTAGTCTTAGGAAATTTAACAGATTCCCGGTCCACATGACACAGGATTCTTTGGTCCTGGTTGCAATAAGAAGGTCGTCTACATATTGTAACACCTTCCCTTCTTCTGATGGTGGTTCCCATGATTCCAAGTCCTTTGCTAGCTGATTCCCAAAAAACTGTGGGGCTATTTTTAAACCCCTGCGGCAACACCGTCCATGTGAGCTGGGTCTTTCGACCACTTTTGGGATTTTCCCATGCGAAAGCAAAAATTTTCTGGCTGGCTTCATGGAGAGGGAGGCAAAAGAAAGCATCTTTTAAATCTAGGACCGTAAACCAAGCTAAACCAGGTTTTAGCTTGGTTAATAGGGAATAGGTGTTAGCTACCACAGGGTATAGGTCCGCTGTTATTTTGTTGATGGCTCTTAAGTCTTGAACTATCCTATAGGACCCATCAGGTTTCTTAACTAGAAGGATAGGTGTATTGAATTCTGACTCACATTCTTTTAGTAGTCTTAGTTCTATGAACCGCTCTATGATTGGACAAATTCCTTCCCTATCTTCCATTTTCAGTGGGTATTGTTTGATCCTTATGGCACTCTGTCCCTCCTTTAGTTTTACTATTATTGGTGGTGCGTTCTTTGCTCGTCCCGGTATATCGGTTGCCCAGACTCCGGGATATACTTGGTCAACAGTTCTTGCACCAATTTCTCCTGTTGCAGGGGTACTGACCAAGGATAGACTCATAATTTGAACGTATTGGTGTTCATTTACCTCCAGAGTAACTTCCCCTTGCTTAAATTTGATTGTTGCTTCTAGTTGTTCTAATAAATCCCTAGCAAGAAGGGCCTTTGGAGAATTTGGCATATACAGAAATTTATGGATCCCCACTTGCTTCCAAAATACAAAAATTTGTATTTTAAGGATCTGCAGAAGTAAGCCTCTTCAGTCTGGCCTGTCGCACCTTTCACTGTAATATAATCATTTTCCAGAGGCATCAAAGCTTGATTCAGAACAGAATAAGTCGCTCCCGTGTCTACTAAAAATTTGATTTCTTTTTGTTCTTCCCCTAACTTTATTTTTACTACGAGGTCGGCTAGACAATTTTCTTCAGCCACGTGAGCTACCGTTTTCCCTTGATTGTTGCGCCATCTAGCGTTCCTTTGGCGCTCAGGGCACTCGTTCTTCCAGTGTCCGGTCTTTTTATATAGCGCACATTGATTCCTACCCAGAGGCGTCAGCCCACGCATTGGTTTAACTTTGCATTTCCGATTTTCATTTTTCTCTTACCGCTGCTAGTATTTTCTTCTCGTCTTGCCTGTAACTTTCCTCTCGATTCCTAAATATTCTCCACGCTTCTTCTAATAACCTTTCTAAGGTTCTGTTTTCAGGAGGTCTTAGTTTTTGCAATTTGCGCCTAATATCCCCTTGTGATTGTCCCAAAAAGAGGGATAGTAGTTGCTGTGCGCCTACCTCTGAATTCGGATCTAGAGACGTGTGCCGGCGCATCGCATCTCTTAGTCGGTCTAGGAACTCGACCGGCGTTTCAGAAGGACCCTGAACAACACCTTCTTAACTTTCCTTTACGCTCTCTCCTATCTTCTCTTTCGAGGGCTTGTACCATAGGATCCCGAGGGGGTACTAATCCGCAGTCTCTCTGCCATTCAGGTTTCTCCCGAAGGACAAAAAACCCATGTCTACATATGATACTTCATCCCATTTTCCTCCCCTTCTTAGGCAAAACAATAGTTGCAGGAGAGTGTCCGTCCTAAGGACATTTCACTTCATTCTCCAGTTTATATAGAGGCCACCACTGATTACAATACCTAACCAATTTCTTTTTTAACTTCGGTACCTCCTTGTCTTTGAGAAGAGCAGCAAGAGCTTTCCGTGCTGACCCTTTTCAAGTGAGAGATTGGCCAGACATTTGCTGGTTTAGTGCTTTGCTTCTTCTGCGCAGCTTGGACAAAGATCATTGCGGCTTTCGCGGTTCAAGTTGTGCAGCGAAGGCAGAGAGCCTCCTCGTCCGGATCCCCGGAGCTCTGCGGGAAAGAGCGAGACGAGAGCCGCGAGAGCTTCGGGTGCGGCCACCTCGCGTGTGGCGGCGATCATCCGCTGTTCGTCGGTTGGAGGACGACCTCCTTCTGCGCGGCTGGTTCCAAGTTGACGGTAACTGCCAGTGTGCTAGCTGTGTAGGATAGTGAAGGGGCTCGACGTTTGTGTGTCCGTAGATCTGCTAGAAAGCGCACGTGAAGAGCAGTAAGGGCTTTCAGAGCAGCCGGTTCTCGTGCTGGAGTGTCGCCAGACATCCGCACGTTTAGTGCCTCACTTCCCCGGACAGCTTGGAAAACACGATTGTACCTGTCGCAGAGCAAGCTGTTCAGGAAAGCAGCACAGCGTTACAATGTTCGTGTGCCTTTCGAGCTGCTAGCAAGAAGCCTTCGCAGCAGGCACTTCTCGTGCGGAAACAGTCGTGCCGTCTACGATCTTTCATGGCTTTTTTCCTCCGGGCAGCCGGCTGTAGCTGATAAGTGTTGGTGAGCAAATCATCCATGGAAGCGAAGAGTCGCAAGGTTCTGCGCCGGCAGGGCCGTTACCAAGAGCGAGTGAAGAGCAGCAAGAGCTTTCCGTGCTGACCCTTTTCAAGTGAGAGATTGGCCAGACATTTGCTGGTTTAGTGCTTTGCTTCTTCTGCGCAGCTTGGACAAAGATCATTGCGGCTTTCGCGGTTCAAGTTGTGCAGCGAAGGCAGAGAGCCTCCTCGTCCGGATCCCCGGAGCTCTGCGGGAAAGAGCGAGACGAGAGCTTCGGGTGCGGCCAGCTCGCGTGTGGCGGCGAGCATCCGCTGTTTGTCGGTTGGAGGACGCCTTCCTTCTGCGCGGCTGGTTCCAAGTTGACGGTAACTGCCAGTGTGCTAGCTGTGTAGGATAGTGAAGAGGCTCCACGTTTGAGTGTCCGTAGATCTGCTAGAAAGCGCACGTGAAGAGCAGTAAGGGCTTTCAGAGCAGCCGATTCTCGTGTTCAGAGTCGCCAGACATCCTCACGTTTAGTGCCTCACTTCCCCGGACAGCTTGGAAAACACGATTGTACCTGTCCCAGAGCAAGCTGTTCAGGAAAGGAGAGATACAATGTTCGGAAAGCTCTTGCTGCTCTTCACTCGCTCTTGATAACCGCCCTGCCGGCGCAGAACCTTGCGACTTTTCGCTTCCATGGATGATTTGCTCACCAACACTTCTCGTCAGCTAAAGCCGGCTGCCCGGAGGAAAAAAAGGCTATGAAGATAGTAGAAGGCACGATTGTTTCCGCACGAGAAGTGCCTGCTGCGAAGGCTTCTTGCTAGCAGCCCGAAAGGCACACGAACATTGTAACGCTGTGCTGCTTTCCTGAACAGCTTGCTCTGGGACAGGTACAATCGTGTTTTCCAAGCTGTCCGGGGAAGTGAGGCACTAAACGTGCGGATGTCTGGCGACACTCCAGCACGAGAACCGGCTGCTCTGAAAGCCCTTACTGCTCTTCACGTGCGCTTTCTAGCAGATCTACGGACACACAAACGTCGAGCCTCTTCACTATCCTACACAGCTAGCACACTGGCAGTTACCGTCAACTTGGAACCAGCCGCGCAGAAGGAAGTCGTCCTCCAACCGACGAACAGCGGATGCTCGCCGCCACACGCGAGGTTGCCGCACCCGAAGCTCTCGTCTCGCTCTTTCCCGCAGAGCTCCGGGGATCCGGACGAGGAGGCTCTCTGCCTTCGCAGCAGAACTTGAACGGCGAAAGCCGCAATGATCTTTGTCCAAGCTGCGCAGAAGAAGCAAAGCACTAAACCAGCAAATGTCTGGCTAATCTCTCACTTGAAAAGGGTCAGCACGGAAAGCTCTTGCTGCTCTTCTCAAAGACAAGGAGGTACCGAAGTTAAAAAAGAAATTGGTTAGGTATTGTAATCAGTGGTGGCCTCTATATAAACTGGAGAATGAAGTGAAATGTCCTTAGGACGGACACTCTCCTGCAACTATTGTTTTGCCTAAGAAGGGGAGGAAAATGGGATGAAGTATCATATGTAGACATGGGTTTTTTGTCCTTCGGGAGAAACCTGAATGGCAGAGAGACTGCGGATTAGTACCCCCTCGGGATCCTATGGTACAAGCCCTCGAAAGAGAAGATAGGAGAGAGCGTAAAGGAAAGTTGAGAAGGTGTTGTTCAGGGTCCTTCTGAAACGCCGGTCGAGTTCCTAGACCGACTAAGAGATGCGATGCGCCGGCACACGTCTCTAGATCCGAATTCAGAGGTAGGCGCACAGCAACTACTATCCCTTTTTTTGGGACAATCACAAGGGGATATTAGGCGCAAATTGCAAAAACTAAGACCTCCTGAAAACAGAACCTTAGAAAGGTTATTAGAAGAAGCGTGGAGAATATTTAGGAATCGAGAGGAAAGTTACAGGCAAGACGAGAAGAAAATACTAGCAGCGGTAAGAGAAAAATGAAAATCGGAAATGCAAAGTTAAACCAATGCGTGGGCTGACGCCTCTGGGTAGGAATCAATGTGCGCTATATAAAAAGACCGGACACTGGAAGAACGAGTGCCCTGAGCGCCAAAGGAACGCTAGATGGCGCAACAATCAAGGGAAAACGGTAGCTCACGTGGCTGAAGAAAATTGTCTAGCCGACCTCGTAGTAAAAATAAAGTTAGGGGAAGAACAAAAAGAAATCAAATTTTTAGTAGACACGGGAGCGACTTATTCTGTTCTGAATCAAGCTTTGATGCCTCTGGAAAATGATTATATTACAGTGAAAGGTGCGACAGGCCAGACTGAAGAGGCTTACTTCTGCAGATCCTTAAAATACAAATTTTTGTATTTTGGAAGCAAGTGGGGATCCATAAATTTCTGTATATGCCAAATTCTCCAAAGGCCCTTCTTGCTAGGGATTTATTAGAACAACTAGAAGCAACAATCAAATTTAAGCAAGGGGAAGTTACTCTGGAGGTAAATGAACACCAATACGTTCAAATTATGAGTCTATCCTTGGTCAGTACCCCTGCAACAGGAGAAATTGGTGCAAGAACTGTTGACCAAGTATATCCCGGAGTCTGGGCAACCGATATACCGGGACGAGCAAAGAACGCACCACCAATAATAGTAAAACTAAAGGAGGGACAGAGTGCCATAAGGATCAAACAATACCCACTGAAAATGGAAGATAGGGAAGGAATTTGTCCAATCATAGAGCGGTTCATAGAACTAAGACTACTAAAAGAATGTGAGTCAGAATTCAATACACCTATCCTTCTAGTTAAGAAACCTGATGGGTCCTATAGGATAGTTCAAGACTTAAGAGCCATCAACAAAATAACAGCGGACCTATACCCTGTGGTAGCTAACACCTATTCCCTATTAACCAAGCTAAAACCTGGTTTAGCTTGGTTTACGGTCCTAGATTTAAAAGATGCTTTCTTTTGCCTCCCTCTCCATGAAGCCAGCCAGAAAATTTTTGCTTTCGCATGGGAAAATCCCAAAAGTGGTCGAAAGACCCAGCTCACATGGACGGTGTTGCCGCAGGGGTTTAAAAATAGCCCCACAGTTTTTTGGGAATCAGCTAGCAAAGGACTTGGAATCGTGGGAACCACCATCAGAAGAAGGGAAGGTGTTACAATATGTAGACGACCTTCTTATTGCAACCAGGACCAAAGAATCCTGTGTCATGTGGACCGGGAATCTGTTAAATTTCCTAAGACTACAGGGATATTGGGTTTCTAAGAAAAAGGCACAGGTGTTGTTACAACCCCAGGTCACGTACCTGGGGTACAAGATCAGTGTCGGACAACAGATCCTAGGACAAGCCCGGAAAGAGGCCATATGCCAAACCCCCCGACCACGAACCATAAAGGAACTACGGACATTCTTAGGAATGACGGGGTGGTGCCGACTTTGGATTATGGTCTGCTTGTTAAGCCCCTGTATTGCCTGATAGCAGCTAACCAAAAGGATCTCCAGTGGGATGCTGAGTCAGATCGAGCCTTCCATCAGCTGAAGAAAGCCCTGATGTCGGCACCAGCATTGGGACTTCCTGATGTGAGTAAGCCATTTTTTCTATTTTCCCACGAAAAACAAGGAATGGCACTAGGAATATTGGCACAAGATTTGGGACCATACAGATGGGCGGTAGCATACTTCTCCAAACAGCTGGATGCCGCTGCGAAAGGGTGGCCCAGCTGTCTGAGAGCAGTAGCAGCTGTCATTCTAAACATTCAAGAAGCCCAAAAGTTCACTCTAGGCCAGAAAATGACTGTCCTAGTTTCCCATACTGTATCTGCGGTCCTTGAAGCAAAAGGAGGGCATTGGCTTTCCCCACAAAGGTTCCTGAAATATCAAGCTATAATGGTTGAACAGGATGATGTTGAAATCGTGACCACAAACATCATCAATCCGGCCTCATTCCTTGATGGGAACATCGGGGAGTCAGTGAGTCATGACTGCTTGGAAACAATTGAAACCACGTATTCTAGTCAAACGGATCTTAAAGATGTCCCTATTGATGGAGCCGAACATTGGTTCACCGACGGAAGCAGCTATATGTTAAATGGAAGGTGGCATTCCAGATATGCTGTTACCACTTTTGAAAAGGTGATAGAGTCCAGGCCACTATCAGCCGACGTCTCGGCCCAAAAGGCCGAGATCATAGCCCTTACCCGAGCCCTGGAGAGAGCCCAGGGAAGGACTGTAAACATTTGGACTGACTCTAATTATGCCTTTGGGGTGGTACTTGCCCATGGAGCAATATGGAAGGAAAGAGGACTGTTAAATTCTCATGGAAAAACCATCAAACACACAGAAGAGATTTTGAAAATCCTGAATGCAGTCCAACTTCCCGAAAAGGTGGCAATTATGCATATTAAAGCACACCAGAAAGTGAGCACAGAATTGGAAAGAGGAAATGAGCTGGCAGATAGGGAAGCAAAACAAGCAGCTAGAGAAACAATCAAGGTAGAGGGTGCGCTAATACCTGATGGACAGGTATTTCTAGAAGGTAAACCAGAATACACAAAGGAAGACGGCAAACTTATTAATGATCTAAAGGGATCATATAATGAGGAAGGGTGGGCCAATTACTACCCCTCACACGGGAGGGTAGTAATTCCCTCCTACATGATATGGTCAGTAGTCCGAGAAGAACATAGAAAAAGACACTGGGGGGGGGGCGGGGCAGAAGCCCTATATAAAGATCTCATCAGGAACACAATAGCGCGAAACTTATACACTACCGTTAGACAAGTAAGTCTCAGCCTGTCCTCATACGAGAGGTGCTCCAGCCCTTTTATCATCTTCCTGGCCCTCCTCTGGACCTTCTCCAACTCGTCCATGTCCTTCTTGTGTTGGGGGCTCCAGAACTGGACACAGTACTCCAGGTGGGGTCTCACCAGGGCAGAGTAGAGGGGCACAATCACCTCCCTCGACCTGCTGGCCACGCTCCTCTTGATGCAGCCCAGGATGCGGTTGGCCTTCTGGGCCGCAAGGGTGCATTGCCAGCTCATGTTGAGCTTCTCGTCCACCACCACTCCCAAGTCCTTCTCGGGAGTCCTTCATTGTTTTATTGTATAAAAATGGGATGGTTTGCTACCTCGGGCATGCACGCTTGTGGTGGAGCGATCCCCCGTGCATCTGCACGCAATAAACATACCTAGTTTATAACTTCCGAGTTACGGAGTCCATTTCCGCACGTCAATAGTAAGTGTCAGAATCCTGGTGGTATAGGAAAGCCAAGAGACCCAATGTTTTTGAGCCTGTAGATGCGGTGGGAAGAGTCGGTGAGGAGCAGCAAGGACTTCTAGAGCAGGCACTTCTGGTGTTGGAGTAATCGTCTGATGTTCGGGATTTATAAGATTTATTCTCAGAGGGCTGCCAGGTTGACTTGGTGGCAAATGTCAGAGTCCTGTTGGCCTAGGGAAGCCCAGAGCAATCGTCTGACGTTGGGGATTGTCCTGGTCAGTCCTAGACCACCAGGACTCTGACATTTTCCACCATTTCAACCTGGCAGCCCTGTGAGCAGCTCTTGCTGCTCCTCAACGGTTGTTGACGCCACATCTACAACACCACAGACATTGGGGCTCCGGGCTTTCCCTGACGAACAGCGCTTCGACATTTACCATCAAGTGCACTGGAGAACCCACTAAAATATTACCCTAAAAAGCAAGAACGTTGGACCATTGTTCCCACACCAAAAGTGCCAACAACTCATGCTCTTGCTGCTCCTCACCGGCAGTTGACGCCGCATTTACAGCACCACAGACACTGGGGCTCCGGGCTTTCCCTGACGAACAGCGCTTCGACGTTTACCATCAAGTGCACGGAAGAGCCCACTGAAAAAATACCCAAAAAATCACGACTGTCAGATGATTGCTCCCATACCAAAAGAGCCAGCCACTCAAGCTCTTGCTGCTCCTCAGTGGCCATTGGCAGCGCATCTACACCACCACAGACATTGGGGCTCCGGGCTTCCCAGGGGGAGCAGGGCTTCGACGTTTGCCACCAGCTGCACCTGGGACCCCACGAAAAAAAACCCCTCAAAAATCACGAACGTCTGATGATTTCTCCCATCACAAAAGTGCCAGCCACTCAAGCTCTTGCGGCTCCTCAGCGCCCATTGGCAGCGCATCTACAGCACCACAGACACTGGGGCTCCGGGCTTTCCCTGAGGAGCAGGGCTTCGATGTTTGCCACCAGCTGCACCTGGGCGCCCACCGAAAAAACCCCGAAAAACCACGTACGTCGGACTATTGCTCCCACACCTAAAGTGCCAGCCACTCAAGCTCTTGCTGCTCCTCAGCGCCCATTGTCAGCGCATCTACAGCAGCACAGACATTGGGGCTCCCGGCTTTCCCTGAGGAGCAGGGCTTCGATATTAGCCACCAGCTGCACCTGGGCCCCGCCGGAAAAAAAACCCTCAAAAATCACAAACGTCGGACAATTGCTCCCACACCAAAAGTGCCAGCCACTCAAGCTCTTGCTGCTCCTCAGCGGCCATTGGCAGCGCATCTACAGCACCACAGACATTGGGGCTCCGGGCTTTCCCTGAGGAGCAGGGCTTCGATGTTTGCCACCAGCTGCACCTGGGCGCTCCCCGAAAAAAAACCCTGAAAAATCACGAACGTCGGAGGATTGCTCCCACACCAAAAGTGCCAGCCACTCAAGCTCTTGCTGCTCCTCAGCCCCCATTGGCAACGCATCTACAGCACCAGAGACATTGGGGCTCCGGGCTTTCCCGAGGAGCAGAGCTTCGAGGTTTGCTACAAGCTGCACGAGGGCGCCCCCGAAAAAAACCCCCATAAATCACGAATGTCAGACGATTGCTCCCACACCAAAAGTGCCAGCCACTCAAGCTCTTGCTGCTCCTCAGCGGCCATTGGCAGCGCATCTACAGCAGCACAGACATTAGGGCTCCGGGCTTTCCCTGAGGAGTAGGGCTTCGACGTTTGCACCAGCTGCACCTGGGTGCCCCCCAAGAAAAAAAACCAAAAAATCTCGGACCTCGGACAATTGCTCCCACACCAAAAGTGCCAGCCACTCAAGCTCTTGTTTCTCCTCAGCGGCCATTGGCAGCGCATCTACAGCAGCACAGACACTGGGGCTCCGGGATTTCCCTGAGGAGCAGGGCTTCGACGTTTGCCACCAGCTGCACCTGGGCGCCCCCCAAAAAAAAACCTCTAAAAAATCACGAACGTCGTACGATTGCTCCCACCCCAAAAGTGCCAGCCACTCAAGCTCTTGCTGCTCCTCAGCGGCCATTGGCAGTGCATCTACAGCAGCACAGACATTGGGGCTCCGGGCTTTCCCTGAGGAGCAGGGCTTCGACGTTTGCCACCAGCTGCACCTGGGACCCCCGAAAAAAACCCTCTCAAAAATCACGAACGTCTGATGAGTGCACCCACCCAAAAAGTTCCAGCCACTCAAGCTCTTGCTGCTCCTCAGCGGCCATTGGCATCGCATCTACAGCACAACAGACATTGGGGCTCCGGGCTTTCCCTGAGGAGCAGGGCTTCGACGTTTGCCACCAGCTGCACCTGGGACCCCCGAAAAAATACCCCCTCAAAAATCACGAACGTCTGATGAGTGCACCCACCCCAAAAGTTCCAGCCAATCAAGCTCTTGCTGCTCCTCAGCACCCATTGACAGCGAATCTACAGCAGCACAGACATTGGGGCTCCGGGCTTCCCCTGAGGAGCAGGGCTTCGACGTTTGCCACCAGCTGCACTTGGGTGCCCCCCGAAAAAAAACCGCGAAAAATCACGTATGTCGGACTATTGCTCCCACAACTAAAGTGCCAGCCACTCAAGCTCTTGCTGCTCCTCAGCGGCCATTGGCAGCGCATCTACAGCAGCACAGACATTGGGGCTCCGGGCTTTCCCTGAGGAGCAGGGCTTCGACGTTTGCCACCAGCCGCACCTGGGCGCCCCCCCAAAAAAAACCCTGAAATCCACATATGTCAGACTATTGCTTCCACACCCAGAAGTGCCAGCCACTCAAGCTCTTGCTGCTCCTCAATAGCCATTGGCAGTGCATCTACAGCACCACAGACACTGGGGCTCCGGGCTTTCCCTGATGAGCAGGGCTTCGACGTTTGCCACCAGACGCACCTGGGCCCCACCCGAATAAAAAAACCTCAAAAATCAAGAACGTCGGACGATTCCTCCCACACCAAAAGTGCCAGCCACTCAAGCTCTTGCTGCTCCTCAGCGGCCATTGGCAGCGCATCTACAGCAGCACAGGCACTGGGGCTCCGGGCTTTCCCTGAGGAGCAGGGCTTCGACGTTTGACACCAGCTGCACGTGGGCTCTCCCTGAAAAAAAACCCCCAAAAATCACAGACGTCGGACGATTGCTCCCACACCAAAAGTGCCATCCACTCAAACTCTTGCTGCTCCTCAGCGGCCATTGGCAGCGCATCTTCAGCACCACAGACATTGGGGCTCCGGGCTTTCCCTGAGGAGCAGGGCTTCGACGTTTGCCACCAGCTGCACGTAGGCGCCCCCCGAAAAAAACCCCCAAAAATCACGAACGTCGGACAATTGCTCCCACACCAAAAGTACCAGCCACTCCAGCTCTTGCTGCTCCTCAGCGGCCATTGGAAGAGCATCTACAGCAGCACAGACATTGGTGCTCCGGGCTTTCCCTGAGGAGCAGGGCTTCGACGTTTGCCACCAGCTGCACCTGGGACCACCCGAAAAAACCCCCTCAAAAATCACGAACGTTGGACAATTGTTCCCACACCAAAAGTGACAGCCACTCAAGCTCTTGCTGCTCCTCAGCGGCCATTGGCAGATCTAAAGGGATCATATAATGAGGAAGGGTGGGCCAATTACTACCCCTCACACGGGAGGGTAGTAATTCCCTCCTACATGATATGGTCAGTAGTCCGAGAAGAACATAGAAAAAGACACTGGGGGGGGGGGGGGGGGCGGGGCAGAAGCCCTATATAAAGATCTCATCAGGAACATAATAGCGCGAAACTTATACACTACCGTTAGACAAGTAAGTCAACAATGTGATCTTTGTCTCCAGACTAATCCTAAAGTTGTAAAAGGGCCGAAACTTGGAAAAAATCAGAAAGGGGAATGGTCCGGGACAACATTGGCAGATTGATTTCTCAGAACTCCCTAGAAAAGGGGGGTACCGATACTTAGTAGTACTTACTGATACCTTTTCAGGCTGGCCAGAAGCTTCCCCGTGCAGAACTGCTAAAGCCCGGGAAGTAACCAAAATACTGCTCCAGGAAATAGTACCTAGGTTTGGAGTCCCAGCGGTAATGTCCTCGGATAGAGGACCACATTTTGTGTCCAGAATAGTACAAGAAATTAGCCACCATCTAGGGATAGATTGGCAATTACATACCTCTTACCGACCACAATCAAGTGGCCAGGTGGAGAAAATGAATCACCTAATCAAACAACAGATTGTCAAGTTGGGTCAGGAAACTAACCTAACTTGGCCTCAGTCTTTACCATTAGCTCTGAGCATGATGTCAGATGGGATGGAATAGCCCTTTGGCTCATTTGGGTAAATTAACCCCAGCTGTTAGCTAATTAGTTAACTATCCCAGCCATAGGAGCTACCAGCTTCAGTTCTCCACCCAGCTCAGGTAAATATTAACTCTATCCTAGCCAGAACCAGGACAAGAATATAGTTATAAAACATAGTCACGTAACCATAGAGCTTAGAGGAACAATTAATGGAGGAGGAAGTCTGTTTTTTTTTCTTTTTCTGACGAAGGACTCATTTGTAAGGAGTGAGAAACAGTCTCGCATTATCTCAAGGGAGTGATTAGAAAGAACAAGAATTCAAAAACAGGATGGCATGTGTCACAAATACGTCTATAAACCTCCTTGCTAAAGGAAAACAGATGGTTAACAAGGACATGAATCAGCTCAAGCTGATAAGAACACTGCAAGCTTGCAGGATCATTGCATTCTAGGCTAAAGGTGAAAAGTACACCATGAAGAAGACCTACGGCCTTCATCCCAAGGACCACCGAAGACCCCTGCCCACAATTATTGGGAGAATTTGCGCAAGTGCGAAGGACTGATAAGCTAATTAGCATACGAAGCGAGAGTAGGCGGGTTTAGGTAATGAATATGTATAGGCGTCAATTGAATATTCATAGAATCATAGAATCATAGAATGGTTAGAGTTGGAAGGGACCTTCAAAGGTCATCTAGTCCAACCCCCTGCAAGGAGCAGGGACATCCCTGACGAGATCAGGTTGCTCAGAGCCTCATCCAGCCTGGCCTTGAACGTCTCCAGGGATGGGGCCTCCACCACCTTTCTGGGCAACCTGTTCCAGTGTTCTATAACTCACATTGTAAAAAAATTTTCCTAATTTCCAATCTAAATCTACCCCCCTCTATTTTAAAACCATTACCCCTCGTCCTATTGCAACGGGCCCTACTAAACAGCCTTTCCCCATCTTTCTTGTAGGCCCCCTTGAGGTATTGGAAGACTGCTATCAGGTCTCCCCGGAGCCTCCTCTTCTCCAGGCTGAACAGCCCCAATTCTCTCAGCCTGGCCTCATACGAGAGGTGCTCCAGCCCTTTTATCATCTTCCTGGCCATCCTCTGGACCTTCTCCAACTCGTCCATGTCCTTCTTGTGTTGGGGGCTCCAGAACTGGACACAGTACTCCAGGTGGGGTCTCACCAGGGCAGAGTAGAGGGGCTCCCACACCAAAAGGGCCAGCCACTCAAGCTCTTGCTGCTCCTCAGCGCCCATTGGCAGCGCATCTACAGCACCACAGACATTTGGGCTCCGGGCTTTCCCTGAGGAGCAGGGCTTCGACGTTTGCCACCAGCCGCACCTGGGCGCCCACCGAAAAAAACCCCGAAAAACCATGTACGTCGGACTATTGCTCCCACACCTAAAGTGCCAGCCAGTCAAGCTCTTGCTGCTCCTCAGCGCCCATTGTCAGCGCATCTACAGCAGCAAAGACATTGGGGCTCCCGTCTTTCCCTGAGGAGCAGGGCTTCGACGTTTGCCACCAGCTGCACCTGGGTGCCCCCCCAAAAAAAATCCTAAAAAACCACATACGTCGGACTATTGCTCCCACACCTAAAGTGCCAGCCACTCAAGCTCTTGCTGGTTATCACTAGCCGTTGACGTTGCATCTACAGCACCACAGACATTGGGGGTCCAATCTGTCCCACATGAACAGCGCTTCAGCATTTCCCATCAACTGCACAGTGCCGCTCGAGGAAAAAATACCCAAAAAATCACGAACGTCGGACAATTGCTCCCACACCACAACTGCCAGCAACTAAAGCTCTTGCTGCTCCTCACAGGCCGTTCACGCCGCATCTACAGAAATGGCGACACTGGGGCTCCGGGCTTTCCCTGAGGAACAGCGCTTCGAAGTTTACCATCAACAGAACAAGGCCATCCACTGATAAAATCCACTAAAAATCACGAGCTTTGGACAATTGCTCCCACACCAAAAGTGCCAGCAACTCAAGCTCTTGCTGCTCCTCTCCCTCCATTCACAACGCATCTACAGCACCACAGACACTGGGTCTCCGGTCTTTCCCTGACAAACAGTGCTTCTATGTTTACCATCAACTGCACGGAAGCGCCCAATTAAAAAATACCCGAAAAATCATGAACGTCAGACGATTGCTCCCACATCAAAAGTGCCAGCAACTCAAGCTCTTGTTCCTCCTCAACGGCCGTTGACACCGCACCTACAGCACCACAGATATTGGGGCTCTGGGCTTTCCCTGATGAACAGCGCGTCGACATTTAACATCAACTGCACGGAAGAACCAACTTAAAAAATACCCTAAAAATCACGAATGTCAGACGATTGCCGCCATACCAAAAGTGCCAACAACTCAAGCTCTTGTTGCTCCGCACTGGCAGTTGAAGCTGCATCTACAGGACCACAGACACTGGGCTCCGGGCTTTCTCTGATGAGCAGGGCTTCGACGTTTACCGTCAACTGCACAGGAGCACCCACTAAGAACAATAACCTAAAAAGTACGAATGACGGACGATTGTTCCCACAGCAAAAGTGCCAGCAACTCAAGCTCTTGCTGCTTCTCACCGGCTGTTGACGCCACATCTACAGCACCACCGACACCGGGGCTCCGGCTTTCCCTGAGGAGCAGTGCTTCGACGTTTACCATCAACTGCATAGGACGACCCAGTGAAAAATACCCAGAAAATCACGAGCGTCGGACGATTGTTCCCATACCAAAAGGGCCAGCAACTAAAGCTCTTCCTGCTCCTCACCCGCCCTTCACACCACATCTACAGCACCACAGACACTGGGGCTCTGGGCTTTCCCTGACGAACAGCACTTCGACGTTTATCATCAGCTGCACGGAAGAGCCTGCTGAAAAAATACCCTAAAAATCATTAATGTCAGATGATTGCTCCCACACGAAAAGTGCCAGCAACTAAAGCTGTTGCTGCTGCTCATCGACCATTGACGCTGCATCTACAGCACCACAGACACTGGCGCTCCAGGATTTCACAGAGCAACAGCACTTCGACATATGCCATCAACTGCACGGTATATACCACTGATAAAATACCCTAAAAATCACGAACGTTGGACGATTACTCCCACACCAAAACTGCCAGCAACTAATGCTCTTGCTGCTCCTCACCGGCCGTTGAGGCCGCATCTACAGCGCCACAGACACTTGGGCTCTGGGCTTTCCCTGACGAACAGCGTTTCAACGTTTACCATAAACTGTACGGAAGCGCACACAGCGCTTTTCCTTTGTCAGGAAAAGCCCGGACCCCCAATGTCTGTGGTCCTGTAGATGTGGTTTGGAGGGCCGTTGAGGAGCAGCAAGAGCTTGAGTTGCTGGCACTTTTGGTGTGGGAGCAATTGTCAGACGTTCGTAACTTTTATCGTATTTTTTCAGGGGGTGGCCCTGTGCAGTTGATGGTAAACGTCGAAGCGCTGTTTGTCAGGGAAAGCGCAGAGCCCCAGTGTCTGTGGTGCTGTAGATGCGGTGTGAAGGGTGGGTGAGGATCACCAAGAGCTTCAGTTGGTGGCACTTTTGTTGTGGGAGCAATCGTCCGACGTTCCTACTTTTTAGGGTATTTTTCTATGTGGGTGCTCCTGTGCAGTTGATGGTAAATGTCGAAGCGGTGTTTGTCAGGGAAAGCCCGGAGTCCCAGTGTCTATGGTGCTGTAGATGGGGCGTCAACGACCGGTGAAGAGCAGTAACAGCTTAGTTGCTGGCATTTTTGGTGTGGGTGCAATCGTCCTATGTTCATGATTTTAGGATATTTTTTCAGTGGGCGCTTCCGTTCAGTTGATGGTAAACGTCGAAGAGCTATACGTCAGGGAAAGCCCAGAGCCCAAGTGTCTGTGGTGCTGTAGATGCAGCGTAAACGGCCCGTGAGGAGCAGCAAGAGCATTAGTTGCTGGCAGTTTTGGTGTGGGAGTAATCGTCCAATGTTCGTGATTTGTAGGGAATTTTTTCAGTGGGATCTACCGAGCAGTTGGTGGTAAATATCGAAGCGGTGTTCGTCAGGGAAAGCCCGGACCCACAACATCTGTGGTGCTGTAGATGCAGTTTGGAGGGCCGGTGAGGAGCAGCAAGAGCTTGAGTTGCTGGCACTTTTGGTGTGGGAGCAATCGTCCGACGTTCGTACATTTTAGGGTACTTTTTTCAGTGGGTTGTCCTGTGCAGTTGATGGTAAATGTCGAAGTGCTGTTCGTCAAGGAAAGCCCGGAGCCCCAGTGTCTGTGGTGCTGTAGATGCGGTGTCAACAGCCGGTGAGGAGCAGGAGGAGATTTAGTTGCTGGCACTTTTGGTGTGGGAGCAATCGTCTGACACTCATGATTTTTAGGGTATTTTTTTCAGTGGGCGCTTCCATGCAATTGATGGTAAAAGTCGAAGCACTGTTCATTAGGGAAAGCGCAGAGTCCCAGTGTCTGTGGTGCTGTAGATGGGGCGTAAACGGCCGGTGAGGAGCAGTAACAGCTGCAGTTGCTGGCACTTTTTGTGTGTGTGCAATCATCCGACGTTCATGATTTTTAGGGTATTTTTTCAGTGGGCGCTTCCATACAGTTTGTGGTAAACGTCGAAGTGCTGTTCGTCAGGAAAAGCCCAGAGCCACAGTGTCGGTGCTCCTCAACCACCGGTGAGGAGCAGCAAGAGCATTATTTCGTGGCGCTTTTGGTGTGGGAGCAATCGTCCAACGTTCGTGATTTTTCGGGGTTTCTTTTCAGGGGGCGCCCAGGGGCAGCTGGTATCAAACGTCGAAGCCCTGCTCCTCAGGGAAAGCACGGAGCCCCAATGTCTGTGGTGCTGTAGATGCGCTGCCAATGGCTGCTGAGGAGCAGCAAGAGCTTGAGTGGCTGGCACTTTTGGTGTGGGAGCAATCGTCCGACGTTCGTGATTTTTCGGGGTTTTTTTTCACTGGGCACTTCTGTGCAGTTGATGGTAAACGTCGAAGCCCTGCTCCTCAGGGAAAGCCTGGAGCCCCAATGTCTGTGCTGCTGTAGATGCAGTGTCAATGGCCGCTGAGGAGCAGCAAGAGCTTGAGTGGCTGGCACTTTTGGTGTGGGAGCAATCGTCTGACGTTCGTGATTGACCAACTGAAAGTAAAGAAGGAAGCCTATAGAGGGTGGAAGCGGGGACAGGTAGCCTGGGAGGACTACCGAGTGGCTGTGTGAGCAGCCAGGGATAGTGTGAGGAAGGCTAAAGCCCTGACGGAATCGAATCTGGCCAGGGATATAAAAAGTAACAAGAAAAGCTTTTACATGAATGAAGGGCACAAAAGAAAATCCAAGGAGAATGTAGGCCCCCTCTGGAAGGTAACGGGTGCCGTGGTTACCCGGGATGTGGAGAAGGCTCAGATACTCAATGACTTTTTTGCCTCAGTCTTCACTCATAAGGGCTCTTGTCTCCGCACCCAAGCTGTGGAAGGCACAGGCAGGGACTGCGAGGATGAAGAACCGCCCACGGTTCGGGATCATGTAAGGAACTTGAAGGTGCACAAGTCCATGGGGCCTGATGAGATCCATCCGCGCGTCCTGAGGGAACTGGCGGATGAAGTTGCCAAGCCACTGGCCATCATATTTGAGAAATCGTGGCGGTCTGGTGAGGTCCCCGATGACTGGAAGAGAGGGAACATAACCCCCATTTTTAAAAAGGGGAGTAAGGAAGACCCGGGCAACTACAGGCCGGTCAGCCTCACCTCCGTGCCTGGCAAGGTCATGGAGCAGATTCTCCTGGAAACCATGCTAAGGCACATGGAGAGCAAGGAGGTGGTTGGTGAGAGCCAACATGGCTTCACCAAGGGCAGATCGTGCCTGACCAATTTGGTGGCCTTTTATGACGGGGTAACAGCATCGGTGGACAAGGGACAGGCAACGGATATCATCTACCTGGACTTGTGCAAGGCATTTGACACTGTCCCGCACGACATCCTTCTCTCTAAACTAGAGAGGCATGGGTTCGATGGACGGACCACTCGGTGGATAAGGAGTTGGCTGGATGGCCGCACTCAGAGAGTGGTGGTCAACGGCTCAATGTCCAAGTGGAGACCGGTCACCAGTGGCATCCCTCAGGGGTCCGTGTTGGGCCCGGCCCTGTTCAACATCTTTGTCGGCGATATGGACAGTGAGATAGAGTGCACCCTCAGCAAGTTCGCCGATGACACCAAGCTGTGTGGTGCCGTCGACTCGCTGGAAGGGAGGGATGCCATCCAGAGGGACCTTGACAGGCTGGAGAGGTGGGCCCGTGCCAACCTCATGAAGTTCAACCAGGCCAAGTGCAAGGTCCTGCATCTGGGTCGTGGCAATCCCAGGCACAAATAGAGGCTGGGCGGAGAATGGATTGAGAGCAGCCCTGAGGAGAAAGACTTGGGAGTGCTGGTAGACGAGAGGCTCAACATGAGTGGGCAATGCGCCCTTGTGGCCCAGAAGGCCAACCGCATCCTGGGCTGCATCAAGAGGAGCGTGGCCAGCAGGTCGAGGGAGGTGATTCTGCCCCTCTACTCTGCCCTGGTGAGACCCCACCTGGAGTACTGCGTCCAGTTCTGGAGCCCCCAACACAAGAAGGACATGGACGAGTTGGAGAAGGTCCAGAGGAGGGCCACAAAGATGATCAGAAGGCTGGAGCACCTCTCCTATGAGGACAGGCTGAGAGAGTTGGGGCTGTTCAGCCTGGAGAAGAGGAGGCTCTGGGGAGACCTGATAGCAGCCTTCCAATACCTCAAGGGGGCCTACAGGAAAGATGGGGAGAATCTGTTCAGTAGGGCCTGTTGTGATAGGACAAGGGGTAATGGGTTTAAATTAGAAGGAGGTAGATTTAGATTAGATATTAGAAAAAAAATGTTTTACAATGAGAGTTGTAAAGCACTGGAACAGGTTGCCCAGAGAGGTGGTGGATGCCCCATCCCTGGAAATGTTCAAGGCCAGACTGGATGAGGCTCTGAGCAACCTGATCTAGTCAGGGATGTCACTGCTTCTTGCAGGGGGTTGGACTAGATGACCTTTGAAGGTCCCTTCCAACACTAACCATTCCATGATTCTATGATTCTATGATTTTTTGGGGTTTCTTTTCGGGGGGCGCCCAGGTGCAGCTGGTGGCAAACGTCGAAGCCCTGCTCCTCAGGGAAAGCCCGGAGCCCCAATGTCTGTGGTGCTGTAGATGTGCTGCCAATGGGCGCTGAGGAGCAGCAAGAGCTTGAGTGGCTGGCACTTTTGGTGTGGGAACAATTGTCCGACGTTCGTGATTTTTCGTGGTTTTTTTCGGGGGGCACCCAGGTGCAGCTGGTGGCAAACGTCGAAGCCCTGCTCCTCAGGGAAAGACCGGAGCCCCAGTGCCTGTGGTGCTGTAGATGCGCTGCTAATGGCCGCTGAGGAGTAGCAAGAGCTTGAGTGGCTGGCACTTTTGGTGTGGGAGCAATCGTCCGACGTTCGTGATTTTTGGGGGTTTTTTTCGGGGGGCGCCCACGTGCAGCTGGTGGCAAACGTCGAAGCCCTGCTCCTCAGGGAAAGCCCGGAGCCCCAATGTCTGTGGTGCTGTAGATGCGCTGCCAGTGGCCGCTGAGGAGCAGCAAGAGCTTGAGTGGCTGGCACTTTTGGTGTGGGAGCAATCGTCAGACGCTCGTGATTTTTGGGGGTTTTTTTCCGGGGGCGCCCACGTGCAGCTGGTGGCAAACGTCGAAGCCCTGCTCCTCAGGGAAAGCCCGGAGCCCCAATGTCTGTGCTGCTGTAGATGCGTTGCCAATCGGCGCTGAGGAGCAGCAAGAGCTTGAGTGGCTGGCACTATTGGTGTGGGAGCAATCGTCCAACGTTCGTGATTTTTCAGGGTTTTTTTTCGGGGCGGCGCCCATGTGCAGCTGGTGGCAAACGTCGAAGCCCTGCTCCTCAGGGAAAGCCCGGAGCCCCAATGTCTGTGGTGATGTAGATGCGCTGCCAATGGCCGCTGAGGAGCAGCAAGAGCTTGAGTGGCTGGCACTTTTGGTGTGGGAGCAATTGTCCGACGTTTCCTATATTTCGGGGTTTTTTTTGGGGCGGCGCCCAGGTGCAGCTGCTGGCAAACGTCGAAGCCCTGCTCCTCAGGGGAAGCCCGGAGCCCCAGTGCCTGTGGTGCTGTAGATGCGCTGCCAATGGGCGCTGAGGAGCAGCAAGAGCTTGAGTGGCTGGCACTTTTGGTGTGGGAGCAATCGTCCAACGTTCGTGAATTTTTGGGGTTTTTTTTCAGGGAGCGCCCAGGTGCAGCTGGTGGCAAACGTCGAAGCCCTGCTCCTCAGGGAAAGCCCGGAGCCCCAGTGCCTGTGCTGCTGTAGATGCGCTGCCAATGGCCGCTGAGGAGCAGCAAGAGCTGGAGTGGCTGGCCCTTTTGGTGTGGGAGCAATTGTCCGACGTTCGTTATTTTTCGGGGTTTTTTTTTCGGGGGGTCCCAGGTGCAGCTGGTGGCAAACGTCGAAGCCCTGCTCCTCAGGGAAAGCCCGGAGCCCCAATGCCTGTGGTGCTGTAGATGCGCTGCAAATGGCCGCTGAGGAGCAGCAAGAGCTTGAGTGGCTGGCGTTTTTGGTGTGGGTGAATCATCAGACGTTCGTGATTTTTGAGAGTTTTTTTTTTCGGGGGGTCCCAGGTGCAGGTGGTGGCAAACGTCGAAGCCCTGCTTCTCAGGGAAATCCCGGAGCACCAGTGTCTGTGCTGCTGTAGATGCGCTGCCAATGGCCGCTGAGGAGCAGCAAGAGCTTGAGAGGCTGGCACTTTTGGGGTGGGTGGTATCATCAGACGTTCGTGATTTTTGAGGGTTTTTTTTTTCGGGGCGTCCCAGCTGCAGCTTGTGGCAAAGGTCGAAGCCCTGCTCCTCAGGGAAAGACCGGAGCCCCAATGTCTGTGGTGCTGTAGATGCGCTGCCAATGGCCGCTGAGGAGCAGCAAGAGCTTGAGTGGCTGGCCCTTTTGGGGTGGGAACAATCGTCCAACGTTCGTGATTTTTGAGGGGGTTTTTTTCGGGTGGACCCAGGTTCAGCTGGTGGCAAACGTCGAAGCCCTGCTCCTCAGGGAAAGCCCGGAGCACCAATGTCTTTGGTGCTGTAGATGCGCTGCCAATGGCCGCTCAGGAGAAGCAAGAGCTTGAGTGGCTGGCACTTTTGGTGTGGGACCAATCGTCCAACGTTCCTGATTTTTCGGGGTTTTTTTTCAGGGGGCGCCCATGTGCCGCTGGTGGCAAACGTCGAAGCCCTGCTCCTCAGGGAAAGCCCGGAGCCTCAGTGTCTCTGCTGCTGTAGATGTGCTGCCAATGGCCGCTGAGGAGCAGCAAGAGCTTGAGTGGCTGGCACTTTTAGTGTGGGAGCAATCGTCCGACGTTCGTGATTTTTTGGGGTTTTTTTCCGGGGAGCGCCCAGGTGCAGCTGGTGGCAAACGTCGAAGCCCTGCTCCTCAGGGAAAGCCCGGAGTCCCAATGTCTGTGCTGCTGTAGATGCGCTGCCAATGGCCGCTGAGGAGCAGCAAGAGCTTGAGTGGCTGGCACTTTTGGGGTGGGTGCACTCATCAGACGTTCGTGATTTTTGAGGGTTTTTTTTTTCCGGGGGTCGCAGCTGCAGCTGGTGGCAAACGTCGAAGCCCTGCTCCTCAGGGAAAGCCCGGAGCCCCAATGTCCGTGGTGCTGTAGATGCGCTGCAAATGGCCGCTGAGGAGCAGCAAGAGCTTGAGTGGATGGCACTATTGGTGTGGGAGCAATCATACGACGTTCGTGATTTTTCGGGGTTTTTTTTCGGGGGGCGCCCACGTGCAGCTGGTGGCAAACGTCGAAGCCCTGCTCCTCAGGGAAAGCCCGGAGCCCCAATGTCTGTGGTGCTGTAGATGCGCTGCCAATGGCCGCTGAGGAGCAGCAAGAGCTTGAGTGGCTGGCACTTTTGGGGTGGGTGCAATCATCAGACGTTCGTGATTTTTCGGGGTTTTTTTTTCGGGAGGTCCCAGCTGCAGCTTGTGGCAAAGGTCGAAGCCCTGCTACTCAGGGAAAGCCCGGAGCCCCAATGTCTGTGCTGCTGTAGATGCACTGCCAATGGCCGCTGAGGAGAAGCAAGAGCTTGAGTGGCTGGCACTTTTGGTGTGGGAACAATCGTCCAACGTTCGTGATTTTTGAGGGGGTTTTTTTCGGGTGGTCCCAGGTGGAGCTGGTGTCAAACGTCGAAGCCCTGCTCCTCAGGGAAAGCCCGGAGCGCCAATGTCTCTGGTGCTGAAGATGCGCTGCCAATGGCCCCTGAGGAGCAGCAAGAGCTTGAGTGGCTGGCACTTTAGGTGTGGGAGCAATTGTCCGACGTTTCCGATATTTCGGGGGTTTTTTTGGGGGGGCACACAGGTGCAGCTGGTGGCAAACGTCGAAGCCCTGCTCCTCAGGGAAAGCCCGGAGCCCCAATGTCTGTGGTGCTGAAGATGCGCTGCCAATGGGCGCTGAGGAGCAGCAAGAGCTTGAGTGGCTATCACTTTTGGGGTGGGAGCAATTGTCCGACGTCTGTGATTTTTCGGGGTTTTTTTTTCGGGGAGCGCCCACGTGCAGCTGGTGTCAAACGTCGAAGCCCTGCTCCTCAGGGAAAGAACGGAGCCCTAATGTCTGTGCTGCTGTAGATGCGCTGCCAATGGCCGCTGAGGATCAGCAAGAGCTTGAGTGGCTGGCACTTTTGGGGTGGGAGCTATTGTCCGACGTTTCCGATATTTCGGGGTTTATATTTCAAGGGGGCGCCCACGTGCAGCTGGTGGCAAACGTTGAAGCCCTGCTCCTCAGGGGAAGCCCGGAGCCCCAATGTCTGTGGTGCTGTAGATGCGCTGCCAATGGCCGCTGAGGAGAAACAAGAGCTTGAGTGGCTGGCACTTTTGGGGTGGGAGCAATCGTCCAGCGTTTGCGATTTTTCGGTTTTTTTTTTCGGGTGGCGCCGATGTGCAGCTGGTGGCAAATGTCGAAGCCCTGCTCCTCAGGAAAAGCCCGGAGCCCCAATGTCTGTGCTGCTGTAGATGCGCTGCCAATGGCCTCTCAGGAGCAGCAAGAGCTTGAGTAGCTGGCACTTTTGGGGTGGGAACAATCGTCCAACGTTCGTGATTTTTGAGGGGGGTTTTTTAGGGGGGTCCCAGGTGCAGCTGGTGGCAAACGTCGAAGCCCTGCTCCTCAGGGAAAGCCCGGAGCCCCAATGTCTGTGCTGCTGTAGATGCACTGCCAATGGCCGCTGAGGAGCAGCAAGAGCTTGAGTGGCTGGCACTTTTGGTGTGGGAGCAATCATCAGACGTTCGTGATTTTTCAGGTTTTTTTTTTCGGGGGGTCCCAGGTGCAGCTGGTGGCAAACGTCGAAGCCCCGGTCCTCAGGGAAAGCCCGGAGCCCCAATGTCTGTGCTGCTGTAGATGCACTGCCAATGGCCGCTGAGGAGCAGCAAGAGCTTGAGTGGCTGGCCCTTTTGGTGTGGGAGCAAATGTCCAACGTTCGTGATTTTTCGGGGTTCTTGTTCGGGGGGCGCCCACGTGCAGCTGGTATCAAACGTCGAAGCCCTGCTCCTCAGGGAAAGCCCGGAACCCCAGTGTCTGTGGTGCTGTAGATGCGCTGCCAATGGCCACTGAGGAGCAGCAAGAGCTTGAGTGGCTGGCCCTTTTGGTGTGGGAGCAATCATCAGGCGTTCGTGATATTGTAGAGTTTTTTTTTCCCGGGGGTCCCAGGTGCGGCTGGTGGCAAACTTCGAAGCCCTGCTCCTCAGGGAAAGCCCGGAGCCCCAATGTCTGTGGTGCTGTAGATGCACTGCCAATGGCCGCTGAGGAGCAGCAAGAGATTGAGTGGCTGGCACTTTTGTGGTGGGAGCAATCATCAGACGTTCGTGATTGTTGAGGGTTTTTTTTTCGGGGGGTCCCAGGTGCAGCTGGTGGCAAACGTCGAAGCCCTGCTCCTCAGGGAAAGCCCGGAGCCACAATGTCTGTGCTGCTGTAGATGCGCTGCCAATGGCCGCTGTGGAGCAGCAAGAGCTTGAGTGGCTGGCACTTTTGGGGTGGGAGGAATCGTCCGACGTTCTTGATTTTTGAGGTTTTTTTATTCCGTGTGGGCCCAGGTGCGTCTGGTGGCAAACGTCGAAGCCCTGCTCCTCAGGGAAAGCCCGGAGTCCCAATGTCTGTGGTGCTGTAGATGCGCTGCCAATGGCCGCTGAGGAGCAGCAAGAGCTTGAGTGGCTGGCACTTTTGGTGTGGGAGTAATCATCCGACATTCGTGATTTTTCGGGGTTTTTTTTTGGGGGGCGCCCACGTGCAGCTGGTAGCAAACGTCGAAGCCCTGCTCCTCAGGGAAAGCACGGAGCCCCAATGTCTCTGCTGCTGTAGATGCACCGCCAATGGCCGCTGAGGAGCAACAAGAGCTTGAGTGGCTGGCCCTTTTGGTGTGGGAGCAATTATCCGACGTTCGTGATTTTTCGGGGTTTTTTTTCGGGGGGCGCCCAGGTGCAGCTGGTGGCAAACGTCGAAGCCCTGCTCCTCAGGGAAAGCCCGGAGCCCCAATGTCTGTGGTGCTGTAGATGCGCTGCCAATGGGCGCTGAGGAGCAGCAAGAGCTTGAGTGGCTGTCGTAGTTCAGCCCTGATCAGGACCAGACTACGCAGTCTCTCTCTCACTTCCCCCTCCCTCCGAGAGAACAGGGAGAGAAAATATAAGGAAAAACGGCTCGAGGTTTGAGATAAGGACAGGGAGAAATCCTTAAAGTTACCGTCACGGGCAAAACAGACTCAACTTGGGGAAAACTATTCATTTATTACTACAAACAGCAGGATAATGAGACAGGGAACAAGATAACCTCCCTCCACCCCTCCCTCTTCCCAAGCTTAACTTTATCTCTACTACCTTCCCCCCCCCGAGCGGCACAGGGGGGAAGAGGGAATGGGGGTTGCAGTCAGTTCATCTCATCATACGTTGTTTCACGCCGCTGCTTCATGGTCGGGGGAAGAACTCCTCACATTCCTCCCCTGCTCTATCGTGGGGTCCCTCCCACGGGCCACAGTCCTTCGTGGAACTGCTCCGGCGTGGGTCATCTCTTCCACGGAGTACAGTCTCTCCAGAACAGCTGTCCCAGCGGGCCCTCCACGGGCCACAGCCGCCTTCAGGCATCCACCTCCCCCGGTACGGGGTCCTTCACGGGCTCCAAGTGGATCTCTGCTCCTCCGTGGACCTCCATGGGCTGCAGGGGGACAACCTGCTCCACCATGGTCGTCACCACAGGCTGCAGGGGAATCTTGGCCAGGAGCCGCATTACTCCTCCCCCTCCTTTCTGAACTGACCTTGGCGTCTGCAGCCGTTCCTCACTCACAACAGGGTGGTAGATGTCTCTCAGGATCTTTTTTACATCTTATTCACTTCTCATCTCCTCTCCACTTCTTGCAGCCGGGCCGGGCCGAGTCGGGCCCAGTCGGCTGCCTGGCGAGAGGCCAGAGGGTGAGGCCTGCAAGGCCCAGGAGGCCTGCGCCTACCCCTCTGCGCCTCTGCCCCCGCTCAGATTCTTCACATCTTCTCTTCTCTTTTTTTTTCTGTTTTCCCCTTCTTAAATACGTTATCGCAGAGGCGTTATCACGGGACATTCTGCTACCAATCGGCTCGGCCTTGGCCAGCAGCAGGTCCGCCCTAGGCCTGGCCAAGTCCACTGAACAAAGGGGAGCGACTTCTAGCAGTTTCCTGCAGAAGCTACCACCTTAGGCCCCCCCTCACTAACAAAACCACGACAGTGGCTGGCACTTTTGGTGTGGGAGCAATCGTCCGACGTTCGTGATTTTTGAGGGGTTTTTTTTCAGGGGGGTCCCAGCTGCAGCTGGTGGCAAACGTCGAAGCCCTGCTCCTCAGGGAAAGCCCGGAGCCCCAGTGTCTGTGCTGCTGAAGATGCGCTGCCAATGGCCGCTGAGGAGCAGCAAGAGCTTGAGTGGCTGGCACTTTAGGTGTGGGAGCAATTATCCGACGTTTCCGATATTTTGGGGTTTTTTTGGGGGGGGCGCCCAGGTGCGGCTGGTGGCAAACGTCGAAGCCCTGCTCCTCAGGGAAAGCCGGGAGCCCCAATGCCTGTGGTGCTGTAGATGAGCGGCCAATGGCCACTGAGGAGCAGCAAGAGCTTGAGTGGCTGGCCCTTTTGGTGTGGGAGCAATCATCAGATGTTCATGATTTCTTAGAGTTTTTTTTTTGGGGGCTCCGAGCTGCGGCTGGTGGCAAACGTCGAAGCCCTGCTCCTCAGGGAAATTCCGGAGCCCCAGTGTCTGTACTGCTGTAGATGCGCTGCCAATGGCCGCTGAGGAGAAACAAGAGCTTGAGTGGCTGGCACTTTTGGTGTGGGAGCAATTGTCCGAGGTCCGAGATTATTCGGTTTTTTTTTTGGGGGGGCACCCAGGTGCAGCTGGTGTAAACGTCGAAGCCCTGCTCCTCAGGGAAAGCCTAGAGCCCCCATGTGTGTGGTGCTGTAGATGCGCGGACAATGGACGCTGAGGATCAGCAAGAGCTTGAGTGGCTGGCACTTTTGGTGTGGGAGCAATCGTCCAACGTTTGCGATTTTTCGTTTTTTTTTTTCGGTGGTGCCGACGTGCAGCTGGTGGCAAACGTCGAAGCCCTGCTCCTCAGGGAAAGCCCGGAGCCCCAATGTCTCTGCTGCTGTAGATGCGCTGCCAATGGCCGCTGAGGAGCAGCAAGAACTTGAGTGGCTGGCACTTTTGGAGTGGGAGCAATCGTCCGACGATCGTGATTTTTGAGGGGTTTTTTTTCGGGGGGTCCCAGGTGCAGCTGGTGGCAAAGGTTGAAGCCCTGCTCCTCAGGGAAAGCCCGGAGCCCCAATGTCTGTGGTGCTGTAGATGCGCTGCCAATGGCCGCTGAGGAGCAGCAAGAGCTTGAGTGGCTGGCACTTTTGGTGTGGGAGCAATCGTCTGACATTCGTGATTTTTGGGGTTTTTTTTCGGGGGGCGCCCACGTCCAGCTTGTAGCAAACGTCGAAGCCCTGCTCCTCAGGGAAAGCCCGGAGGCCCAATGTCTGTGCTGCTGTAGATGCGTTGCGAATGGGCTCTGAGGAGCAGCAAGTGCTTGAGTGGCTGGCACTTTTGGTGTGAGAGCAATCGTCCGACGTTCCTGATTTTTCAGGGTTTTTTTTAGGGGGGAGCCCACGTGCAGCTGGTGGCAAACGTCGAAGCCCTGCTCCTCAGGGAAAGCCCGGAGCCCCAATGTCTCTGGTGCTGAAGATGCGCTGCCAATGGCCACTGAGGAGCAGCAAGAGCTTGAGTGGCTGGCACTTTTGGTGTGGGAGCAATCGTGCGACGTTCGTGATTTTTCAGGGTTTTTTTTCGGGGAGCGCCCAGGTGCAGCTGGTGGCAAACGTCGAAGCCCTGCTCCTCAGGGAAAGCCCGGAGCCCCAGTGCCTGTGGTGCTGTAGATGCGCTGCCAATGGCCGCTGAGGAGCAGCAAGAGCTTGAGTGGCTGGCACTTTTGGTGTGGGAGCAATGGTCCGACGTACATGATTTTTCGAAGTTTTTTTTCGGGGGGTCCAAGGTGCAGCTGGTGGCAAACGTCGAAGCCCTGCTCCTCAGGGAAAGCCCGGAGCCCCAATGTCTGTGCTGCTGTAGATGCGCTGCCAATGGCCCCTGAGGAGCAGCAAGAGCTTGAGTGGCTGGCACTTTTGGGGTGAGAGCAATCGTCCGACGTTCGTGATTTTTCGGGGGGCACACACGTGCAGCTGGTGGCAAACGTCGAAGCCCTGCTCCTCAGGGAAAGCCCGGAGGCCCCAATGTCTGTGCTGCTGTAGATGCGCTGCCAATGGCCGCTGAGGAGCAGCAAGAGCTTGAGTGGCTGGCACTTTTGGTGTGGTAGTAATCGTCCGACGTTCGTGATTTTTCGGGGTATTTTTTCTGGTGGTCCGAAGTGCGGCTGGTGGCAAACGTCGTAGCCCTGCTCCTCAGGTCAAGAACGGAGCACCAATGTCTGTGCTGCTGTAGATGCGCTGCCAATGGCCGCTGAGGAGCAGCAAGAGCTTGAGTGGCTGGCACTTTTGGTGCGGGAGCAATCACCCGACGTTTGTGATTTTTGAGGGGTTTTTTTCCGCGGGGCCCGGGTGCAGCTGGTGGCAAACGTCGAAGCCCTGCTCCTCAGGGAAAGCCCGGAGCCCCAGTGTCTGTGCTGCTGTACATGCGCTGCCAATGGCCGCTGAGGAGCAGCAAGAGCTTGAGTGGCTGGCACTTTTGGTGTGGGAGCAGTAGTCCGACGTACGTGGTTTTACGGGGTTTCTTTAGGGGGGCGCCCAGGTGCAGCTGGTGGCAAACGTCGAAGCCCTGCTCCTCAGGGAAACCCTAGAGCCCCCATGTGTGTGGGCTGTAGATGCGCGGACAATGGACGCTGAGGAGCAGCAAGAGCTTGAGTGGCTGGCACTTTTGGTGTGGGAGCAATCGTCCAACGTTTGCGATTTTTCGTATTTTTTTTCGGTGGTGCCGACGTGCAGCTGGTGGCAAACGTCGAAGCCCTGCTCTTCAGGGAAAGCCCGGAGCCCCAATGTCTGTGCTGCTGTAGATGCGCTGCCAATGGCCTCTGAGGAGCAGCAAGAGCTTGAATGGCTGGCACTTTTGGTGTGGGAGCAATCGTCTGACATTCGTGATTTTTGGGGTTTTTTTTCGGGGGGCGCCCACGTCCAGCTTGTAGCAAACGTCGAAGCCCTGCTCCTCAGGGAAAGCCCGGAGGCCCAATGTCTCTGCTGCTGTAGATGCGTTGCCAATGGCCACTGAGGAGCAGCAAGAGCTTGAGTGGCTGGCACTTTTGGTGTGGGAGAAATGGTCCGACGTACATGATTTTTCGGAGTTTTTTTTCGGGGGGTCCAAGGTGCAGCTGGTGGTAAACGTCGAAGCCCTGCTCCTCAGGGAAAGCCCAGAGCCCCAATGTCTGTGCTGCTGTAGATTCACTGTCAATGGCCGCTGAGGAGCAGCAAGAGCTTGAGTGGCTGGCACTTTTGGTGTGGGAGCAATCATCCGACGTTCGTGATTTTTCGGGGGGCACACACGTGCAGCTGGTGGCAAATGTCGAAGCCCTGCTCCTCAGGGAAAGCCCGGAGCCCCAATGTCTGCGCTGCTGTAGATGCGCTGCCAATAGCCGCTGAGGAGCAGCAAGAGCTTGAGTGGCTGGCACTTTTGGTGTGGGAGCAATCGTCCGACGTACATGATTTTTCGGAGTTTTTTTTCGGGGGGTCCAAGGTGCAGCTGGTGGCAAACGTCGAAGCCCTGCTCCTCAGGGAAAGCACGGAGCCCCAATGTCTGTGCTGCTGTAGATGCGCTGCTAATGGCCGCTGAGGAGGAGCAAGAGCTTGAGTGGCTGGCACATGTGTGGTGGGAGAAATCATCCAACGTTCGTGATTTTTGAGGGGTTTTTTTTCGGGGGGTCCAAGGTGCAGCTGGTGGCAAACGTTGAAGCCCTGCTCCTCAGGGAAAGCCCGGAGTCCCAATGTCTTTGGTGCTGTAGATGCGCTGCCAATGGCTGCTGAGGAGCAGCAAGAGATTGAGTGGCTGGCACTTTTGGTGTGAGAGCAATCGTCCGACGTTTGTGATTTTTGAGGGGTATTTTTATTCGGGGGGGGCCCAGGTGCAGCTGGTAGCAAATGTCGAAGCCCTGCTCCTCAGGGAAAGCCCGGAGCCCCAGTGTCTTTGCTGCTGTAGATGCGCTACCAATGGCCGCTGAGGAGCAGCAAAAGCTTGAGTGGCTGGCACTTTTGGTGTGGGAGCAATCGTCCGACGTTTGTGATTTTTTGGGTTTTTTTCGGGGGGTGCCCAGGTGCAGCTGGAGGCAAACGTCGAAGCCCTGCTCCTCAGGGAAAGCACGGAGCCCCAATGTCTTTGGTGCTGTAGATGCGCTGCCAATGGCCACTGAGGACCAGCAAGAGCTGGAGTGGCTGGCCTCTTTGGTGTGGGAGCAATTGTCCGACGTTCGTGATTTTTGAGGGGGTATTTGTTCGGGGGGCGCCCACGTGCAGCTGGTGGCAAACGTCGAAGCCCTGCTCCTCAGGGAAAGCACGGAGCCCCAATGCCTGTGGTGCTGTAGATGCGCTGCCAATGGCCACTGAGGAGCAGCAAGAGCTTGAGTGGCTGGCACTTTAGGTGTGGGAGCAATAGTCCGACATACGTGATTTTTCAGGGTTTATTTTCGGGGGGTGCCCAGGTGCAGCTGGTGGCAAACGTCGAAGCCCTGCTCCTCAGGGAAAGCCCGGAGCCCCAATGTCTCTGGTGCTGAAGATGCGCTGCCAATGGCCACTGAGGAGCAGCAAGAGCTTGAGTGGCTGGCACTTTTGGTGTGGGAGCAATCGTGCCACGTTCGTGATTTTTCAGGGTTTTTTTCGGGGAGCGCCCAGGTGCAGCTGGTGGCAAACGTCGAAGCCCTGCTCCTCAGGGAAAGCACGGAGCCCCAGTGCCTGTGGTGCTGTAGATGCGCTGCCAATGGGCGCTGAGGAGCAGCAAGAGCTTGAGTGGCTGGCACTTTTGGTGTGGGAGCAATTGTCCTACGTTTGCGATATTTAGGGATTTTTTTCGGGGAGCGATGAGGTGCAGCTGGTGGCAAACGTCGAGGCCCTGCTCCTCAGGGAAAGCCCGGAGCCCCAATGTCTGTGCTGCTGTAGATGCACTGCCAATGGCCGCTGAGGAGCAGCAAGAGCTTGAGTGGCTGGCACTATTGGTGTGGGAGCAATCGTCCGACGTTCGTGATTTTTCGGGGTTTTTTTTTCAGGGGGCGCCCACGTGCAGCTAGTGGCAAACGTTGAAGCCCTGCTCCTCAGGGAAAGACCGGAGCCCCAATGTCTGTGCTACTGTAGATGCACTGCAAATGGGCGCTGAGGAGCAGCAAGAGCTTGAGTGGCTGGCACTTTTGGGGTGGGTGAAATCATCAGACGTTCGTGATTTTTGAGGGGTTTATTTTTGGGGGGTCCCAACTGCAGCTTGTGGCAAAGGTCGAAGCCCTGCTCCTCAGGGAAAGACCGGATCCCCAATGTCTGTGCTGCTGTAGATGCGCTGCCAATGGCCGCTGAGGAGCAGCAAGAGTTTGAGTGGCTGGCACTTTTGGTGTGGGAGCAATCGTCCGACGTCTGTGAGTTTTGGGTTTTTTTTTTCGGGGATCGCCCACGTGCAGCTGGTGTCAAACGTCGAAGCCCTGCTCCTCAGGGAAAGCCCGGAGCCCCAGTGCCTGTGCTGCTGTAGATGCGCTGCCAATGGCCGCTGAGGATCAGCAAGAGCTTGAGTGGCTGGCACTTTAGGTGTGGGAGCAATTGTCCGACGTTTCCGATATTTCGGGGGTTTTTTTGGGGGGGCGCCCAGCTGCAGCTGGTGGCAAACGTCGAAGCCCTGCTCCTCAGGGAAAGCCCGGAGCCCCAGTGCCTGTGCTGCTGTAGATGCGCTGCCAATGGCCACTGAGGAGCAGCAAGAGCTTGAGTGGCTGGCACTTTTGGTGTGGGAGCAATCGTCCGACGTTTGTGATTTTTTGGGTTTTTTCGGGGGTGCCCAGGTGCAGCTGGAGGAAACGTCGAAGCCCTGCTCCTCAGGGAAAACACGGAGCCCCAATGTCTTTGGTGCTGTAGATGCGCTGCCAATGGCCGCTGAGGAGCAGCAAGAGCTGGAGTGGCTGGCCTCTTTGGTGTGGGAGCAATCATCAGACGTTCGTGATTTTTGAGGGGGTATTTGTTCGGGGGGCGCCCACGTGCAGCTGGTGGCAAACGTCGAAGCCCTGCTCCTCAGGGAAAGCACGGAGCCCCAGTGCCTGTGGTACTGTAGATGCGCTGCCAATGGCTGCTGAGGAGCAGCAAGAGCTTGAGTGGCTGGCACTTTTGGTGTGGGAGCAATTGTCCGACGTTTGCGATATTTAGGGATTTTTTTCGGGGGGTGCCCAGGTGCAGCTGGTGGCAAACGTCGAGGCCCTGCTCCTCAGGGAAAGCCCGGAGCCCCAATGCCTGTGGTGCTGTAGATGCGCTGCCAATGGCCGCTGTGGAGAAACAAGAGCTGGAGTGGCTGGCACTTTTGGTGTGGGAGCAATTGTCCGACGTTTGATATTTTTGAGGGGTTTTTTTCCGGAGAGGCCCACGTGCAGCTGGTGGCAAATATCGAAGCCCTGCTCCTCAGGGAAAGCCGGGAGCCCCAATGTCTGTGCTGCTGTAGATGCGTTGCCAATGGGCGCTGAGGAGCAGCAAGAGCTTGAGTGGCTGGCACTTTTGGTGTGGGAGCAATTGTCCGACGTACATGATTTTTCAGGGTTTTTTTTCGGGGGGTCCAAGGTGCAGCTGGTGGCAAATGTCGAAGCCCTGCTCCTCAGGGAAAGCCCGGAGCCCCAATGTCTGTGCTGCTGTAGATGCGCTGCCAATGGCCGCTGAGGAGCAGCAAGAGCTTGAGTGGATGGCACTTTTGTGGTGGGAGAAATCATCAGACGTTCGTGATTTTTGAGGGGTTTTTTTTCGGGGGGTCCCTGGTGCAGCTGGTGGCAAACGTCGAAGCCCTGCTCCTCAGGGAAATCCCGGAGCCCCAATGTCTGTGGTGATGTAGATGCACTGCCATTGGCCGCTGAGGAGCAGCAAGAGCTTGAGTGGCTGGCACTTTTGGTGTGGGAGCAATTATCCGACGTTCCTGATTTTTCAGGGTTTATATTCGTGGGGTGCCCAGGTGCAGCTGGTGGCAAACGTCGAAGCCCTGCTCCTCAGGGAAAGCCCGGATCCCCAATCTCTCTGGTGCTGAAGATGCGCTGCCAATGGCCACTGAGGAGCAGCAAGAGCTTGAGTGGCTGGCACTTTTGGTGTGGGAGCAATCGTGCGACGTTCGTGATTTTTCAGGGTTTTTTTCGGGGAGCGCCCAGGTGCAGCTGGTGGCAAACATCGAAGCCCTGCTCCTCAGGGAAAGCACGGAGCCCCAGTGCCTGTGGTGCTGTAGATGCGCTGCCAATGGGCGCTGAGGAGCAGCAAGAGCTTGAGTGGCTGGCACTTTTGGTGTGGGAGCAATTGTCCTACGTTTGCGATATTTAGGGATTTTTTTCGGGGAGCGCCCAGGTGCAGCTGGTGGCAAACGTCGAGGCCCTGCTCCTCAGGGAAAGCCCGGAGCCCCAATGTCTGTGCTGCTGTAGATGAACTGCCAATGGCCGCTGAGGAGCAGCAAGAGCTTGAGTGGCTGGCACTATTGGTGTGGGAGCAATCGTCCGACGTTCGTGATTTTTCGGGGTTTTTTTTTCGGGGGGCGCCCACGTGCAGCTAGTGGCAAACGTTGAAGCCCTGCTCCTCAGGGAAAGCCCGGAGCCCCAATGTCTGTGCTACTGTAGATGCACTGCAAATGGGCGCTGAGGAGCAGCAAGAGCTTGAGTGGCTGGCTCTTTTGGGGTGGGTGAAATCATCAGACGTTCGTGATTTTTGAGGGGTTTATTTTTGGGGGGTCCCAACTGCAGCTTGTGGCAAAGGTCGAAGCCCTGCTCCTCAGGGAAAGACCGGATCCCCAATGTCTGTGCTGCTGTAGATGCGCTGCCAATGGCCACTGAGGAGCAGCAAGAGTTTGAGTGGCTGGCACTTTTGGTGTGGGAGCAATCGTCCGACGTCTGTGAGTTTTGGGGGTTTTTTTTCGGGGATCGCCCACGTGCAGCTGGTGTCAAACGTCGAAGCCCTGCTCCTCAGGGAAAGCCCGGAGCCCCAGTGCCTGTGCTGCTGTAGATGCGCTGCCAATGGCCGCTGAGGATCAGCAAGAGCTTGAGTGGCTGGCACTTTAGGTGTGGGAGCAATTGTCTGACGTTTCCGATATTTCGGGGGTTTTTTTGGGGGGGCGCCCAGCTGCAGCTGGTGGCAAACGTCGAAGCCCTGCTCCTCAGGGAAAGCACGGAGCCCCAATGTCTGTGCTGCTGTAGATGCGCTGCCAATGGCTGCTGAGGAGCAGCAAGAGCTTGAGTGGCTGGCACTTTTGGTGTGGGAGCAATGGTCCGACGTACATGATTTTTCGGAGTTTTTTTTCGGGGGGTCCAAGGTGCAGCTGGTGGCAAACGTCGAAGCCCTGCTCCTCAGGGAAAGCCCGGAGCCCCAATTTCTGTGCTGCTGTAGATTCGCTGTCAAAGGGCGCTGAGGAGCAGCAAGAGCTTGAGTGGCTGGCACTTTTGGTGTGGGAGCAATCGTCCGACGTTCGTGATTTATGAGGGTTTTTTTTTTCGCAGGGTCCCAGCTGCAGCTTGTAGCAAAGGTTGAAGCCCTGCTCCTCAGGGAAAGCCCGGAGCCCCAGTGCCTGTGGTGCTGTAGATGCGCTGCCAATGGCCGCTGAGGAGCAGCAAGAGCTTGAGTGGCTGGCACTTTTGGTGTGGGAGCAATCGTCCGACGTTTGTGATTTTTTGGGTTTTTTTCGGGGGGTGCCCAGGTGCAGCTGGAGGCAAACATCGAAGCCCTGCTCCTCAGGGAAAGCACGGAGCCCCAGTGCCTGTGGTACTGTAGATGCGCTGCCAATGGCTGCTGAGGAGCAGCAAGAGCTTGAGTGGCTGGCACTTTTGGTGTGGGAGCAATTGTCCGACGTTTGCGATATTTAGGGATTTTTTTCGGGGGGTGCCCAGGTGCAGCTGGTGGCAAACGTCGAGGCCCTGCTCCTCAGGGAAAGCCCAGAGCCCCAATGTCTGTGGTGCTGTAGATGCGCTGCCAATGGCCGCTGAGGAGAAACAAGAGCTGGAGTGGCTGGCCTCTTTGGTGTGGGAGCAATTGTCCGACGTTCGTGATTTTTGAGGGGGTATTTGTTCGGGGGCGCCCACGTGCAGCTGGTGGCAAACGTCGAAGCCCTGCTCCTCAGGGAAAGCACGGAGCCCCAATGCCTGTGGTGCTGTAGATGCGCTGCCAATGGCCACTGAGGAGCAGCATGAGCTTGAGTGGCTGGCACTTTTGGTGTGGGAGCAATCGTCAGACGCTCGTGATTTTTGGGGGTTTTTTTCGGGGGCGCCCACGTGCAGCTGGTGGCAAACGTCGAAGCCCTGCTCCTCAGGGAAAGCCCGGAGCCCCAATGTCTGTGCTGCTGTAGATGCGCTGCCAATGGCCGCTGAGGAGAAACAAGAGCTGGAGTGGCTGGCACTTTTGATGTGGGAGCAATTGTCCGACGTTTGTGATTTTTGAGGGGTTTTTTTCCGGCGAGGCCCACGTGCAGCTGGTGGCAAATATCGAAGCCCTGCTCCTCAGGGAAAGCCGGGAGCCCCAATGTCTGTGCTGCTGTAGATGCGTTGCCAATGGGCGCTGAGGAGCAGCAAGAGCTGGAGTGGCTGGCACTTTTGGGCTGGGAACAATCGTCCAACGTTCGTGATTTTGGAGGGGGTTTTATTCTGGTGGTCCAGGTGCAGCTGGTGGCAAACATCGAAGCCCTGCTCCTCAGGGAAAGCCCGGAGCCCCAATGTCTGTGCTGCTGTAGATGCGTTGCCAATGGGCGCTGAGGAGCAGCAAGAGCTTGAGTGGCTGGCACTTTTGGTGTGGGAGCAATCCTCCGACGTTCCTGATTTTTCAGGGTTTATTTTCGGGGGGTGCCCAGGTGCAGCTGGTGGCAAACGTCGAAGCCCTGCTCCTCAGGGAAAGCCCGGATCCCCAATGTCTCTGGTGCTGAAGATGCGCTGCCAATGGCCACTGAGGAGCAGCAAGAGCTTGAGTGGCTGGCACTTTTGGTGTAGGAGCAATCGTGCGACGTTCGTGATTTTTCAGGGTTTTTTTCGGGGAGCGCCCAGGTGCAGCTGGTGGCAAACGTCGAAGCCCTGCTCCTCAGGGAAAGCCCGGAGCCCCAGTGCCTGTGGTGCTGTAGATGCGCTGCCAATGGGCGCTGAGGAGCAGCAAGAGCTTGAGTGGCTAGCACTTTTGGTGTGGGAGCAATTGTCCTACGTTTGCGATATTTAGGGATTTTTTTCGGGGAGCGCCCAGGTGCAGCTGGTGGCAAACGTCGAGGCCCTGCTCCTCAGGGAAAGCCCGGAGCCCCAATGTCTGTGGTGCTGTAGATGCACTGCCAATGGCCGCTGAGGAGCAGCAAGAGCTTGAGTGGCTGGCACTATTGGGGTGGGTGAAATCATCAGACGTTCGTGATTTTTGAGGGGTTTATTTTTGGGGGGTCCCAACTGCAGCTTGTGGCAAAGGTCGAAGCCCTGCTCCTCAGGGAAAGACCGGATCCCCAATGTCTGTGCTGCTGTAGATGCGCTGCCAATGGCCGCTGAGGAGCAGCAAGAGTTTGAGTGGCTGGCACTTTTGGTGTGGGAGCAATCGTCCGACGTCTGTGAGTTTTGGGTTTTTTTTTTCGGGGATCGCCCACGTGCAGCTGGTGTCAAACGTCGAAGCCCTGCTCCTCAGGGAAAGCCCGGAGCCCCAGTGCCTGTGCTGCTGTAGATGCGCTGCCAATGGCCGCTGAGGATCAGCAAGAGCTTGAGTGGCTGGCACTTTAGGTGTGGGAGCAATTGTCTGACGTTTCCAATATTTCGGGGGTTTTTTTGGGGGGGCGCCCAGCTGCAGCTGGTGGCAAACGTCGAAGCCCTGCTCCTCAGGGAAAGCCCGGAGCCCCAGTGCCTGTGCTGCTGTAGATGCGCTGCCAATGGCCGCTGAGGAGCAGCAAGAGCTTGAGTGGCTGGCACTTTTGGTGTGGGAGCAATCGTCCGACGTTTGTGATTTTTTGGGTTTTTTTCCGGGGGTGCCCAGGTGCAGCTGGAGGCAAACGTCGAAGCCCTGCTCCTCAGGGAAAACACGGAGCCCCAATGTCTTTGGTGCTGTAGATGCGCTGCCAATGGCCGCTGAGGAGCAGCAAGAGCTGGAGTGGCTGGCCTCTTTGGTGTGGGAGCAATCATCAGACGTTCGTGATTTTTGAGGGGGTATTTGTTCGGGGGCGCCCACGTGCAGCTGGTGGCAAATGTCGAAGCCCTGCTCCTCAGGGAAAGCACGGAGCCCCAGTGCCTGTGGTACTGTAGATGCGCTGCCAATGGCTGCTGAGGAGCAGCAAGAGCTTGAGTGGCTGGCACTTTTGGTGTGGGAGCAATTGTCCGACGTTTGCGATATTTAGGGATTTTTTTCCGGGGGTGCCCAGGTGCAGCTGGTGGCAAACGTCGAGGCCCTGCTCCTCAGGGAAAGCCCGGAGCCCCAATGTCTGTGCTGCTGTAGATGCGCTGCCAATGGCCGCTGTGGAGAAACAAGAGCTGGAGTGGCTGGCACTTTTGGTGTGGGAGCAATTGTCCGACGTTTGATATTTTTGAGGGGTTTTTTTCCGGAGAGGCCCACGTGCAGCTGGTGGCAAATATCGAAGCCCTGCTCCTCAGGGAAAGCCCGGAGCACCAATGTCTGTGCTGCTGTAGATGCGCTGCCAATGGCCGCTGAGGAGCAGCAAGAGCTTGAGTGGCTGGCACTTTTGCTGTGGGAGCAATCGTCTGACATTCGTGATTTTTGGGGTTTTTTTTCGGGGTGCGCCCACGTGCAGCTTGTAGCAAACGTCGAAGCCCTGCTCCTCAGGGAAAGCCCGGAGCCCCAATGTCTGTGGTGCTGTAGATTCGTTGCCAATGGGCGCTGAGGAGCAGCAAGAGCTTGAGTGGCTGGCACTTTTGGTGTGGGAGCAATCCTACGACGTTCGTGATTTTTCAGGGTTTTTTTTCGGGGAGCGCCCAGGTGCAGCTGGTGGCAAACGTCGAAGCCCTGCTCCTCAGGGAAAGCCCGGAGCCCCAATGTCTCTGGTGCTGAAGATGCGCTGCCAATGGCCACTGAGGAGCAGCAAGAGCTTGAGTTGCTGGCACTTTTGGTGTGGGAGCAATCGTGCGACGTTCGTGATTTTTCAGGGTTTTTTTTCGGGTGGTCCCAGGTACAGCTGGTGGCAAACGTCGAAGCCCTGCTCCTCAGGGAAATCCCAGAGCACCAATGTCTGTGGTCATGTAGATGCGCTGCCAATGGCCACTGAGGAGCAGCAAGAGCTTGAGTGGCTGGCACTTTTGGTGTGGGAGCAATCATCTGACGTTCGTGATTTTTGAGGGGTTTTGTTTCGGGGGGTCCCAGGTGCAGCTTGTGGCAAACGTCGAAGCCCTGCTCCTCAGGGAAAGCCCGGAGCCCCAATGTCTGTGCTGCTGAAGATGCGTTGCCAATGGCCGCTGAGGAGCAGCAAGAGCTTGAGTGGCTGGCACTTTTGGTGTGGGAGCAATTGTCCGACGTTTGATATTTTTGAGGGGTTTTTTTCCGGAGAGGCCCACGTGCAGCTGGTGGCAAATATCGAAGCCCTGCTCCTCAGGGAAAGCCGGGAGCCCCAATGTCTGTGCTGCTGTAGATGCGCTGCCAATGGGCGCTGAGGAGCAGCAAGAGCTTGAGTGGCTGGCACTTTTGGTGTGGGAGCAATTGTCCGACGTACATGATTTTTCAGGGTTTTTTTTCGGGGGGTCCAAGGTGCAGCTGGTGGCAAATGTCGAAGCCCTGCTCCTCAGGGAAAGCCCGGAGCCCCAATGTCTGTGCTGCTGTAGATGCGCTGCCAATGGCCGCTGAGGAGCAGCAAGAGCTTGAGTGGATGGCACTTTTGTGGTGGGAGAAATCGTCAGACGTTCGTGATTTTTGAGGGGTTTTTTTTCGGGGGGTCCCAGGTGCAGCTGGTGGCAAACGTCGAAGCCCTGCTCCTCAGGGAAATCCCGGAGCCCCAATGTCTGTGGTGATGTAGATGCACTGCCAATGGCCGCTGAGGAGCAGCAAGAGCTTGAGTGGCTGGCACTTTTGGTGTGGGAGCAATTATCCGACGTTCCTGATTTTTCAGGGTTTATATTCGTGGGGTGCCCAGGTGCAGCTGGTGGCAAACGTCGAAGCCCTGCTCCTCAGGGAAAGCCCGGATCCCCAATCTCTCTGGTGCTGAAGATGCGCTGCCAATGGCCACTGAGGAGCAGCAAGAGCTTGAGTGGCTGGCACTTTTGGTGTGGGAGCAATCGTGCGACGTTCGTGATTTTTCAGGGTTTTTTTCGGGGAGCGCCCAGGTGCAGCTGGTGGCAAACATCGAAGCCCTGCTCCTCAGGGAAAGCACGGAGCCCCAGTGCCTGTGGTGCTGTAGATGCGCTGCCAATGGGCGCTGAGGAGCAGCAAGAGCTTGAGTGGCTGGCACTTTTGGTGTGGGAGCAATTGTCCTACGTTTGCGATATTTAGGGATTTTTTCGGGGAGCGCCCAGGTGCAGCTGGTGGCAAACGTCGAGGCCCTGCTCCTCAGGGAAAGCCCGGAGCCCCAATGTCTGTGCTGCTGTAGATGAACTGCCAATGGCCGCTGAGGAGCAGCAAGAGCTTGAGTGGCTGGCACTATTGGTGTGGGAGCAATCGTCCGACGTTCGTGATTTTTCGGGGTTTTTTTTTCGGGGGCGCCCACGTGCAGCTAGTGGCAAACGTTGAAGCCCTGCTCCTCAGGGAAAGCCCGGAGCCCCAATGTCTGTGCTACTGTAGATGCACTGCAAATGGGCGCTGAGGAGCAGCAAGAGCTTGAGTGGCTGGCTCTTTTGGGGTGGGTGAAATCATCAGACGTTCGTGATTTTTGAGGGGTTTATTTTTGGGGGGTCCCAACTGCAGCTTGTGGCAAAGGTCGAAGCCCTGCTCCTCAGGGAAAGACCGGATCCCCAATGTCTGTGCTGCTGTAGATGCGCTGCCAATGGCCACTGAGGAGCAGCAAGAGTTTGAGTGGCTGGCACTTTAGGTGTGGGAGCAATTGTCTGACGTTTCCGATATTTCGGGGGTTTTTTTGGGGGGCGCCCAGCTGCAGCTGGTGGCAAACGTCGAAGCCCTGCTCCTCAGGGAAAGCACGGAGCCCCAATGTCTGTGCTGCTGTAGATGCGCTGCCAATGGCTGCTGAGGAGCAGCAAGAGCTTGAGTGGCTGGCACTTTTGGTGTGGGAGCAATGGTCCGACGTACATGATTTTTCGGAGTTTTTTTTCGGGGGTCCAAGGTGCAGCTGGTGGCAAACGTCGAAGCCCTGCTCCTCAGGGAAAGCCCGGAGCCCCAATTTCTGTGCTGCTGTAGATTCGCTGTCAAAGGGCGCTGAGGAGCAGCAAGAGCTTGAGTGGCTGGCACTTTTGGTGTGGGAGCAATCGTCCGACGTTCGTGATTTATGAGGGTTTTTTTTTCGCAGGGTCCCAGCTGCAGCTTGTAGCAAAGGTTGAAGCCCTGCTCCTCAGGGAAAGCCCGGAGCCCCAGTGCCTGTGCTGCTGTAGATGCGCTGCCAATGGCCGCTGAGGAGCAGCAAGAGCTTGAGTGGCTGGCACTTTTGGTGTGGGAGCAATCGTCCGACGTTTGCGATATTTAGGGATTTTTTTCGGGGGGTGCCCAGGTGCAGCTGGTGGCAAACGTCGAGGCCCTGCTCCTCAGGGAAAGCCCAGAGCCCCAATGTCTGTGGTGCTGTAGATGCGCTGCCAATGGCCGCTGAGGAGAAACAAGAGCTGGAGTGGCTGGCCTCTTTGGTGTGGGAGCAATTGTCCGACGTTCGTGATTTTTGAGGGGGTATTTGTTCGGGGGGCGCCCACGTGCAGCTGGTGGCAAACGTCGAAGCCCTGCTCCTCAGGGAAAGCACGGAGCCCCAATGCCTGTGGTGCTGTAGATGCGCTGCCAATGGCCACTGAGGAGCAGCAAGAGCTTGAGTGGCTGGCACTTTTGGTGTGGGAGCAATCGTCAGACGCTCGTGATTTTTGGGGGTTTTTTTCGGGGGGCGCCCACGTGCAGCTGGTGGCAAACGTCGAAGCCCTGCTCCTCAGGGAAAGCCCGGAGCCCCAATGTCTGTGCTGCTGTAGATGCGCTGCCAATGGCCGCTGAGGAGAAACAAGAGCTGGAGTGGCTGGCACTTTTGATGTGGGAGCAATTGTCCGACGTTTGTGATTTTTGAGGGGTTTTTTCCGGCGAGGCCCACGTGCAGCTGGTGGCAAATATCGAAGCCCTGCTCCTCAGGGAAAGCCGGGAGCCCCAATGTCTGTGCTGCTGTAGATGCGTTGCCAATGGGCGCTGAGGAGCAGCAAGAGCTGGAGTGGCTGGCACTTTTGGGCTGGGAACAATCGTCCAACGTTCGTGATTTTGGAGGGGTTTTATTCTGGTGGTCCAGGTGCAGCTGGTGGCAAACATCGAAGCCCTGCTCCTCAGGGAAAGCCCGGAGCCCCAATGTCTGTGCTGCTGTAGATGCGTTGCCAATGGGCGCTGAGGAGCAGCAAGAGCTTGAGTGGCTGGCACTTTTGGTGTGGGAGCAATCCTCCGACGTTCCTGATTTTTCAGGGTTTATTTTCGGGGGTGCCCAGGTGCAGCTGGTGGCAAACGTCGAAGCCCTGCTCCTCAGGGAAAGCCCGGATCCCCAATGTCTCTGGTGCTGAAGATGCGCTGCCAATGGCCACTGAGGAGCAGCAAGAGCTTGAGTGGCTGGCACTTTTGGTGTAGGAGCAATCGTGCGACGTTCGTGATTTTTCAGGGTTTTTTTCGGGGAGCGCCCAGGTGCAGCTGGTGGCAAACGTCGAAGCCCTGCTCCTCAGGGAAAGCACGGAGCCCCAGTGCCTGTGGTGCTGTAGATGCGCTGCCAATGGGCGCTGAGGAGCAGCAAGAGCTTGAGTGGCTGGCACTTTTGGTGTGGGAGCAATTGTCCTACGTTTGCGATATTTAGGGATTTTTTTCGGGGAGCGCCCAGGTGCAGCTGGTGGCAAACGTCGAGGCCCTGCTCCTCAGGGAAAGCCCGGAGCCCCAATGTCTGTGGTGCTGTAGATGCACTGCCAATGGCCGCTGAGGAGCAGCAAGAGCTTGAGTGGCTGGCACTATTGGTGTGGGAGCAATCGTCCGACGTTCGTGATTTTTCGGGGTTTTTTTTCGGGGGCGCCCACGTGCAGCTAGTGGCAAACGTTGAAGCCCTGCTCCTCAGGGAAAGCCCGGAGCCCCAATGTCTGTGCTACTGTAGATGCACTGCAAATGGCCGCTGAGGAGCAGCAAGAGCTTGAGTGGCTGGCACTTTTGGGGTGGGTGAAATCATCAGACGTTCGTGATTTTTGAGGGGTTTATTTTTGGGGGTCCCAACTGCAGCTTGTGGCAAAGGTCGAAGCCCTGCTCCTCAGGGAAAGACCGGATCCCCAATGTCTGTGCTGCTGTAGATGCGCTGCCAATGGCCGCTGAGGAGCAGCAAGAGTTTGAGTGGCTGGCACTTTTGGTGTGGGAGCAATCGTCCGACGTCTGTGAGTTTTGGGTTTTTTTTTTTTTTCGGGGATCGCCCACGTGCAGCTGGTGTCAAACGTCGAAGCCCTGCTCCTCAGGGAAAGCCCGGAGCCCCAGTGCCTGTGCTGCTGTAGATGCGCTGCCAATGGCCGCTGAGGATCAGCAAGAGCTTGAGTGGCTGGCACTTTAGGTGTGGGAGCAATTGTCTGACGTTTCCAATATTTCGGGGGTTTTTTTGGGGGGCGCCCAGCTGCAGCTGGTGGCAAACGTCGAAGCCCTGCTCCTCAGGGAAAGCCCGGAGCCCCAGTGCCTGTGCTGCTGTAGATGCGCTGCCAATGGCCGCTGAGGAGCAGCAAGAGCTTGAGTGGCTGGCACTTTTGGTGTGGGAGCAATCGTCCGACGTTTGTGATTTTTTGGGTTTTTTCGGGGGTGCCCAGGTGCAGCTGGAGGCAAACGTCGAAGCCCTGCTCCTCAGGGAAAACACGGAGCCCCAATGTCTTTGGTGCTGTAGATGCGCTGCCAATGGCCGCTGAGGAGCAGCAAGAGCTGGAGTGGCTGGCCTCTTTGGTGTGGGAGCAATCATCAGACGTTCGTGATTTTTGAGGGGGTATTTGTTCGGGGGCGCCCACGTGCAGCTGGTGGCAAACGTCGAAGCCCTGCTCCTCAGGGAAAGCACGGAGCCCCAGTGCCTGTGGTACTGTAGATGCGCTGCCAATGGCTGCTGAGGAGCAGCAAGAGCTTGAGTGGCTGGCACTTTTGGTGTGGGAGCAATTGTCCGACGTTTGCGATATTTAGGGATTTTTTCGGGGGTGCCCAGGTGCAGCTGGTGGCAAACGTCGAGGCCCTGCTCCTCAGGGAAAGCCCGGAGCCCCAATGCCTGTGGTGCTGTAGATGCGCTGCCAATGGCCGCTGTGGAGAAACAAGAGCTGGAGTGGCTGGCACTTTAGGTGTGGGAGCAATTGTCCGACGTTTGATATTTTTGAGGGGTTTTTTTCCGGAGAGGCCCACGTGCAGCTGGTGGCAAATATCGAAGCCCTGCTCCTCAGGGAAAGCCGGGAGCCCCAATGTCTGTGCTGTTGTAGATGCGCTGCCAATGGCCGCTGAGGAGCAGCAAGAGCTTGAGTGGCTGGCACTTTTGGTGTGGGAGCAATCGTCTGACATTCGTGATTTTTGGGGTTTTTTTTCGGGGTGCGCCCACGTGCAGCTTGTAGCAAACGTCGAAGCCCTGCTCCTCAGGGAAAGCCCGGAGCCCCAATGTCTGTGGTGCTGTAGATTCGTTGCCAATGGGCGCTGAGGAGCAGCAAGAGCTTGAGTGGCTGGCACTTTTGGTGTGGGAGCAATCCTACGACGTTCGTGATTTTTCAGGGTTTTTTTTCGGGGAGCGCCCAGGTGCAGCTGGTGGCAAACGTCGAAGCCCTGCTCCTCAGGGAAAGCCCGGAGCCCCAATGTCTCTGGTGCTGAAGATGCGCTGCCAATGGCCACTGAGGAGCAGTAAGAGCTTGAGTTGCTGGCACTTTTGGTGTGGGAGCAATCGTGCGACGTTCGTGATTTTTCAGGGTTTTTTTTCGGGTGGTCCCAGGTGCAGCTTGTGGCAAACGTCGAAGCCCTGCTCCTCAGGGAAAGCCCGGAGCCCCAATGTCTGTGCTGCTGAAGATGCGTTGCCAATGGCCGCTGAGGAGCAGCAAGAGCTTGAGTGGCTGGCACTTTTGGTGTGGGAGCAATCCTCCGACGTTCCTGATTTTTCAGGGTTTTTTTTAGGGGGGCGCCCACGTGCAGCTGGTGGCAAACGTCGAAGCCCTGCTCCTCAGGGAATGCCCGGAGTCCCAATGTCTGTGGTGCTGAAGATGCGTTGCCAATGGGCGCTGAGGAGCAGCAAGACCTTGAGTACCTGGCACTTTTGGGTTGGGAACAATCGTCCAACGTTCGTGATTTTTGAGGGGGTTTTATTTTGGTGGTCCCAGGTGCAGCTGGTGGCAAACATCGAAGCCCTGCTCCTCAGGGAAAGCCCGGAGCACCAATGTCTGTGGTGCTGTAGATGCGTTGCCAATGGCCACTGAGGAGCAGCAAGAGCTTGAGTGGCTGGCACTTTAGGTGTGGGAGCAATAGTCCGACATACGTGATTTTTTGGGGTTTTTTTCGGGGGGAGCCCACGTGCAGCTGGTGGCAAACGTCGAAGCCCTGCTCCTCAGGGAAAGCCCGGAGCCCCAATGTCTGTGCTGCTGTAGATGCGCTGCCAATGGCCGCTGAGGAGCAGCAAGAGCTGGAGTGGCTGGCACTTTTGGTGTGGGAGCAATTGTCCGACGTTTGTGATTTTTGAGGGTTTTTTTTCCGGCGGGGCCCAGGTGCAGCTGGTGGCAAATATCGAAGCCCTGCTCCTCAGGGAAAGACGGGAGCCCCAATGTCTTTGCTGCTGTAGATGCGCTGCCAATGGCCGCTGAGGAGCAGCAAGAGCTTGAGTGGCTGGCACTTTTGGGGTGGGTGCAATCATCCGACGTTCGTGATTTTTGAGGGGTTTATTTTTGGGGCGTCCCAGCTGCAGCTGGTGGCAAACGTCGAAGCCCTGCTCCTCAGGGAAAGCCCGGAGCCCCAATGTCTGTGGTGCTGTAGATGCGCTGCCAATGGCCGCTGAGGAGCATCAAGAGCTTGAGTGGCTGGCCCTTTTCGTGTGGGAACAATCGTCCAACGTTCGTGATTTTTGAGGGGGTTTTTTTCGGGTGGTCCCAGGTGCAGCTGGTGGCAAACGTCGAAGCCCTGCTCCTCAGGGAAAGCACGGAGCCCCAATGTCTGTGCTGCTGTAGATGCGCTGCCAATGGCCGCTGAGGAGCAGCAAGAGTTTGAGTGGCTGGCACTTTTGGTGTGGGAGCAATCGTCCGACGTCTGATATTTTTGGGGGTTTTTTTTCGGGGAGCGCCCACGTGCAGCTGGTGTCAAACGTCGAAGCCCTGCTCCTCAGGGAAAGCCCGGAGCGCCAATGTCTCTGGTGCTGAAGATGCGCTGCCAATGGCCCCTGAGGAGCAGCAAGAGCTTGAGTGGCTGGCACTTTAGGTGTGGGAGCAATTGTCCGACGTTTCCGATATTTCGGGGGTTTTTTTGGGGGGGCACACAGGTGCAGCTGGTGGCAAACGTCGAAGCCCTGCTCCTCAGGGAAAGCCCGGAGCCCCAATGTCTGTGGTGCTGTTGATGCGTTGCCAATGGCCACTGAGGAGCAGCAAGAGCTTGAGTGGCTGGCACTTTAGGTGTGGGAGCAATGGTCCGACGTACATGATTTTTCGGAGTTTTTTTTCGGGGGGTCCAAGGTGCAGCTGGTGGCAAACGTCAAAGCCCTGCTCCTCAGGGAAAGCCCGGAGCCCCAATGTCTGTGCTGCTGTAGATTCGCTGACAAAGGCCGCTGAGGAGCAGCAAGAGCTTGAGTGGCTGGCACTTTTGGTGTGGGAGCAATCGTCCGACGTTTGTGATTTTTTGGGTTTTTTTCGGGGGGCGTCCAGGTGCAGCTGGAGGCAAACGTCGAAGCCCTGCTCCTCAGGGAAAGCACGGAGCCCCAATGTCTTTGGTGCTGTAGATGCGCTGCCAATGGCCACTGAGGAGCAGCAAGAGCTGGAGTGGCTGGCCCCTTTGGTGAGGGAGCAATTGTCAGACGTTCGTGATTTTTGAGGGGGTTTTTGTTCGGGGGGCGCCCACGTGCAGCTGGTGGCAAACGTCGAAGCCCTGCTCCTCAGGGAAAGCCCGGAGCCCCAATGCCTGTGGTGATGTAGATGCGCTGCCAATGGCCGCTGAGGAGCAGCAAGAGCTGGAGTGGCTGGCACTTTTGGTGTGGGAGCAATCATCTGACGTTCGTGATTTTTGAGGGGTTTTGTTTCGGGGGTCGCCCAGGTGCAGCTGGTGGCAAACGTCGAAGCCCTGCTCCTCAGGGAAAGCCCGGAGCCCCAATGTCTGTGCTGCTGTAGATGCGCTGCCAATGGCCGCTGAGGAGCAGCAAGAGCTTGAGTGGCTGGCACTTTTGGTGTGGGAGCAATCCTCCGACGTTCGTGATTTTTCAGGGTTTTTTTGGGGGGGCGCCCAGGTGAAGCTGGTGGCAAACGTCGAAGCCCTGCTTCTCAGGGAAAGCCCGGAGCCCCAGTGCCTGTGCTGCTGTAGATGCGCTGCCAATGGCCGCTGAGGAGCATCAAGAGCTTGAGTGGCTGGCCCTTTTTGTGTGGGATCAATTGTTCGACGTTTGCGATATTTAGGGATTTTTTTGGGGGGGCGCCCACGTGCAGCTGGTGGCAAACGTCGAGGCCCTGCTCCTCAGGGAAAGCCCGGAGCCCCAATGTCTGTTGTGCTGTAGATGCGCTGCCAATGGGCGCTGAGGAGCAGCAGGAGCTTGAGTGGCTGGCACTTTTGGTGTGGGAGCAATCGTCTGACATTCGTGATTTTTGGGGTTTTTTTTCGGGGTGCGCCCACGTGCAGCTTGTAGCAAACGTCGAAGCCCTGCTCCTCAGGGAAAGACCGGAGCCCCAATGTCTCTGCTGCTGAAGATGCGCTGCCAATGGGCACTGAGGAGCAGCAAGAGCTTGAGTGGCTGGCACTTTTGGTGTGGGAGCAATCGTGCGACGTTCGTGATTTTTCAGGGTTTTTTTTGGGGGAGCGCCCACGTGCAGCTGGTGGCAAACGTCGAAGCCCTGCTCCTCAGGGAAAGCCAGCAGCCCCAATGTCTGTGGTGCTGTAGATGCGTTGCCAATGGCCGCTGAGGAGCAGCAAGAGCTTGAGTGGCTGGCACTTTTGGGGTGGGAGCAATAGTCTGACATATGTGGTTTTTCAGGGTTATTTTTGGGGGGGCGCCCAGGTGCAGCTGGTGGCAAACGTCGAAGCCCTGCTCCTCAGGGAAAGCCCGGAGCCCCAGTGTCTGTGCTGCTGTAGATGCGCTGCCAATGGCCGCTGAGGAGAAACAAGAGCTGGAGTGGCTGGCACTTCTGGGGTGGGAACAATCGTCCGACGTTCATGATTTTTGAGGGTTTTTTTTCGAGGGGTGCCCAGGTGCAGCTGGTGGCAAACGTCGAAGCCCTGCTCCTCAGGGAAAGCCCGGAGCACCAATGTCTGTGGTCATGTAGATGCGCTGCCAATGGCCGCTGAGGAGCAGCAAGAGCTTGAGTGGCTGGCGCTTTAGGTGTGGGAGCAATTGTCCGACGTTCGTGATTTTTGAGAGGGTTTTTGTTCGGGGGGCGCCCACGTGCGGCTGGGGGCAAACGTCGAAGCCCTGCTCCTCAGGGAAAGCCCGGAGCCCCAATGTCTGTGCTGCTGTAGATGCGCTGCCAATGGCCGCTGAGGAGCAGCAAGAGCTTGAGTGGCTGGCACTTTTGGTGTGGGAGCAATCGTCCGACGTTTGTGATTTTTGAGGGTTTTTTTTTCGCGGGGTCCCAGCTGCAGCTTGTGGCAAAGGTTGAAGCCCTGCTCCTCAGGGAAAGCCCGGAGCCCCAATGTCTTTGGTGCTGTAGATGCGCTGCCAATGGCCGCTGAGGAGCAGCAAGACCTTGAGTGGCTGGCACTTCTGGGGTGGGAACAATCGTCCGACGTTCGTGATTTTTGAGGGTTTTTTTTCGGGGGGTGCCCAGGTGCAGCTGGTGGCAAACGTCGAAGCCCTTCTCCTCAGGGAAAGCCTGGAGCCCCAATGTCTGTGGTGCTGTAGATGCGCTGCCAATGGCCGCTGAGGAGCACCAAGAGCTTGAGTGGCTGGCACTTCTGGTGTGGGAGCAATCATCTGACGTTCGTGATTTTTGAGGGGTTTTATTTCGGCGGGTCCCAGGTCCAGCTTGTGGCAAACGTCGAAGCCCTGCTCCTCAGGGAAAGCCCGGAGCCCCAATGTCTGTGCTGCTGTAGATGCGTTGCCAATGGCCGCTGAGGAGCAGCAAGAGCTTGAGTGGCTGGCACTTTTGGTGTGGGAACAATCGTCCAACGTTCCTGATTTTTCAGGGTTTTTTTTAGGGGGGCGCCCACGTGCAGCTGGTGGCAAAGTTCGAAGCCCTGCTACTCAGGGAAAGCCCGGAGCCCCAATGTCTGTGCTGCTGTAGATTCGCTGTCAATGGCCGCTGAGGAGCAGCAAGAGCTTGAGTGGCTGGCACTTTTGGCGTGGGAGCACTCGTCCGACGTTTTTGATTTTTGAGGGGTTTTATTTCGCGGGGTCCCAGCTGCAGCTTGTGGCAAAGTTTGAAGCCCTGCTCCTCAGGGAAAGCCCGGAGCCCCAGTGCCTGTGCTGCTGTAGATGCGCTGCCAATGGCCGCTGAGGAGCAGCAAGAGCTTGAGTGGCTGGCACTTTAGGTGTGGGAGCAATTGTCCGAAGTTTCCGACATTTCGGGGTTTATTTTCGGGGGGTGCCCAGGTGCAGCTGGTGGCAAACGTCGAAGCCCTGCTCCTCAGGGGATGCCCGGAGCCCCAATGTCTGTGGTGCTGTAGATGCGCTGCCAATGGCCGCTGAGGAGCAGCAAGACCTTGAGTGGCTGGCACTTTTGGGTTGGGAACAATCGTCCAACGTTTGTGATTTTTGAGGCGGTTTTTTTCGGGTGGTCCCAGGTGCAGCTGGTGGCAAACATCGAAGCCCTGCTCCTCAGGGAAAGCCCGGAGCCCCAATGTCTGTGGTGCTGTAGATGCGCTGCCAATGGCCGCTGAGGAGCAGCAAGAGCTTGAGTGGCTGGCACTTTTGGTGTGGGAGCAATCGTCTGACATTCGTGATTTTTGGGGGTTTTTTTCGGGGGGCGCCCACGTGCAGCTTGTAGCAAACGTCGAAGCCCTGCTCCTCAGGGAAAGCCCGGAGCCCCAATGTCTGTGGTGCTGTAGATGCGTTGCCAATGGGCGATGAGGAGCAGCAAGAGCTTGAGTGGCTGGCACTTTAGGTGTGGGAGCAATCCTACGACGTTCGTGATTTTTCAGGTTTTTTTTTCGGGTGGTCCCACATGCAGCTGGTGGCAAACGTCGAAGCCCTGCTCCTCAGGGAAAGCCCGGAGCCCCAATGTCTCTGGTGCTGAAGATGCGCTGCCAATGGCCACTGAGGAGCAGCAAGAGCTTGACTGGCTGGCACTTTTGCTGTGGGAGCAATAGTCTGACATATGTGGTTTTTCAGGGTTTTTTTTTGGGGGGCGCCCAGGTGCGGCTAGTGGCAAACGTCGAAGCCCTGCTCCTCAGGGAAAGCCCGGAGCCCCAATGTCTGTGCTGCTGTAGATGCGCTGCCAATGGCTGCTGAGGAGCAGCAAGAGCTTGAGTGGTTGGCACTTTAGGTGTGGGAGCAATAGTCCGACATACGTGATTTTTCGGGGTTTTTTTTCGGGGGGCGCCCAGGTGGGGCTGGTGGCAAACGTCGAAGCCCTGCTCCGCAGGGAAAGCCCGGAGCCCCAATGTCTTTGGTGCTGTAGATGTGCTGCCAATGGCCGCTGAGGAGCAGCAAGACCTTGAGTGGCTGGCACTTCTGGGTTGGGAACAATGGTCCGACATTCGTGATTTTTGAGGGTTTTTTTTCGGGGGGTGCCCAGGTGCAGCTGGTGGCAAACGTCGAAGCCCTGCTCCTCAGGGAAAGCCCGGAGCACCAATGTCTGTGGTCATGTAGATGCGCTGCCAATGGCCGCTGAGGAGTAGCAAGAGCTTGAGTGGCTGGCCCTTTTGGTGTGTTAGCAATTGTCCGACGTTCGTGATTTTTGAGGGGGTTTTTGTTCGGGGGGCGCCCACGTGCAGCTGGTGGCAAACGTCGAAGCCCTGCTCCTCAGGGAAAGCCCGGAGCACCAATGTCTCTGCTGCTGTAGATGCGCTGCCAATGGCCACTGAGGAGCAGCAATAGCTTGAGTGGCTGGCACTTTAGGTGTGGGAGAAATCATCCAACGATCGTGATTTTTGAGGGGTTTTTTTCGGGTGGTCCCAGGTGCAGCTGGTGGCAAACGTCGAAGCCCTGCTCCTCCGGGAAAGCCCGGAGCCCCAATGTCTGTGGTGCTGTAGATGCACTGCCAATGGCTGCTGAGGAGCAGCAAGAGCTTGAGTGGCTGGCACTTTTGGTGTGGGAGCAATTGTCCGACCTTCGTGATTTTTCGGGGTTTTTGTTCGGGGGGCGCCCACGTGCAGCTGGTGGCAAACGTCGAAGCCCTGCTCCTCAGGGAAAGCCCGGAGCCCCAATGTCTCTGGTGCTGTAGATGCGCTGCCAATGGCCACTGAGGAGCAGCAAGAGCTGGAGTGGCTGGCACTTTTGGTGTGGGAGCAATCGTCCGATGTTTGTGATTTTTGGGGGTTTTTTTCGGGGGGCGCCCACGTGCAGCTGGTGGCAAACGTCGAAGCCCTGCTCCTCAGGGGAAGCCCGGAGCACCAATGCCTGTGGTGCTGTAGATGCACTGCCAATGGCCACTGAGGAGCAGCAAGAGCTTGAGTGGCTGGCACTTTAGGTGTGGGAGCAATCGTCGGACATTTGCGATATTTAGGGTTTTTTTTCAGTGGGCGCCCAGGTGCAGCTGGTGGCAAACGTCGAAGCTCTGCTCCTCAGGGAATGTCCGGAGCCCCAATGTCTGTAATGCTGTAGATGAGCTGCCAATGGGCGCTGAGGAGCAGCAAGAGATTGAGTGGCTGGCACTTTTGGTGTGGGAGCAATTGTCCGACGTTCGTGATTTTCAGTTTTTTTTTTCTGGGTCGCCCAGGTGCAGCTGGTGGCAAACGTCGAAGCCCTGCTCCTCAGGGAAAGCCCGGAGCCCCAATGTCTGTGCTGCTTTGGACGCGCTGCCAATGGCCGCTGAGGAGCAGCAAGACCTTGAGTGGCTGGCACTTTTGGTGTGGGAGCAATCGTCCTATGCTTTTGGTTTTTCTGGGTTTCTTTTCAGGGGACCCCCAGGTTCAGCTGGTGGCAAACGTTGAAGCCCTGCTCCTCAGGGAAAGACCGGAGCCCCAATGTCTGTGCTGCTGAAGATGTGCTGCCAATGGGCGCTGAGGAGCAGCAAGAGCTTGAGTGGCTGGCACTTTTGGGGTGGGAGCAATTGTCCGACGTTCGTGATTTTCAGTTTTTTTTTTCTGGGTCGCCCAGGTGCAGCTGGTGGCAAACGTCGAAGCCCTGCTCCTCAGAGAAAGCCCGGAGCCCCCATGTCTGTGCTGCTGTAGATGCACTGCCAATGACCGCTGAGGAGCAGCAAGAGCTTGAGTGGCTGGCCCTTTTGGTGTGCGAGCAATCGTCCGACGTGCGTGATTTGTCGGGGTTTTTTTTCGGGGGGTGCCCAGGAGCAGCTGGTGGCAAACGTCGAAGCCCTGCACCTCAGGGAAAGCCTGGGGCCCCAATGTCTGTGGTGCCGTAGATGCGCTGCCAAGGGCCGCTGAGGAGCAGCAAGAGCCTCAGTGGCTGGCATTTTAGGTGTGGGAGCAATAGTACAACGTACGTGATTTTTCGGGGTTTCTTTTCGGGTGGGAACAATCGTCCGAAGTTCGTGATTTTTCGGGTTTTTTTTCAGGGGTACACACGTGCAGCTGGTGGCAAATGTCGAAGCCCTGCTCCTCAGGGAAAGCCCGGAGCCCCAATGTCTGTGGTGCTGTAGATGCGCTGCCAATGGGCGCTGAGGAGCAGCAAGAGCTTGAGTGGCTGGCACTTTTGGTGTGGGAACAATTGTCCGACGTTCGTGATTTTTCGGGGTTTTTGTTCGAGGGGCACCCAGGTTCAGCTGGTGGCAAACTTTGAAGCCCTGCTCCTCAGGGAAAGCCCTGAGCCCCAATGCCTGTGGTACTGTAGATGCGCTGCCAATGGCCACTGAGGAGCAGCAAGAGCTTGAGTGGCTGGCACTTTTGGTGTTGGAACAATCATCACACGTTCGTGATTTTTCGGGGTTTTTTCGGGGGGCGCCCAGGTGCAGCTGGTGGCAAACGTCGAAGCCCTGCTCCTCAGGGAAAGCCCGGAGCCCCAATGTCTGTGGTGCTGTAGATGCGCTGCCAATGGCCGCTGAGGAGCAGCAAGAGCTTGAGTGGCTGGCACTTTTGGGGTGGGAGCAATAGTCCGACATTCGTGATTTTTCGGGGTTTTTATTCGGGGGCGCCCAGGTGCAGCTGGTGGCAAACGTCGAAGCCCTGCTCCTCAGGGAAAGCCCGGAGCCCCAATGTCTGTGGTGCTGTAGATGCGCTGCCAATGGGCGCTGAGGAGCAGCAAGAGCTTGAGTGGCTGGCACTTTTGGTGTGGGAGCAATCGTCCGACGTTCGTGATTTTTGAGGGGTTTTTTTCCGGCGTGGCCCAGGTGCAGCTGGAGGCAAATGTCGAAGCCCTGCTCCTCAGGGAAAGCCCGGAGCCCCAGTGCCTGTGGTGCTGTAGATGCGCTGCCAATGGCCGCTGAGGAGCAGCAAGAGCTTGATTGGCTGGCACTTTTGGGGTGGGAGCAATTGTCCGACGTACGTGATTTTTCGGAGTTTTTTTTTCGGGGGCGCCCAAGTGCAGCTGGTGGCAAACGTCGAAGCCCTGCTCCTCAGGCCAAGAACGGAGCGCCAATGTCTGTGCTGCTGTAGATGCGCTGCCAATGGCCGCTGAGGAGCAGCAAGAGCTTGAGTGGCTGGTACTTTTGTGGTGAGAGAAATCATCAGACGTTCGTGATTTTTCAGGGGTTTTTTTTCTGGGGGTGCCCAGGTGCAGCTGGTGGCAAACGTCGAAGCCCTGCTCCTCAGGGAAAGCCCGGAGCCCCAATGTCTGTGCTGCTGTAGATGCGCTGCCAATGGCCACTGAGGAGCAGCAAGAGCTTGAGTGGCTGGCACTTTTGCTGTGGGAGCAATAGTCCGACATATGTGATTTTTCGGGTTTTTTTTTCGGGGGCGCCCAGGTAAGGCTGGTGGCAAACGTCGAAGCCCTGCTCCTCACGGAAAGCCCGGAGCCCCAATGTCTGTGCTGCTGTAGATGCGCTGCCAATGGCTGCTGAGGAGCAGCAAGAGCTTGAGTGGTTGGCACTTTAGGTGTGGGAGCAATAGTCCGACATACGTGATTTTTCGGGGTTTTTTTTCGGGGGGCGCCCAGGTGGGGCTGGTGGCAAACGTCGAAGCCCTGCTCCTCAGGGAAAGCCCGGAGCACCAATGCCTGTGGTGCTGTAGGTGCACTGCCAATGGCCGCTGAGGAGCAGCAAGAGCTTGAGTGGCTGGCACTTTTGGTGTGGGAGCAATAGTCCGACGTATGTGGTTTTTCAGGGGTTTTTTTGGGGGGGCGCCCAGGTGGGGCTGGTGGCAAACGTCGAAGCCCTGCTCCTCAGGGAAAGCCCGGAACCCCGGTGCCTGTGCTGCTGTAGATGCACTGCCAATGGCCGCTGAGGAGCAGCAAGAGCTTGAGTGGCTGGCACTTTAGGTGTGGGAGCAATTGTCCGACGTATCCGATATTTTGGGGTTTTTTTTGGGGGGGAGCCCAGGTGCGGCTGGTGGCAAACTTCGAAGCCCTGCTCCTCAGGGAAAGCCCGGAGCCCCAATGTCTTTGGTGCTGTAGATGAGCTGCCAATGGCCACTGAGGAGCAGCAAGAGCTTGAGTGGCTGGCACTTCTGGGGTTGGGAACAATCGTCCGACGATCGTGATTTTTGAGGGGGTTTTTTTTCGGGTGGTCCCACGTGCTGCTGGTGACAAACATCGAAGCCCTGCTCCTCAGGGAAAGCCCGGAGCCCCATTGTCTGTGGTGATGTAGATGCGCTGCCAATGGCCGCTGAGGAGCAGCAAGAGCTTGAGTGGCTGGCACTTTTGGTGTGGGAGCAATCGTCCAACTTTCCTGATTTTTCAGGGTTTTTTTTGGGGGGGCGCCCAGGTGCAGCTGGTGGCAAACGTCGAAGCCCTGCTCCTCAGGGAAAGCCCGGAGCCCCAGTGCCTGTGCTGCTGAAGATGCGCTGCCAATGGCCACTGAGGAGCAGCAAGACCTTGAGTGGCTGGCACTTCTGGGGTTGGGAACAATCGTCCGACGATCTTGATTTTTGAGGCGGTTTTTTTCGAGTGGTCCCAGGTGCAGCTCGTGGCAAACATCGAAGCCCTGCTCCTCAGGGAAAGACCGGAGCCCCAATGTCTGTGCTGCTGTAGATGCGCTGCCAATGGCCGCTGAGGAGCAGCAAGACCTTGAGTGGCTGGCACTTTTGGTGTGGGAGCAATCGTCTGACATTCGTGATTTTTGGGGGTTTTTTTCGGGGGACGCCCACGTGCAGCTTGTAGCAAACGTCGAAGCCCTGGTCCTCAGGGAAAGCCCGGAGCCCCAATGTCTGTGGTGCTGTAGATGCGTTGCCAATGGGGGCTGAGGAGCAGCAAGAGCTTGAGTGGCTGGCACTTTTGGTGTGGGAGCAATCGTCCAACTTTCCTGATTTTTCAGGGTTTTTTTTAGGGGCGCCCAGGTGCAGCTGGTGGCAAAAGTCGAAGCCCTGCTCCTCAGGGAAAGCCCGGAGCCCCAATGTCTCTGGTGCTGAAGATGCGCTGCCAATGGCCACTGAGGATCAGCAAGAGCTTGAGTGGCTGGCACTTTAGGTGTGGGAGCAATCGTGCGACATTCGTGATTTTTCAGGCTTTTTTTTTCGGGGAGCGCCCACGAGCAGCTGGTGGCAAACGTCGAAGCCCTGCTCCTCAGGGAAAGCCCGGAGCCCCAGTGCCTGTGGTGCTGTAGATGCGCTGCCAATGGGCGCTGAGGAGCAGCAAGAGCTTGAGTGGCTGGCACTTTTGCTGTGGGAGCAATCGTCTGACATTCGTGATTTTTGGGGGTTTTTTTTGGGGGCGCGCCCAGGTGCAGCTGGTGGCAAACATCGAAGCCCTGCTCCTCAGGGAAAGCCCGGAGCACCAATGTCTTTGGTGCTGTAGATGCGCTGCCAATGGCTGTAGAGGAGCAGCAAGAGCTGGAGTGGCTGGCACTTTTGGTGTGGGAGCAATTGTCCGACGTTCGTGATTTTTCGGGGTTTTTGTTCGGGGGCGCCCACGTGCAGCTGGTGGCAAACGTCGAAACCCTGCTCCTCAGGGAAAGCCCTGAGCCCCAATGCCTGTGGTGCTGTACATGCACTGCCAATGGCCGTTGAGGAGCAGCAAGAGCTTGAGTGGCTGGCACTTTTGGTGTGGGAGCAATAGTCCGACGTATGTGGTTTCTCAGGGGTTTTTTTGGGGGGGCGCCCAGGTGGGGCTGGTAGCAAACGTCGAAGCCCTGCTCCTCAGGGAAAGCCCGGAGCCCCAATGTCTGTGGTGCTGTAGATGCGTTGCCAATGGGGGCTGAGGAGCAGCAAGAGCTTGAGTGGCTGGCACTTTTGGTGTGGGAGCAATCGTCCGACGTTCCTGATTTTTCAGGGTTTATTTTCGGGGGGCGCCCAGGTGCAGCTGGTGGCAAACGTCGAAGCCCTGCTCCTCAGGGAAAGCCCGGAGCCCCAATGTCTGTGCTGCTGTAGATGCGCTGCCAATGGCCGCTGAGGAGCAGCAAGAGCTTGAGTGGCTGGCACTTTTGGTGTGGGAGCAATAGTCTGACATATGTGGTTTTTCAGGGTTTTTTTTTGGGGGCGCCCAGGTGCAGCTGGTGGCAAACGTCGAAGCCCTACTCCTCAGGGGAACCGCGGAGCCCCAATGTCTTTGGTGCTGTAGATGCGCTGTCGATGGCCGCTGAGGAGCAGCAAGACCTTGAGTGGCTGGCACTTCTGGGGTGGGAACAATCGTCCGATGTTCGTGATTTTTGAGGGGTTTTTTTTGGGGGTGCCCACGTGCAGCTGGTGGCAAACGTCGAAGCCCTGCTCCTCAGGGAAATCCCGGAGCACCAATGTCTGTGGTGCTGTCGATGCGCTGCCAATGGCCGCTGAGGAGCAGCAAGAGCTTGAGTGGCTGGCCCTTTTGGTGTGGGAGCAATTGTCCGACGTTCGTGATTTTTCGGGGTTTTTATTCGGGGGACGCCCAGGTGCAGCTGGCGGCAAACGTCGAAACCCTGCTCCTCAGGGAAAGCCCTGAGCCCCAATGCCTGTGGTGCTGTAGATGCACTGCCAATGGCCGCTGAGGAGCAGCAAGAGCTTGAGTGGCTGGCACTTTTGGTGTGGGAGCAATCGTGCGACGTATGTGGTTTTTCAGGGTTTTTTTGGGGGGGCGCCCAGGTGGGGCTGGTGGCAAACGTCGAAGCCCTGCTCCTCAGGGAAAGCACGGAGCCCCAATATATGCGCTGCTGTAGATGCGCTGCCAATGGCCGCTGAGGAGCAGCAAGAGCTTGAGTGGCTGGCACTTTAGGTGTGGGAGCAATACTCCGACATACGTGATTTTTCGGGGTTTTTTTTCGGGGGGTCCCAGGTGCAGCTGGTGGCAAACTTCGAAGCCCTGCTCCTCAGGGAAAGCCCGGAGCCCCAATGTCTTTGGTGCTGTAGATGCGCTGCCAATGGCCGCTGAGGAGCAGCAAGAGCTTGAGTGGCTGGCACTTTTGGTGTGGGAGCAATCGTCCGACGTTCTTGATTTTTGAGGGTTTTTTTTCCAGCGGGGCCCAGGTGCAGTTGGTGGCAAACGTCGAAGCCCTGCTCCTCAGGGAAAGCCCGGAGCCCCAATGTCTGTGGTGCTGTAGATGCACTGCCAATGGCCGCTGAGGAGCAGCAAGAGCTTGAGTGGCTGGCCCTTTTGTTGTGGGAGCAATTGTCCGACGTTCGTGATTTTTGAGGGGTTTTTGTTCGGGTGGCGCCCAGGTGCAGCTGGTGGCAAACGTCGAAGCCCTGCTCCTCAGGGAAAGCCCGGAGCCCCAATGTCTCTGGTGCTGAAGATGCGCTGCCAATGGCCGCTGAGGAGCAGCAAGAGCTTGAGTGGCTTGCACTTTTGGTGTGGGAGCAATCGTGCGACGTTCGTGAATTTTGAGGGGTTTTTTTCGGGGGTCGCCCAGGTGCAGCTGGTGGCAAACGTCGAAGCCCTGCTCCTCAGGGAAAGCCCGGAGCCCCAATGTCTGTGCTGCTGTAGATGCGCTGCCAATGGCCGCTGAGGAGCAGCAAGAGCTTGAGTGGCTGGCCCTTTTCGTGTGGGAGCAATCATCAGACATTCTTGATTTTTTCAGGGTTTTTTTTCGGGGGGTCCCAGGTGCAGCTGGTGGCAAAAGTCGAAGCCCTGCTCCTCAGGGAAAGCCCGGAGCCCCAGTGTCTGTGGTGCTGTAGATGCGCTGCCAATGGCTGCTGAGGAGCAGCAAGAGCTTGAGTGGCTGGCACTTTTGGTGTGGGAGCAATCGTCTGACATTCGTGATTTTTGGGTGTTTTTTTTGGGCGCCCAGGTTCAGCTGCTGGCAAACATCGAAGCCCTGCTCCTCAGGGAAAGACCGGAGCCCCAATGTCTGTGCTGCTGTAGATGCGCTGCCAATGGCCGCTGAGGAGCAGCAAGACCTTGAGTGGCTGGCACTTTTGGTGTGGGAGCAATCGTCTGACATTCGTGATTTTTGGGGGTTTTTTTTCGGGGGACGCCCACGTGCAGCTTGTAGCAAACGTCGAAGCCCTGGTCCTCAGGGAAAGCCCGGAGCCCCAATGTCTGTGGTGCTGTAGATGCGTTGCCAATGGGGGCTGAGGAGCAGCAAGAGCTTGAGTGGCTGGCACTTTTGGTGTGGGAGCAATCGTCCAACTTTCCTGATTTTTCAGGGTTTTTTTTAGGGGCGCCCAGGTGCAGCTGGTGGCAAAAGTCGAAGCCCTGCTCCTCAGGGAAAGCCCGGAGCCCCAATGTCTCTGGTGCTGAAGATGCGCTGCCAATGGCCACTGAGGATCAGCAAGAGCTTGAGTGGCTGGCACTTTAGGTGTGGGAGCAATCGTGCGACATTCGTGATTTTTCAGGCTTTTTTTTCGGGGAGCGCCCACGAGCAGCTGGTGGCAAACGTCGAAGCCCTGCTCCTCAGGGAAAGCCCGGAGCCCCAGTGCCTGTGGTGCTGTAGATGCGCTGCCAATGGGCGCTGAGGAGCAGCAAGAGCTTGAGTGGCTGGCACTTTTGGTGTGGGAGCAATCGTCTGACATTCGTGATTTTTGGGGGTTTTTTTTGGGGGCGCGCCCAGGTGCAGCTGGTGGCAAACATCGAAGCCCTGCTCCTCAGGGAAAGCCCGGAGCACCAATGTCTTTGGTGCTGTAGATGCGCTGCCAATGGCTGTAGAGGAGCAGCAAGAGCTTGAGTGGCTGGCACTTTTGGTGTGGGAGCAATTGTCCGACGTTCGTGATTTTTCGGGGTTTTTGTTCGGGGGCGCCCACGTGCAGCTGGTGGCAAACGTCGAAACCCTGCTCCTCAGGGAAAGCCCTGAGCCCCAATGCCTGTGGTGCTGTACATGCACTGCCAATGGCCGTTGAGGAGCAGCAAGAGCTTGAGTGGCTGGCACTTTTGGTGTGGGAGCAATAGTCCGACGTATGTGGTTTCTCAGGGGTTTTTTTGGGGGGCGCCCAGGTGGGGCTGGTGGCAAACGTCGAAGCCCTGCTCCTCAGGGAAAGCCCGGAGCCCCAATGTCTGTGGTGCTGTAGATGCGTTGCCAATGGGGGCTGAGGAGCAGCAAGAGCTTGAGTGGCTGGCACTTTTGGTGTGGGAGCAATCGTCCGACGTTCCTGATTTTTCAGGGTTTATTTTCGGGGGGGCGCCCAGGTGCAGCTGGTGGCAAACGTCGAAGCCCTGCTCCTCAGGGAAAGCCCGGAGCCCCAATGTCTGTGCTGCTGTAGATGCGCTGCCAATGGCCGCTGAGGAGCAGCAAGAGCTTGAGTGGCTGGCACTTTTGGTGTGGGAGCAATAGTCTGACATATGTGGTTTTTCAGGGTTTTTTTTTGGGGGCGCCCAGGTGCAGCTGGTGGCAAACGTCGAAGCCCTACTCCTCAGGGGAAAGCCGCGGAGCCCCAATGTCTTTGGTGCTGTAGATGCGCTGTCGATGGCCGCTGAGGAGCAGCAAGACCTTGAGTGGCTGGCACTTCTGGGGTGGGAACAATCGTCCGATGTTCGTGATTTTTGAGGGGTTTTTTTTGGGGGGGTGCCCACGTGCAGCTGGTGGCAAACGTCGAAGCCCTGCTCCTCAGGGAAATCCCGGAGCACCAATGTCTGTGGTGCTGTCGATGCGCTGCCAATGGCCGCTGAGGAGCAGCAAGAGCTTGAGTGGCTGGCCCTTTTCGTGTGGGAGCAATCATCAGACATTCTTGATTTTTTCAGGGTTTTTTTTCGGGGGGTCCCAGGTGCAGCTGGTGGCAAACATCGAAGCCCTGCTCCTCAGGGAAAGCCCGGAGCCCCAATGTCTGTGGTGATGTAGATGCGCTGCCAATGGCCGCTGGGGAGCACCAAGAGCTTGAGTGGCTGGCACTTTTGCTGTGGGAGCAATAGTCTGACATATGTGGTTTTTCAGGGTTTTTTTTGGGGGGGCGCCCAGGTAAGGCTGGTGGCAAACGTCGAAGCCCTGCTCCTCACGGAAAGCCCGGAGCCCCAATGTCTGTGCTGCTGTAGATGCGCTGCCAATGGCTGCTGAGGAGCAGCAAGAGCTTGAGTGGTTGGCACTTTAGGTGTGGGAGCAATAGTCCGACATACGTGATTTTTCGGGGTTTTTTTTCGGGGGTCGCCCAGGTGGGGCTGGTGGCAAACGTCGAAGCCCTGCTCCTCAGGGAAAGCCCGGAGCCCCAATGTCTTTGGTGCTGTAGATGCGCTGCCAATGGCCGCTGAGGAGCAGCAAGAGCTTGAGTGGCTGGCACTTCTGGGTTGGGAACAATGGTCCGACGTTCGTGAATTTTCAGGGTTTTTTTTCAGGGGAGGCCCAGGTGCAGCTGGTGGCAAACGTCGAAGCCCTGCTCCTCAGGGAAAGCCCGGAGCCCCAATGTCTGTGGTGCTGTAGATGCACTGCCAATGGCTGCTGAGGAGCAGCAAGAGCTTGAGTGGCTGGCACTTTTAGTGTGGGAGCAATTGTCCGACCTTCGTGATTTTTCGGGGTTTTTGTTCGGGGGGGGCCCACGTGCAGCTAGTGTCAAACGTCGAAGCCCTGCTCCTCAGGGAAAGCCCGTAGCCCCAATGTCTGTGGTGCTGTAGATGCGCTGCCAATGGCCACTGAGGAGCAGCAAGAGCTGGAGTGGCTGGCACTTTTGGTGTGGGAGCAATCGTCCGATGTTTGTGATTTTTGGGGGTTTTTTTCGGGGGGCGCCCACGTGCAGCTGGTGGCAAACGTCGAAGCCCTGCTCCTCAGGGAAAGCCCGGAGCACCAATGCCTGTGGTGCTGTAGGTGCACTGCCAATGGCCGCTGAGGAGCAGCAAGAGCTTGAGTGGCTGGCACTTTTGGTGTGGGAGCAATAGTCCGACGTATGTGGTTTTTCAGGGGTTTTTTTGGGGGGGCGCCCAGGTGGGGCTGGTGGCAAACGTCGAAGCCCTGCTCCTCAGGGAAAGCCCGGAACCCCGGTGCCTGTGCTGCTGTAGATGCACTGCCAATGGCCGCTGAGGAGCAGCAAGAGCTTGAGTGGCTGGCACTTTAGGTGTGGGAGCAATTGTCCGACGTATCCGATATTTTGGGTTTTTTTTTCGGGGGAGCCCAGGTGCGGCTGGTGGCAAACTTCGAAGCCCTGCTCCTCAGGGAAAGCCCGGAGCCCCAATGTCTTTGGTGCTGTAGATGAGCTGCCAATGGCCACTGAGGAGCAGCAAGAGCTTGAGTGGCTGGCACTTCTGGGGTTGGGAACAATCGTCCGACGATCGTGATTTTTGAGGGGGTTTTTTTTTCGGGTGGTCCCACGTGCTGCTGGTGACAAACATCGAAGCCCTGCTCCTCAGGGAAAGCCCGGAGCCCCATTGTCTGTGGTGATGTAGATGCGCTGCCAATGGCCGCTGAGGAGCAGCAAGAGCTTGAGTGGCTGGCACTTTTGGTGTGGGAGCAATCGTCCAACTTTCCTGATTTTTCAGGGTTTTTTTTGGGGGGCGCCCAGGTGCAGCTGGTGGCAAACGTCGAAGCCCTGCTCCTCAGGGAAAGCCCGGAGCCCCAGTGCCTGTGCTGCTGAAGATGCGCTGCCAATGGCCACTGAGGAGCAGCAAGAGCTTGAGTGGCTGGCACTTCTGGGGTTGGGAACAATCGTCCGACGATCTTGATTTTTGAGGCGGTTTTTTCGAGTGGTCCCAGGTGCAGCTCGTGGCAAACATCGAAGCCCTGCTCCTCAGGGAAAGACCGGAGCCCCAATGTCTGTGCTGCTGTAGATGCGCTGCCAATGGCCGCTGAGGAGCAGCAAGACCTTGAGTGGCTGGCACTTTTGGTGTGGGAGCAATCGTCTGACATTCGTGATTTTTGGGGGTTTTTTCGGGGACGCCCACGTGCAGCTTGTAGCAAACGTCGAAGCCCTGGTCCTCAGGGAAAGCCCGGAGCCCCAATGTCTGTGGTGCTGTAGATGCGTTGCCAATGGGGGCTGAGGAGCAGCAAGAGCTTGAGTGGCTGGCACTTTTGGTGTGGGAGCAATCGTCCAACTTTCCTGATTTTTCAGGGTTTTTTAGGGGGCGCCCAGGTGCAGCTGGTGGCAAAAGTCGAAGCCCTGCTCCTCAGGGAAAGCCCGGAGCCCCAATGTCTCTGGTGCTGAAGATGCGCTGCCAATGGCCACTGAGGATCAGCAAGAGCTTGAGTGGCTGGCACTTTAGGTGTGGGAGCAATCGTGCGACATTCGTGATTTTTCAGGCTTTTTTCGGGGAGCGCCCACGAGCAGCTGGTGGCAAACGTCGAAGCCCTGCTCCTCAGGGAAAGCCCGGAGCCCCAGTGCCTGTGGTGCTGTAGATGCGCTGCCAATGGGCGCTGAGGAGCAGCAAGAGCTTGAGTGGCTGGCACTTTTGCTGTGGGAGCAATCGTCTGACATTCGTGATTTTTGGGGGTTTTTTTTGGGGGCGCGCCCAGGTGCAGCTGGTGGCAAACATCGAAGCCCTGCTCCTCAGGGAAAGCCCGGAGCACCAATGTCTTTGGTGCTGTAGATGCGCTGCCAATGGCTGTAGAGGAGCAGCAAGAGCTTGAGTGGCTGGCACTTTTGGTGTGGGAGCAATTGTCCGACGTTCGTGATTTTTCGGGGTTTTTGTTCGGGGGCGCCCACGTGCAGCTGGTGGCAAACGTCGAAACCCTGCTCCTCAGGGAAAGCCCTGAGCCCCAATGCCTGTGGTGCTGTACATGCACTGCCAATGGCCGTTGAGGAGCAGCAAGAGCTTGAGTGGCTGGCACTTTTGGTGTGGGAGCAATAGTCCGACGTATGTGGTTTCTCAGGGGTTTTTTTGGGGGGGCGCCCAGGTGGGGCTGGTGGCAAACGTCGAAGCCCTGCTCCTCAGGGAAAGCCCGGAGCCCCAATGTCTGTGGTGCTGTAGATGCGTTGCCAATGGGGGCTGAGGAGCAGCAAGAGCTTGAGTGGCTGGCACTTTTGGTGTGGGAGCAATCGTCCGACGTTCCTGATTTTTCAGGGTTTATTTTCGGGGGGCGCCCAGGTGCAGCTGGTGGCAAACGTCGAAGCCCTGCTCCTCAGGGAAAGCCCGGAGCCCCAATGTCTGTGCTGCTGTAGATGCGCTGCCAATGGCCGCTGAGGAGCAGCAAGAGCTTGAGTGGCTGGCACTTTTGGTGTGGGAGCAATAGTCTGACATATGTGGTTTTTCAGGGTTTTTTTTTGGGGGCGCCCAGGTGCAGCTGGTGGCAAACGTCGAAGCCCTACTCCTCAGGGGAACCGCGGAGCCCCAATGTCTTTGGTGCTGTAGATGCGCTGTCGATGGCCGCTGAGGAGCAGCAAGACCTTGAGTGGCTGGCACTTCTGGGGTGGGAACAATCGTCCGATGTTCGTGATTTTTGAGGGGTTTTTTTTGGGGGGGTGCCCACGTGCAGCTGGTGGCAAACGTCGAAGCCCTGCTCCTCAGGGAAATCCCGGAGCACCAATGTCTGTGGTGCTGTCGATGCGCTGCCAATGGCCGCTGAGGAGCAGCAAGAGCTTGAGTGGCTGGCCCTTTTGGTGTGGGAGCAATTGTCCGACGTTCGTGATTTTTCGGGGTTTTTATTCGGGGGACGCCCAGGTGCAGCTGGCGGCAAACGTCGAAACCCTGCTCCTCAGGGAAAGCCCGGAGCCCCAATGTCTTTGGTGCTGTAGATGCGCTGCCAATGGCCGCTGAGGAGCAGCAAGAGCTTGAGTGGCTGGCACTTTTGGTGTGGGAGCAATCGTCCGACGTTCTTGATTTTTGAGGGTTTTTTTTCCAGCGGGGCCCAGGTGCAGTTGGTGGCAAACGTCGAAGCCCTGCTCCTCAGGGAAAGCCCGGAGCCCCAATGTCTTTGGTGCTGTAGATGCGCTGCCAATGGCCGCTGAGGAGCAGCAAGAGCTTGAGTGGCTGGCACTTTTGGTGTGGGAGCAATACTCCGACATACGTGATTTTTCGGGGTTTTTTTTCGGGGGGTCCCAGGTGCAGCTGGTGGCAAACTTCGAAGCCCTGCTCCTCAGGGAAAGCCCGGAGCCCCAATGTCTTTGGTGCTGTAGATGCGCTGCCAATGGCCGCTGAGGAGCAGCAAGAGCTTGAGTGGCTGGCACTTTTGGTGTGGGAGCAATCGTCCGACGTTCTTGATTTTTGAGGGTTTTTTTTTCCAGCGGTGCCCAGGTGCAGTTGGTGGCAAACGTCGAAGCCCTGCTCCTCAGGGAAAGCCCGGAGCCCCAATGTCTGTGGTGCTGTAGATGCACTGCCAATGGCCGCTGAGGAGCAGCAAGAGCTTGAGTGGCTGGCCCTTTTGTTGTGGGAGCAATTGTCCGACGTTCGTGATTTTTGAGGGGTTTTTGTTCGGGTGGCGCCCAGGTGCAGCTGGTGGCAAACGTCGAAGCCCTGCTCCTCAGGGAAAGCCCGGAGCCCCAATGTCTCTGGTGCTGAAGATGCGCTGCCAATGGCCGCTGAGGAGCAGCAAGAGCTTGAGTGGCTTGCACTTTTGGTGTGGGAGCAATCGTGCGACGTTCGTGAATTTTGAGGGGTTTTTTTCGGGGGTCGCCCAGGTGCAGCTGGTGGCAAACGTCGAAGCCCTGCTCCTCAGGGAAAGCCCGGAGCCCCAATGTCTGTGCTGCTGTAGATGCGCTGCCAATGGCCGCTGAGGAGCAGCAAGAGCTTGAGTGGCTGGCCCTTTTCGTGTGGGAGCAATCATCAGACATTCTTGATTTTTTCAGGGTTTTTTTCGGGGGGGTCCCAGGTGCAGCTGGTGGCAAAAGTCGAAGCCCTGCTCCTCAGGGAAAGCCCGGAGCCCCAGTGTCTGTGGTGCTGTAGATGCGCTGCCAATGGCTGCTGAGGAGCAGCAAGAGCTTGAGTGGCTGGCACTTTTGGTGTGGGAGCAATCGTCTGACATTCGTGATTTTTGGGTGTTTTTTTTGGGGGGGCGCCCAGGTTCAGCTGCTGGCAAACATCGAAGCCCTGCTCCTCAGGGAAAGACCGGAGCCCCAATGTCTGTGCTGCTGTAGATGCGCTGCCAATGGCCGCTGAGGAGCAGCAAGACCTTGAGTGGCTGGCACTTTTGGTGTGGGAGCAATCGTCTGACATTCGTGATTTTTGGGGGTTTTTTTCGGGGGACGCCCACGTGCAGCTTGTAGCAAACGTCGAAGCCCTGGTCCTCAGGGAAAGCCCGGAGCCCCAATGTCTGTGGTGCTGTAGATGCGTTGCCAATGGGGGCTGAGGAGCAGCAAGAGCTTGAGTGGCTGGCACTTTTGGTGTGGGAGCAATCGTCCAACTTTCCTGATTTTTCAGGGTTTTTTTTAGGGGGCGCCCAGGTGCAGCTGGTGGCAAAAGTCGAAGCCCTGCTCCTCAGGGAAAGCCCGGAGCCCCAATGTCTCTGGTGCTGAAGATGCGCTGCCAATGGCCACTGAGGATCAGCAAGAGCTTGAGTGGCTGGCACTTTAGGTGTGGGAGCAATCGTGCGACATTCGTGATTTTTCAGGCTTTTTTTTCGGGGAGCGCCCACGAGCAGCTGGTGGCAAACGTCGAAGCCCTGCTCCTCAGGGAAAGCCCGGAGCCCCAGTGCCTGTGGTGCTGTAGATGCGCTGCCAATGGGCGCTGAGGAGCAGCAAGAGCTTGAGTGGCTGGCACTTTTGCTGTGGGAGCAATCGTCTGACATTCGTGATTTTTGGGGGTTTTTTTCAGGGGGCGCGCCCAGGTGCAGCTGGTGGCAAACATCGAAGCCCTGCTCCTCAGGGAAAGCCCGGAGCACCAATGTCTTTGGTGCTGTAGATGCGCTGCCAATGGCTGTAGAGGAGCAGCAAGAGCTTGAGTGGCTGGCACTTTTGGTGTGGGAGCAATTGTCCGACGTTCGTGATTTTTCGGGGTTTTTGTTCGGGGGGCGCCCACGTGCAGCTGGTGGCAAACGTCGAAACCCTGCTCCTCAGGGAAAGCCCTGAGCCCCAATGCCTGTGGTGCTGTACATGCACTGCCAATGGCCGTTGAGGAGCAGCAAGAGCTTGAGTGGCTGGCACTTTTGGTGTGGGAGCAATAGTCCGACGTATGTGGTTTCTCAGGGGTTTTTTTGGGGGGCGCCCAGGTGGGGCTGGTGGCAAACGTCGAAGCCCTGCTCCTCAGGGAAAGCCCGGAGCCCCAATGTCTGTGGTGCTGTAGATGCGTTGCCAATGGGGGCTGAGGAGCAGCAAGAGCTTGAGTGGCTGGCACTTTTGGTGTGGGAGCAATCGTCCGACGTTCCTGATTTTTCAGGGTTTATTTTCGGGGGCGCCCAGGTGCAGCTGGTGGCAAACGTCGAAGCCCTGCTCCTCAGGGAAAGCCCGGAGCCCCAATGTCTGTGCTGCTGTAGATGCGCTGCCAATGGCCGCTGAGGAGCAGCAAGAGCTTGAGTGGCTGGCACTTTTGGTGTGGGAGCAATAGTCTGACATATGTGGTTTTTCAGGGTTTTTTTTTGGGGGCGCCCAGGTGCAGCTGGTGGCAAACGTCGAAGCCCTACTCCTCAGGGGAACCGCGGAGCCCCAATGTCTTTGGTGCTGTAGATGCGCTGTCGATGGCCGCTGAGGAGCAGCAAGACCTTGAGTGGCTGGCACTTCTGGGGTGGGAACAATCGTCCGATGTTCGTGATTTTTGAGGGGTTTTTTTTGGGGGGTGCCCACGTGCAGCTGGTGGCAAACGTCGAAGCCCTGCTCCTCAGGGAAATCCCGGAGCACCAATGTCTGTGGTGCTGTCGATGCGCTGCCAATGGCCGCTGAGGAGCAGCAAGAGCTTGAGTGGCTGGCCCTTTTGGTGTGGGAGCAATTGTCCGACGTTCGTGATTTTTTGGGGTTTTTATTCGGGGGACGCCCAGGTGCAGCTGGCGGCAAACGTCGAAACCCTGCTCCTCAGGGAAAGCCCTGAGCCCCAATGCCTGTGGTGCTGTAGATGCACTGCCAATGGCCGCTGAGGAGCAGCAAGAGCTTGAGTGGCTGGCACTTTTGGTGTGGGAGCAATCGTGCGACGTATGTGGTTTTTCAGGGTTTTTTTGGGGGGGCGCCCAGGTGGGGCTGGTGGCAAACGTCGAAGCCCTGCTCCTCAGGGAAAGCACGGAGCCCCAATATATGCGCTGCTGTAGATGCGCTGCCAATGGCCGCTGAGGAGCAGCAAGAGCTTGAGTGGCTGGCACTTTAGGTGTGGGAGCAATACTCCGACATACGTGATTTTTCGGGGTTTTTTTTCGGGGGGTCCCAGGTGCAGCTGGTGGCAAACTTCGAAGCCCTGCTCCTCAGGGAAAGCCCGGAGCCCCAATGTCTTTGGTGCTGTAGATGCGCTGCCAATGGCCGCTGAGGAGCAGCAAGAGCTTGAGTGGCTGGCACTTTTGGTGTGGGAGCAATCGTCCGACGTTCTTGATTTTTGAGGGTTTTTTTTCCAGCGGGGCCCAGGTGCAGTTGGTGGCAAACGTCGAAGCCCTGCTCCTCAGGGAAAGCCCGGAGCCCCAATGTCTGTGGTGCTGTAGATGCACTGCCAATGGCCGCTGAGGAGCAGCAAGAGCTTGAGTGGCTGGCCCTTTTGTTGTGGGAGCAATTGTCCGACGTTCGTGATTTTTGAGGGGTTTTTGTTCGGGTGGCGCCCAGGTGCAGCTGGTGGCAAACGTCGAAGCCCTGCTCCTCAGGGAAAGCCCGGAGCCCCAATGTCTCTGGTGCTGAAGATGCGCTGCCAATGGCCGCTGAGGAGCAGCAAGAGCTTGAGTGGCTTGCACTTTTGGTGTGGGAGCAATCGTGCGACGTTCGTGAATTTTGAGGGGTTTTTTTCGGGGGTCGCCCAGGTGCAGCTGGTGGCAAACGTCGAAGCCCTGCTCCTCAGGGAAAGCCCGGAGCCCCAATGTCTGTGCTGCTGTAGATGCGCTGCCAATGGCCGCTGAGGAGCAGCAAGAGCTTGAGTGGCTGGCCCTTTTCGTGTGGGAGCAATCATCAGACATTCTTGATTTTTTCAGGGTTTTTTTTCGGGGGGTCCCAGGTGCAGCTGGTGGCAAAAGTCGAAGCCCTGCTCCTCAGGGAAAGCCCGGAGCCCCAGTGTCTGTGGTGCTGTAGATGCGCTGCCAATGGCTGCTGAGGAGCAGCAAGAGCTTGAGTGGCTGGCACTTTTGGTGTGGGAGCAATCGTCTGACATTCGTGATTTTTGGGTGTTTTTTTTGGGGGGCGCCCAGGTTCAGCTGCTGGCAAACATCGAAGCCCTGCTCCTCAGGGAAAGACCGGAGCCCCAATGTCTGTGCTGCTGTAGATGCGCTGCCAATGGCCGCTGAGGAGCAGCAAGACCTTGAGTGGCTGGCACTTTTGGTGTGGGAGCAATCGTCTGACATTCGTGATTTTTGGGGGTTTTTTTCGGGGGACGCCCAGGTGCAGCTTGTAGCAAACGTCGAAGCCCTGGTCCTCAGGGAAAGCCCGGAGCCCCAATGTCTGTGGTGCTGTAGATGCGTTGCCAATGGGGGCTGAGGAGCAGCAAGAGCTTGAGTGGCTGGCACTTTTGGTGTGGGAGCAATCGTCCAACTTTCCTGATTTTTCAGGGTTTTTTTAGGGGCGCCCAGGTGCAGCTGGTGGCAAAAGTCGAAGCCCTGCTCCTCAGGGAAAGCCCGGAGCCCCAATGTCTCTGGTGCTGAAGATGCGCTGCCAATGGCCACTGAGGATCAGCAAGAGCTTGAGTGGCTGGCACTTTAGGTGTGGGAGCAATCGTGCGACATTCGTGATTTTTCAGGCTTTTTTCGGGGAGCGCCCACGAGCAGCTGGTGGCAAACGTCGAAGCCCTGCTCCTCAGGGAAAGCCCGGAGCCCCAGTGCCTGTGGTGCTGTAGATGCGCTGCCAATGGGCGCTGAGGAGCAGCAAGAGCTTGAGTGGCTGGCACTTTTGCTGTGGGAGCAATCGTCTGACATTCGTGATTTTTGGGGGTTTTTTTTGGGGGCGCGCCCAGGTGCAGCTGGTGGCAAACATCGAAGCCCTGCTCCTCAGGGAAAGCCCGGAGCACCAATGTCTTTGGTGCTGTAGATGCGCTGCCAATGGCAGCTGAGGAGCAGCAAGAGCTTGAGTGGCTGGCACTTTTGGTGTGGGAGCAATTGTCCGACGTTCGTGATTTTTCGGGGTTTTTGTTCGGGGGGCGCCCACGTGCAGCTGGTGGCAAACGTCGAAACCCTGCTCCTCAGGGAAAGCCCTGAGCCCCAATGCCTGTGGTGCTGTACATGCACTGCCAATGGCCGTTGAGGAGCAGCAAGAGCTTGAGTGGCTGGCACTTTTGGTGTGGGAGCAATAGTCCGACGTATGTGGTTTCTCAGGGGTTTTTTTGGGGGGGCGCCCAGGTGGGGCTGGTGGCAAACGTCGAAGCCCTGCTCCTCAGGGAAAGCCCGGAGCCCCAATGTCTGTGCTGCTGTAGATGCGCTGCCAATGGCCGCTGAGGAGCAGCAAGAGCTTGAGTGGCTGGCACTTTTGGTGTGGGAGCAATAGTCTGACATATGTGGTTTTTCAGGGTTTTTTTTTGGGGGCGCCCAGGTGCAGCTGGTGGCAAACGTCGAAGCCCTACTCCTCAGGGGAACCGCGGAGCCCCAATGTCTTTGGTGCTGTAGATGCGCTGTCGATGGCCGCTGAGGAGCAGCAAGACCTTGAGTGGCTGGCACTTCTGGGGTGGGAACAATCGTCCGATGTTCGTGATTTTTGAGGGGTTTTTTTGGGGGGTTCCCACGTGCAGCTGGTGGCAAACGTCGAAGCCCTGCTCCTCAGGGAAATCCCGGAGCACCAATGTCTGTGGTGCTGTCGATGCGCTGCCAATGGCCGCTGAGGAGCAGCAAGAGCTTGAGTGGCTGGCCCTTTTGGTGTGGGAGCAATTGTCCGACGTTCGTGATTTTTCGGGGTTTTTATTCGGGGGGACGCCCAGGTGCAGCTGGCGGCAAACGTCGAAACCCTGCTCCTCAGGGAAAGCCCTGAGCCCCAATGCCTGTGGTGCTGTAGATGCACTGCCAATGGCCGCTGAGGAGCAGCAAGAGCTTGAGTGGCTGGCACTTTTGGTGTGGGAGCAATCGTGCGACGTATGTGGTTTTTCAGGGTTTTTTTGGGGGGGGCGCCCAGGTGGGGCTGGTGGCAAACGTCGAAGCCCTGCTCCTCAGGGAAAGCACGGAGCCCCAATATATGCGCTGCTGTAGATGCGCTGCCAATGGCCGCTGAGGAGCAGCAAGAGCTTGAGTGGCTGGCACTTTAGGTGTGGGAGCAATACTCCGACATACGTGATTTTTCGGGGTTTTTTTTTCGGGGGGTCCCAGGTGCAGCTGGTGGCAAAATTCGAAGCCCTGCTCCTCAGGGAAAGCCCGGAGCCCCAATGTCTTTGGTGCTGTAGATGCGCTGCCAATGGCCGCTGAGGAGCAGCAAGAGCTTGAGTGGCTGGCACTTTTGGTGTGGGAGCAATCGTCCGACGTTCTTGATTTTTGAGGGTTTTTTTTCCAGCGGGGCCCAGGTGCAGTTGGTGGCAAACGTCGAAGCCCTGCTCCTCAGGGAAAGCCCGGAGCCCCAATGTCTGTGGTGCTGTAGATGCACTGCCAATGGCCGCTGAGGAGCAGCAAGAGCTTGAGTGGCTGGCCCTTTTGTTGTGGGAGCAATTGTCCGACGTTCGTGATTTTTGAGGGGTTTTTGTTCGGGTGGCGCCCAGGTGCAGCTGGTGGCAAACGTCGAAGCCCTGCTCCTCAGGGAAAGCCCGGAGCCCCAATGTCTCTGGTGCTGAAGATGCGCTGCCAATGGCCGCTGAGGAGCAGCAAGAGCTTGAGTGGCTTGCACTTTTGGTGTGGGAGCAATCGTACGACGTTCGTGAATTTTGAGGGGTTTTTTTCGGGGGTCGCCCAGGTGCAGCTGGTGGCAAACGTCGAAGCCCTGCTCCTCAGGGAAAGCCCGGAGCCCCAATGTCTGTGCTGCTGTAGATGCGCTGCCAATGGCCGCTGAGGAGCAGCAAGAGCTTGAGTGGCTGGCCCTTTTCGTGTGGGAGCAATCATCAGACATTCTTGATTTTTTCAGGGTTTTTTTTCGGGGGTCCCAGGTGCAGCTGGTGGCAAAAGTCGAAGCCCTGCTCCTCAGGGAAAGCCCGGAGCCCCAGTGTCTGTGGTGCTGTAGATGCGCTGCCAATGGCTGCTGAGGAGCAGCAAGAGCTTGAGTGGCTGGCACTTTTGGTGTGGGAGCAATCGTCTGACATTCGTGATTTTTGGGTGTTTTTTTTGGGGGGGCGCCCAGGTTCAGCTGCTGGCAAACATCGAAGCCCTGCTCCTCAGGGGAAGCGCGGAGCCCCAATGTCTTTGGTGCTGTAGATGCGCTGTCGATGGCCGCTGAGGAGCAGCAAGAGCTTGAGTGGCTGGCACTTCTGGGGTGGGAACAATCGTCCGATGTTCGTGATTTTTGAGGGTTTTTTTTTGGGGGGGCGCCCAGGTGGGGCTGCTGGCAAACGTCGAAGCCCTGCTCCTCAGGGAAAGCACGGAGCCCCAATATCTGCGCTGCTCTAGATGCGCTGCAAATGGCCGCTGAGGAGCAGCAAGAGCTTGAGTGGCTGGCACTTTAGGTGTGGGAGCAATACTCCGACATACGTGATTTTTCGGGGTTTTTTTTTCGGGGGTCCCAGGTGCAGCTGGTGGCAAACTTCGAAGCCCTGCTCCTCAGGGAAATCCCGGAGCCCCAATGTCTTTGGTGCTGTAGATGCGCTGCCAATGGCCGCTGAGGAGCAGCAAGAGCTTGAGTGGCTGGCACTTTTGGTGTGGGAGCAATCGTCCGACGTTCGTGAATTTTCAGGGTTTTTTTTCGGGGGTCGCCCAGGTGCAGCTGGTGGCAAACGTCGAAGCCCTGCTCCTCAGGGAAAGCCCGGAGCCCCAATGTCTGTGGTGCTGTAGATGCGCTGCCAATGGCCGCTGAGGAGCAGCAAGAGCTTGAGTGGCTGGCCCTTTTCGTGTGGGAGCAATCAACAGACATTCTTGATTTTTGAGGGGTTTTTTTTCGGGGGGTCCCAGGTGCAGCTGGTGGCAAACGTCGAAGCCGTGCTCCTCAGGGAAAGCCCGGAGCCCCAATGTCTGTGGTGCTGTAGATGCGCTGCCAATGGCCACTGAGGAGAAACAAGAGCTTGAGTGGCTGGCCCTTTTGGTGTGGGAGTAATCTTCCGACGTTCATGATTTTTCAGTATTTTTTTTCGGGGGTCGCCCAGGTGCAGCTGGTGGCAAACGTCGAAGCCCTGCTCCTCAGGGAAAGCCCGGAGCCCCAATGTCTGTGGTGCTGTAGATGCGCTGCCAATTGCCGCTGAGGAGCAGCAAGAGCTTGAGTGGCTGGCACTTTTGGTGTGGGAGCAATCGTCGGACATTTGCGATATTTAGGGGTTTTTTTCAGTGGGCGCCCAGGTGCAGCTGGTGGCAAACGTCGAAGCCCTGCTCCTCAGGGAAAGCCCGGAGCCCCAGTGTCTGTGCTGCTGTAGATGCGTTGCCAATCGGAGCTGAGGAGCAGCAAGAGCTTGAGTGGCTGGCACTTTTGGTGTGGGAGCAATCGTCCGACGTTCCTGATTTTTCAGGGTTTATTTTCGGGGGGGCGCCCACGTGCAGCTGGTGGCAAACGTCGAAGCCCTGCTCCTCAGGGAAAGCCCGGAGCCCCAATGTCTGTGCTGCTGTAGATGCGCTGCCAATGGCCGCTGAGGAGCAGCAAGAGCTTGAGTGGCTGGCACTTTTGGTGTGGGAGCAATAGTCTGACATATGTGGTTTTTCAGGGTTTTTTTTTGGGGGCGCCCACGTGCAGCTGGTGGCAAACGTCGAAGCCCTGCTCCTCAGGGGAAGCGCGGAGCCCCAATGTCTTTGGTGCTGTAGATGCGCTGTCGATGGCCGCTGAGGAGCAGCAAGAGCTTGAGTGGCTGGCCCTTTTGGTGTGGGAGCAATTGTCCGACGTTCGTGATTTTTCGGGGTTTTTATTCGGGGGACGCCCAGGTGCAGCTGGCGGCAAACGTCAAAACCCTGCTCCTCAGGGAAAGCCCTGAGCCCCAATGCCTGTGGTGCTGTAGATGCACTGCCAATGGGCGCTGAGGAGCAGCAAGAGCTTGAGTGGCTGGCACTTTTGGTGTGGGAGCAATCGTGCGACGTATGTGGTTTTTCAGGGTTTTTTTTGGGGGGGCGCCCAGGTGGGGCTGGTGGCAAACGTCGAAGCCCTGCTCCTCAGGGAAAGCACGGAGCCCCAATATCTGCGCTGCTGTCGATGCGCTGCCAATGGCTGCTGAGGAGCAGCAAGAGCTTGAGTGGCTGGCACTTTTGGTGTGGGAGCAATCGTCCGACGTTCTTGATTTTTGAGGGTTTTTTTTCCAGCGGGGCCCAGGTGCAGTTGGTGGCAAACGTCGAAGCCCTGCTCCTCAGGGAAAGCCCGGAGCCCCAGTGTCTGTGGTGCTGTAGATGCACTGCCAATGGCCGCTGAGGAGCAGCAAGAGCTTGAGTGGCTGGCCCTTTTGGTGTGGGAGCAATTGTCCGACGTTCGTGATTTTTGAGGGGTTTTTGTTCGGGTGGCGCCCAGGTGCAGCTGGTGGCAAACGTCGAAGCCCTGCTCCTCAGGGAAAGCCCGGAGCCCCAATGTCTGTGCTGCTTTGGATGCGCTGCGAATGGCCGCTGAGGAGCAGCAAGACCTTGAGTGGCTGGCACTTTTGGTGTGGGAGCAATCGTGCGACGTTCGTGAATTTTCAGGGTTTTTTTTCGGGGGTCGCCCAGGTGCAGCTGGTGGCAAACGTCGAAGCCCTGCTCCTCAGGGAAAGCCCGGAGCCCCAATGTCTGTGGTGCTGTAGATGCGCTGCCAATGGCCGCTGAGGATCAGCAAGAGCTTGAGTGGCTGGCACTTTTCGTGTGGGAGCAATCATCAGACATTCTTGATTTTTGAGGGGTTTTTTTTCGGGGGGTCCCAGGTGCAGCTGGTGCCAAACGTCGAAGCCCTGCTCCTCAGGGAAAGCCCGGAGCCCCAATGTCTGTGGTGCTGTAGATGCGCTGCCAATTACCGCTGAGGAGAAACAAGAGCTTGAGTGGCTGGCCCTTTTGGTGTGGGAGTAATCGTCCAACGTATGTGATTTTTCAGTGTTTTTTTTCGGGGGTCGCCCAGGTGCAGCTGGTGGCAAACGTCGAAGCCCTGATCCTCAGGGAAACCCCGGAGCCCAAATGTCTGCGGTGCTGTAGATGCGCTGCCAATGGCCGCTGAGGAGCAGCAAGAGCTTGAGTGGCTGGCCCTTTTCGTGTGGGAGCAATCATCAGACATTCTTGATTTTTGAGGGTTTTTTTTTCGGGGGGTCCCAGGTGCAGCTGGTGGCAAACGTCGAAGCCCTGCTCCTCAGGGAAAGCCCGGAGCCCCAATGTCTGTGGTGCTGTAGATGCGCTGCCAATTGCCGCTGAGGAGAAACAAGAGCTTGAGTGGCTGGCCCTTTTGGTGTGGGAGTAATCTTCCGACGTTCATGATTTTTCAGTGTTTTTTTTCGGGGGGCGCCCAAGTGCAGCTGGTGGCAAATGTCGAAGCCCTGTTCCTCAGGGAAAGCCCGGAGCCCCAATGTCTGTGCTGCTGTAGATGCGCTGCCAATGGCCGCTGAGGAGCAGCAAGAGCTTGAGTGGCTGGCAATTTTGGTGTTGGAGCAATCATCAGACGTTCGTGATTTTTGAGGGTTTTTTTTTCGGAGGGTCCCTGGTTCAGCTGGTGGCAAACGTCGAAGCCCTGCTCCTCAAGGAATGCCCGGAGCCCCAATGTCTGTGGTGCTGTAGATGCACTGCCAATGGCCGCTGAGGAGCAGCAAGAGCTTGAGTGGCTGGCACTTTTGGTGTGGGAGCAATTGTCCGACGTTCGTGATTTTTCGGGGTTTTTGTTCGGGGGGCGCCCATGTGCAGCTGGTTGTAAACTTCGAAGCCCTGCTCCTCAGGGGAAGCCCGGAACACCAGTGTCTCTGCTGCTGTAGATGCGCTGCCAATAGCCGCTGAGGAGCAGCAAGAGCTTGAGTGGCTTGCACTTTTGGTGTGGGAGCAATCGTCGGACTTTTGCGATATTTAGGGTTTTTTTTCAGTGGGCGCCCAGGTGCAGCTGGTGGCAAACGTCGAAGCCCTGCTCCTCAGGGGAAGCGCGGAGCCCCAATGTCTTTGGTGCTGTAGATGCGCTGCCAATGGCCGCTGAGGAGCAGCAAGAGCTTGAGTGGCTGGCACTTCTGGGGTGGGAACAATCGTCCGATGTTCGTGATTTTTGAGGGGTTTTTTTTGGGTGGGTGCCCAGGTGCAGCTGGTGGCAAACGTCGAAGCCCTGCTCCGCAGGGAAATCCCGGAGCACCAATGTCTGTGGTGCTGTAGATGCGCTGCCAATGGCCGCTGAGGAGCAGCAAGAGCTTGAGTGGCTGGCACTTTTGGTGTGGGAGCAATTGTCCGACGTTCGTGATTTTTCGGGGTTTTTATTCGGGGGACGCCCAGGTGCAGCTGGTGGCAAACGTCGAAACCCTGCTCCTCAGGGAAAGCCCTGAGCCCCAATGCCTGTGGTGCTGTACATGCACTGCCAATGGCCGCTGAGGAGCAGCAAGAGCTTGAGTGGCTGGCACTTTTGGTGTGGGAGCAATCGTCCAACGTATGTGGTTTTTCAGGGTTTTTTTTTTGGGGGCGCCCAGGTGGGGCTGGTGGCAAACGTCGAAGCCCTGCTCCTCAGGGAAAGCCCGGATCCGCAATATCTGCGCTGCTGTAGATGCGCTGCCAATGGCCGCTGATAAGCAGCAAGAGCTTGAGTGGCTGGCACTTTAGGTGTGGGAGCAATACTCCGACATACGTGATTTTTCGGGGTTTTTTTTCGGGGAGTCCCAGGTGCAGCTGGTGGCAAACGTCGAAGCCCTGCTCCTCAGGGAAATCCCGGAGCCCCAATGTCTTTGGTGCTGTAGATGCGCTGCCAATGGCCGCTGAGGAGCAGCAAGAGCTTGAGTGGCTGGCACTTTTGGTGTGGGAGCAATGGTCCGACGTACATGATTTTTCGGAGTTTTTTTCGGGGGGTCTAAGGTGCAGCTGGTGGCAAACGTCGAAGCCCTGCTCCTCAGGGGAAGCCCGGAGCCCCAATATCTGTGCTGCTGTAGATGCGCTGCTAATGGCCGCTGAGGAGCAGCAAGAGCTTGAGTGGCTGGCACTTTTGTGGTGGGAGAAATCATCCAACGTTCGTGATTTTTGAGGGGTTTTTTTTTCGGGGTATCCCAGGTGCACCTGGTGGCAAACGTCGAAGCCCTGCTCCTCAGGGAAAGCCCGGAGCCCCAATGTCTGTGGTGCTGTAGATGCACTGCCAATGGCTGCTGAGGAGCAGCAAGAGCTTGAGTGGCTGGCACTTTTGGTGTGGGAGCAATTGTCCGACGTTCGTGATTTTTCTGGGATTTTTGTTCGGGGGGCGCCCACGTGCAGCTGGTGGCAAACGTCGAAGCCCTGCTCCTCAGGGAAAGCCCGGAGCCCCAATGTCTGTGCTGCTGTAGATGCGCTGCCAATGGGCGCTGAGGAGCAGCAAGAGCTTGAGTGGCTGGCACTTTTGGTGTGGGAGCAATCGTGCGACGTATGTGGTTTTTCAGGGTTTTTTTTGGGGGGGCGCCCAGGTGGGGCTGGTGGCAAACGTCGAAGCCCTGCTCCTCAGGGAAAGCACGGAGCCCCAATATCTGTGGTGCTGTAGATGCGCTGCCAATGGGCGCTGAGGAGCAGCAAGAGCTTGAGTGGCTGGCACTTTTGGTGTGGGAGCAATCGTCCGACGTTCTTGATTTTTGAGGGTTTTTTTTCCAGCGGGGCCCAGGTGCAGTTGGTGACAAACGTCGAAGCCCTGCTCCTCAGGGAAAGCCCGGAGCCCCAATGTCTGTGGTGCTGTAGATGCGCTGCCAATGGCCGCTGAGGAGCAGCAAGAGCTTGAGTGGCTGGCACTTTTCGTGTGGGAGCAATTGTCCGACGTTCGTGATTTTTGAGGGGTTTTTGTTCGGGTGGCGCCCAGGTGCAGCTGGTGGCAAACGTCGAAGCCCTGCTCCTCAGGGAAAGCCCTGAGCCCCAATGTCTGTGCTGCTTTGGATGCGCTGCGAATGGCCGCTGAGGAGCAGCAAGACCTTGAGTGGCTGGCACTTTTGGGGTGGGAGCAATCGTGCGACGTTCGTGAATTTTCAGGGTTTTTTTTCGGGGGTCGCCCAGGTGCAGCTGGTGGCAAACGTCGAAGCCCTGCTCCTCAGGGAAAGCCCGGAGCCCCAATGTCTGTGGTGCTGTAGATGCGCTGCCAATGGCCGCTGAGGAGCAGCAAGAGCTTGAGTGGCTGGCACTTTTGGGGTGGGAGCAATCATCAGACATTCTTGATTTTTGAGGGGGTTTTTTTCGGGGGGTCCCAGGTGCAGCTGGTGGCAAACGTCGAAGCCCTGCTCCTCAGGGAAAGCCCGGAGCCCCAATGTCTGTGCTGCTGTAGATGCGCTGCCAATTGCCGCTGAGGAGAAACAAGAGCTTGAGTGGCTGGCCCTTTTGGTGTGGGAGTAATCTTCCGACGTTCATGATTTTTCAGTGTTTTTTTTCGGGGGTCGCCCAGGTGCAGCTGGTGGCAAACGTCGAAGCCCTGCTCCTCAGGGAAAGCCCGGAGCCCCAATGTCTGTGGTGCTGTAGATGCGCTGCCAATGGCCGCTGAGGAGCAGCAAGAGCTTGAGTGGCTGGCCCTTTTCGTGTGGGAGCAATCATCAGACATTCTTGATTTTTGAGGGGTTTTTTTTCGGGGGGTCCCAGGTGCAGCTGGTGGCAAATGTCGAAGCCCTGCTCCTCAGGGAAAGCCCGGAGCCCCAATGTCTGTGGTGCTGTAGATGCGCTGCCAATGGCCGCTGAGGAGCAGCAAGAGCTTGAGTGGCTGGCAATTTTGGTGTGGGAGCAATCATCAGACGTTCGTGATTTTTGAGGTTTTATTTTTCGGAGGGTCCCTGGTGCAGCTGGTGGCAAACGTCGAAGCCCTGCTCCTCAAGGAATGCCCGGAGCCCCAATGTCTGTGGTGCTGTAGATGCGCTGCCAATGGCCGCTGAGGAGCAGCAAGAGCTTGAGTGGCTGGCACTTTTGGTGTGGAAGCAATCGTCCGACGTTCGTGATTTTTTGGGTTTTTATTTCGGGGGGCGCCCAGGTGCAGCTGGTGGCAAACGTCGAAGCCCTGCTCCTCAGGGAAAGCCCGGAGCCCCAATGTCTGTGGTGCTGTAGATGCGCTGCCAATGGCCACTGAGGAGCAGCAAGAGCTTGAGTGGCTGGCTCTTTTGGTATGGGAGCAATCATCTGACATTCGTGATTTTTAGGGTATTTTTTCAGTGGGCTCTTCCGTGCACTTGATGGTAAACGTCGAAGCGCTGTTCGTCAGGGAAAGCCCGGAGCCCCAGTGTCTGTGGTGCTGTAAATGCGGCGTCAACTGCCGGTGAGGAGCACCAAGAGCATGAGTTGTTGGCACTTTTGGTGTGGGAACAATGGTCCGACGTTCTTGCTTTTTAGGGTAATATTTTAGTGGGTTCTCCAGTGCACCTGATGGTAAATGTCGAAGCGCTGTTCGTCAGGGAAAGCCCGGAGCCCCAATGTCTGTGGTGTTGTAGATGTGGCGTCAACAACCGTTGAGGAGCAGCAAGAGCTGCTCACAGGGCTGCCAGGTTGAAATGGTGGAAAATGTCAGAGTCCTGGTGGTCTAGGACTGACCAGGACAATCCCCAACGTCAGACGATTGCTCTGGGCTTCCCTAGGCCAACAGGACTCTGACATTTGCCACCAAGTCAACCTGGCAGCCCTCTGAGAATAAATCTTATAAATCCCGAACATCAGACGATTACTCCAACACCAGAAGTGCCTGCTCTAGAAGTCCTTGCTGCTCCTCACCGACTCTTCCCACCACATCTACAGGCTCAAAAACATTGGGTCTCTCAGCTTTCCTACACCACCAGGATTCTGACACTTACTATTGACGTACGGAAATGGACTCTGTAACTCGGAAGTTATAAACTAGGTATGTTTATTGCGTGCAGATGCACGGGGGATCGCTCCACCACAAGCGTGCATGCCCGAGGTAGCAAACCATCCCATTTTTATACAATAAAACAATGAAGGACTCTCGAGAAGGACTTGGGAGTGGTGGTGGACGAGAAGCTCAACATGAGCTGGCAATGCACCCTTGCGGCCCAGAAGGCCAACCGCATCCTGGGCTGCATCAAGAGGAGCGTGGCCAGCAGGTCGAGGGAGGTGATTGTGCCCCTCTACTCTGCCCTGGTGAGACCCCACCTGGAGTACTGTGTCCAGTTCTGGAGCCCCCAACACAAGAAGGACATGGACGAGTTGGAGAAGGTCCAGAGGAGGGCCAGGAAGATGATAAAAGGGCTGGAGCACCTCTCGTATGAGGCCAGGCTGAGAGAATTGGGGCTGTTCAGCCTGGAGAAGAGGAGGCTCCGGGGAGACCTGATAGCAGTCTTCCAATACCTCAAGGGGGCCTACAAGAAAGATGGGGAAAGGCTGTTTAGTAGGGCCTGTTGCAATAGGACGAGGGGTAATGGTTTTAAAATAGAGGGGGGTAGATTTAGATTGGAAATTAGGAAAATTTTTTTACAATGCGAGTTATAGAACACTGGAACAGGTTGCCCAGAAAGGTGGTGGAGGCCCCATCCCTGGAGACGTTCAAGGCCAGGCTGGATGAGGCTCTGAGCAACCTGATCTCGTCAGGGATGTCCCTGCTCCTTGCAGGGGTTGGACTAGATGACCTTTGAAGGTCCCTTCCAACTCTAACCATTCTATGATTCTATGATTCTATGAATATTCAATTGACGCCTATACATATTCATTACCTAAACCCGCCTACTCTCGCTTCGTATGCTAATTAGCTTATCAGTCCTTCGCACTTGCGCAAATTCTCCCAATAATTGTGGGCAGGGGTCTTCGGTGGTCCTTGGGATGAAGGCCGTAGGTCTTCTTCATGGTGTACTTTTCACCTTTAGCCTAGAATGCAATGATCCTGCAAGCTTGCAGTGTTCTTATCAGCTTGAGCTGATTCATGTCCTTGTTAACCATCTGTTTTCCTTTAGCAAGGAGGTTTATAGACGTATTTGTGACACATGCCATCCTGTTTTTGAATTCTTGTTCTTTCTAATCACTCCCTTGAGATAATGCGAGACTGTTTCTCACTCCTTACAAATGAGTCCTTCGTCAGGAAAAGAAAAAAAAACAGACTTCCTCCTCCATTAATTGTTCCTCTAAGCTCTATGGTTACGTGACTATGTTTTATAACTATATTCTTGTCCTGGTTCTGGCTAGGATAGAGTTAATATTTACCTGAGCTGGGTGGAGAACTGAAGCTGGTAGCTCCTATGGCTGGGATAGTTAACTAATTAGCTAACAGCTGGGGTTAATTTACCCAAATGAGCCAAAGGGCTATTCCATCCCATCTGACATCATGCTCAGAGCTAATGGTAAAGACTGAGGCCAAGTTAGGTTAGTTTCCTGACCCAACTTGACAATCTGTTGTTTGATTAGGTGATTCATTTTCTCCACCTGGCCACTTGATTGTGGTCGGTAAGAGGTATGTAATTGCCAATCTATCCCTAGATGGTGGCTAATTTCTTGTACTATTCTGGACACAAAATGTGGTCCTCTATCCGAGGACATTACCGCTGGGACTCCAAACCTAGGTACTATTTCCTGGAGCAGTATTTTGGTTACTTCCCGGGCTTTAGCAGTTCTGCACGGGGAAGCTTCTGGCCAGCCTGAAAAGGTATCAGTAAGTACTACTAAGTATCGGTACCCCCTTTTCTAGGGAGTTCTGAGAAATCAATCTGCCAATGTTGTCCCGGACCATTCCCCTTTCCGAGTTTTCCAAGTTTCGGCCCTTTTACAACTTTAGGATTAGTCTGGAGACAAAGATCACATTGTTGACTTACTTGTCTAACGGTAGTGTATAAGTTTCGCGCTATTATGTTCCTGATGAGATCTTTATATAGGGCTTCTGCCCCGCCCCCCCCCCCCCAGTGTCTTTTTCTATGTTCTTCTCGGACTACTGACCATATCATGTAGGAGGGAATTACTACCCTCCCGTGTGAGGGGTAGTAATTGGCCCACCCTTCCTCATTATATGATCCCTTTAGATCATTAATAAGTTTGCCATCTTCCTTTGTGTATTCTGGTTTACCTTCTAGAAATACCTGTCCATCAGGTATTAGCGCACCCTCTACCTTGATTGTTTCTCTAGCTGCTTGTTTTGCTTCCCTATCTGCCAGCTCATTTCCTCTTTCCAATTCTGTGCTCACTTTCTGGTGTGCTTTAATATGCATAATTGCCACCTTTTCGGGAAGTTGGACTGCATTCAGGATTTTCAAAATCTCTTCTGTGTGTTTGATGGTTTTTCCATGAGAATTTAACAGTCCTCTTTCCTTCCATATTGCTCCATGGGCAAGTACCACCCCAAAGGCATAATTAGAGTCAGTCCAAATGTTTACAGTCCTTCCCTGGGCTCTCTCCAGGGCTCGGGTAAGGGCTATGATCTCGGCCTTTTGGGCCGAGACGTCGGCTGATAGTGGCCTGGACTCTATCACCTTTTCAAAAGTGGTAACAGCATATCCGGAATGCCACCTTCCATTTAACATATAGCTGCTTCCGTCGGTGAACCAATGTTCGGCTCCATCAATAGGGACATCTTTAAGATCCGTTCGACTAGAATACGTGGTTTCAATTGTTTCCAAGCAGTCATGACTCACTGACTCCCCGATGTTCCCATCAAGGAATGAGGCCGGATTGATGATGTTTGTGGTCACGATTTCAACATCATCCTGTTCAACCATTATAGCTTGATATTTCAGGAACCTTTGTGGGGAAAGCCAATGCCCTCCTTTTGCTTCAAGGACCGCAGATACAGTATGGGAAACTAGGACAGTCATTTTCTGGCCTAGAGTGAACTTTTGGGCTTCTTGAATGTTTAGAATGACAGCTGCTACTGCTCTCAGACAGCTGGGCCACCCTTTCGCAGCGGCATCCAGCTGTTTGGAGAAGTATGCTACCGCCCATCTGTATGGTCCCAAATCTTCTGCCAATATTCCTAGTGCCATTCCTTGTTTTTCGTGGGAAAATAGAAAAAATGGCTTACTCACATCAGGAAGTCCCAATGCTGGTGCCGACATCAGGGCTTTCTTCAGCTGATGGAAGGCTCGATCTGACTCAACATCCCACTGGAGATCCTTTTGGTTAGCTGCTATCAGGCAATACAGGGGCTTAACAAGCAGACCATAATCCAAAGTCGGCACCACCCCGTCATTCCTAAGAATGTCCGTAGTTCCTTTATGGTTCGTGGTCGGGGGTTTGGCATATGGCCTCTTTCCGGGCTTGTCCTAGGATCTGTTGTCCGACACTGATCTTGTACCCCAGGTACGTGACCTGGGGTTGTAACAACACCTGTGCCTTTTTCTTAGAAACCCAATATCCCTGTAGTCTTAGGAAATTTAACAGATTCCCGGTCCACATGACACAGGATTCTTTGGTCCTGGTTGCAATAAGAAGGTCGTCTACATATTGTAACACCTTCCCTTCTTCTGATGGTGGTTCCCACGATTCCAAGTCCTTTGCTAGCTGATTCCCAAAAAACTGTGGGGCTATTTTTAAACCCCTGCGGCAACACCGTCCATGTGAGCTGGGTCTTTCGACCACTTTTGGGATTTTCCCATGCGAAAGCAAAAATTTTCTGGCTGGCTTCATGGAGAGGGAGGCAAAAGAAAGCATCTTTTAAATCTAGGACCGTAAACCAAGCTAAACCAGGTTTTAGCTTGGTTAATAGGGAATAGGTGTTAGCTACCACAGGGTATAGGTCCGCTGTTATTTTGTTGATGGCTCTTAAGTCTTGAACTATCCTATAGGACCCATCAGGTTTCTTAACTAGAAGGATAGGTGTATTGAATTCTGACTCACATTCTTTTAGTAGTCTTAGTTCTATGAACCGCTCTATGATTGGACAAATTCCTTCCCTATCTTACATTTTCAGTGGGTATTGTTTGATCCTTATGGCACTCTGTCCCTCCTTTAGTTTTACTATTATTGGTGGTGCGTTCTTTGCTCGTCCCGGTATATCGGTTGCCCAGACTCCGGGATATACTTGGTCAACAGTTCTTGCACCAATTTCTCCTGTTGCAGGGGTACTGACCAAGGATAGACTCATAATTTGAACGTATTGGTGTTCATTTACCTCCAGAGTAACTTCCCCTTGCTTAAATTTGATTGTTGCTTCTAGTTGTTCTAATAAATCCCTAGCAAGAAGGGCCTTTGGAGAATTTGGCATATACAGAAATTTATGGATCCCCACTTGCTTCCAAAATACAAAAATTTGTATTTTAAGGATCTGCAGAAGTAAGCCTCTTCAGTCTGGCCTGTCGCACCTTTCACTGTAATATAATCATTTTCCAGAGGCATCAAAGCTTGATTCAGAACAGAATAAGTCGCTCCCGTGTCTACTAAAAATTTGATTTCTTTTTGTTCTTCCCCTAACTTTATTTTTACTACGAGGTCGGCTAGACAATTTTCTTCAGCCACGTGAGCTACCGTTTTCCCTTGATTGTTGCGCCATCTAGCGTTCCTTTGGCGCTCAGGGCACTCGTTCTTCCAGTGTCCGGTCTTTTTATATAGCGCACATTGATTCCTACCCAGAGGCGTCAGCCCACGCATTGGTTTAACTTTGCATTTCCGATTTTCATTTTTCTCTTACCGCTGCTAGTATTTTCTTCTCGTCTTGCCTGTAACTTTCCTCTCGATTCCTAAATATTCTCCACGCTTCTTCTAATAACCTTTCTAAGGTTCTGTTTTCAGGAGGTCTTAGTTTTGCAATTTGCGCCTAATATCACCTTGTGATTGTCCCAAAAAAGGGATAGTAGTTGCTGTGCGCCTACCTCTGAATTCGGATCTAGAGACGTGTGCCGGCGCATCGCATCTCTTAGTCGGTCTAGGAACTCGACCGGCGTTTCAGAAGGACCCTGAACAACACCTTCTCAACTTTCCTTTACGCTCTCTCCTATCTTCTCTTTCGAGGGCTTGTACCATAGGATCCCGAGGGGGTACTAATCCGCAGTCTCTCTGCCATTCAGGTTTCTCCCGAAGGACAAAAAAACCCATGTCTACATATGATACTTCATCCCATTTTCCTCCCCTTCTTAGGCAAAAAAATAGTTGCAGGAGAGTGTCCGTCCTAAGGACATTTCACTTCATTCTCCAGTTTATATAGAGGCCACCACTGATTACAATACCTAACCAATTTCTTTTTTAACTTCGGTACCTCCTTGTCTTTGAGAAGAGCAGCAAGAGCTTTCCGTGCTGACCCTTTTCAAGTGAGAGATTGGCCAGACATTTGCTGTTTTAATACTTTGCTTCTTCTGCGCAGCTTGGACAAAGATCATTGCGGCTTTCGCGGTTCAAGTTGTGCAGCGAAGGCAGAGAGCCTCCACGTCCGGATCCCCGGAGCTCTGCGGGAAAGAGCGAGACGAGAGCTTCGGGTGCGGCCAGCTCGCGTGTGGCGGCGAGCATCCGCTGTTCGTCGGTTGGAGGACGACTTCCTTCTGCGCGGCTGGTTCCAAGTTGACGGTAACTGCCAGTGTGCTAGCTGTGTAGGATAGTGAAGGGGCTCGACGTTTGTGTGTCCGTAGATCTGCTAGAAAGCGCACGTGAAGAGCAGTAAGGGCTTTCAGAGCAGCCGATTCTCGTGTTCAGAGTCGCCAGACATCCGCACGTTTAGTGCCTCACCACCCCGGACAGCTTGGAAAACAAGATTGTACCTGTCCCAGAGCAAGCTGTTCAGGAAAGCAGCACAGCGTTACAATGTTCGTGTGCCTTTCGGGCTGCTAGCAAGAAGCCTCCGCAGCAGGCACTTCTCGTGCGGAAACAGTCCTGCCTTCTACGATCTTTCATGGCTTTTTCCTTCCGGGCAGCCGGCTGTAGCTGATAAGTGTTGGTGGGCAAATCATCCATGGAAGCCAAGAGTCGCAAGGTTCTGCGCCGGCAGGGCCGTTCCCAAGAGCGAGTGAAGAGCAGCAAGAGCTTTCCGTGCTGACCCTTTTCAAGTGAGAGATTGGCCAGACATTTGCTGTTTTAGTGCTTTGCTTCTTCTGCGCAGCATGGACATAGAACATTGCTGCTTTCGCCGTTCAAGTTGTGCAGCGAAGGCAGAGAGCCTCCTCGTCCGGATCCCCGGAGCTCTGCGGGAAAGAGCGAGACGAGAGCCGCGAGAGCTTCTGGTGCGGCCAGCTCGCGTGTGGCGGCGAGCATCCGCTGTTTGTCGGTTGGAGGACGACTTCCTTCTGCGCGGCTGGTTCCAAGTTGACGGTAACTGCCAGTGTGCTAGCTGTGTAGGATAGTGAAGAGGCTCGACGTTTGTGTGTCCGTAGATCTGCTAGAAAGCGCACGTGAAGAGCAGTAAGGGCTTTCAGAGCAGCCGGTTCTCGTATTGGAGTGTCGGCAGACATCCGCACGTTTAGTGTCTCACCACCCCGGACAGCTTGGAAAACAAGATTGTACCTGTCCCAGCGCAAGCTGTTCAGGAAAGCAGCACAGCGTTACAATGTTCGTGTGCCTTTCGAGCTGCTAGCAAGAAGCCTTCGCAGCAGGCACTTCTCGTGGGGAAACAATCGTGCCTTCTACGATCTTCATAGCCTTTTTTTTTTTTTTTTTTTCCTCCGGGCAGCCGGCTTTAGCTGACGAGAAGTGTTGGTGGGCAAATCATCCATGGAAGCGAAGAGTCGCAAGGTTCTGCGCCGGCAGGGCCGTTACCAAGAGCGAGTGAAGAGCAGCAAGAGCTTTCCGTGCTGACCCTTTTCAAGTGAGAGATTGGCCAGACATTTGCTGTTTTAATACTTTGCTTCTTCTGCGCAGCTTGGACAAAGATCATTGCGGCTTTCGCCGTTCAAGTTCTGCAGCGAAGGCAGAGAGCCTCCACGTCCGGATCCCCGGAGCTCTGCGGGAAAGAGCGAGACGAGAGCTTCGGGTGCGGCCAGCTCGCGTGTGGCGGCGAGCATCCGCTGTTCGTCGGTTGGAGGACGACTTCCTTCTGCGCGGCTGGTTCCAAGTTGACGGTAACTGCCAGTGTGCTAGCTGTGTAGGATAGTGAAGGGGCTCGACGTTTGTGTGTCCGTAGATCTGCTAGAAAGCGCACGTGAAGAGCAGTAAGGGCTTTCAGAGCAGCCGATTCTCGTGTTCAGAGTCGCCAGACATCCGCACGTTTAGTGCCTCACCACCCCGGACAGCTTGGAAAACAAGATTGTACCTGTCCCAGAGCAAGCTGTTCAGGAAAGCAGCACAGCGTTACAATGTTCGTGTGCCTTTCGGGCTGCTAGCAAGAAGCCTCCGCAGCAGGCACTTCTCGTGGGGAAACAGTCCTGCCTTCTACGATCTTTCATGGCTTTTTCCTTCCGGGCAGCCGGCTGTAGCTGATAAGTGTTGGTGGGCAAATCATCCATGGAAGCCAAGAGTCGCAAGGTTCTGCGCCGGCAGGGCCGTTCCCAAGAGCGAGTGAAGAGCAGCAAGAGCTTTCCGTGCTGACCCTTTTCAAGTGAGAGATTGGCCAGACATTTGCTGTTTTAGTGCTTTGCTTCTTCTGCGCAGCATGGACAAAGATCATTGCGGCTTTCGCCGTTCAAGTTGTGCAGCGAAGGCAGAGAGCCTCCTCGTCCGGATCCCCGGAGCTCTGCGGGAAAGAGCGAGACGAGAGCTTCTGGTGCGGCCAGCTCGCGTGTGGCGGCGATCATCTGCTGTTCCTCGGTTGGAGGACGACTTCCTTCTGCGCGGCTGGTTCCAAGTTGACGGTAACTGCCAGTGTGCTAGCTGTGTAGGATAGTGAAGGGGCTCGACGTGTGTGTGTCCGTAGATCTGCTAGAAAGCGCACGTGAAGAGCAGTAAGGGCTTTCAGAGCAGCCGATTCTCGTGTTCAGAGTCGCCAGACATCCGCACGTTTAGTGCCTCACTTCCCCGGACAGCTTGGAAAACAAGATTGTACCTGTCCCAGAGCAAGCTGTTCAGGAAAGGAGAGATACAATGTTCGGAAAGCTCTTGCTGCTCTTCACTCGTTCTTGTTAACGGCCCTGCCGGCGCAGAACCTTGCGACTTTTCGCTTCCCTGGATGATTTGCTCACCAACACTTATCAGCTACAGACGGCTGCCCGAAGGAAAAAAAAAAAAAGGCTATTAAAGATCTTAGAAGGCATGATTGTTTCCGCACGAGAAGTGCCTGCTGCGGAGGCTTCTTGCTAGCAGCCCGAAAGGCATACGAACATTGTAACGCTGTGCTGCTTTCCTGAACAGCTTGCGCTGGGACAGGTACAATCGTGTTTTCCAAGCTGTCCTGGGTGGTGAGGCACTAAACGTGCGGATGTCTGGCGACTCTGAACACGAGAATCGGCTGCTCTGAAAGCCCTTACTGCTCTTCACGTGCGCTTTCTAGCAGATCTACGGACACACAAACGTCGAGCCTCTTCACTATCCTACACAGCTAGCACACTGGCAGTTACCGTCAACTTGGAACCAGCCGCGCAGAAGGAAGTCGTCCTCCAACCGACAAACAGCGGATGCTCGCCGCCACACGCGAGGTTGCCGCACCCGAAGCTCTCGTCTCGCTCTTTCCCGCGGAGCTCCGGGGATCCGGACGAGGAGGCTCTCTGCCTTCGCTGCACAACTTGAACCGCGAAAGCAGCAATTATCTTTGTCCAAGCCGCGCAGAAGAAGCAAAGCACTAAGCCAGCAAATGTCTGGCTAATCTCTCACTTGAAAAGGGTCAGCACGGAAAGCTCTTGCTGCTCTTCTCAAAGACAAGGAGGTACCGAAGTTAAAAAAGAAATTGGGTAGGTATTGTAATCAGTGGTGGCCTCTATATAAACTGGAGAATGAAGTGAAATGTCCTTAGGACGGACACTCTCCTGCAACTATTGTTTTTCCCCTAGAGGGGAGGAAAATGGGATGAAGTATCATATGTAGACATGGGTTTTTTTGTCCTTCGGGAGAAACCTGAATGGCAGAGAGACTGCGGATTAGTACCCCCTCGGGATCCTATGGTACAAGCCCTCGAAAGAGAAGATAGGAGAGAGCGTAAAGGAAAGTTGAGAAGGTGTTGTTCAGGGTCCTTCTGAAACGCCGGTCGAGTTCCTAGACCGACTAAGAGATGCGATGCGCCGGCACACGTCTCTAGATCCGAATTCAGAGGTAGGCGCACAGCAACTACTATCCCTTTTTTTGGGACAATCACAAGGTGATATTAGGCGCAAATTGCAAAAACTAAGACCTCCTGAAAACAGAACCTTAGAAAGGTTATTAGAAGAAGCGTGGAGAATATTTAGGAATCGAGAGGAAAGTTACAGGCAAGACGAGAAGAAAATACTAGCAGCGGTAAGAGAAAAATGAAAATCGGAAATGCAAAGTTAAACCAATGCGTGGGCTGACGCCTCTGGGTAGGAATCAATGTGCGCTATATAAAAAGACCGGACACTGGAAGAACGAGTGCCCTGAGCGCCAAAGGAACGCTAGATGGCGCAACAATCAAGGGAAAACGGTAGCTCACGTGGCTGAAGAAAATTGTCTAGCCGACCTCGTAGTAAAAATAAAGTTAGGGGAAGAACAAAAAGAAATCAAATTTTTAGTAGACACGGGAGCGACTTATTCTGTTCTGAATCAAGCTTTGATGCCTCTGGAAAATGATTATATTACAGTGAAAGGTGCGACAGGCCAGACTGAAGAGGCTTACTTCTGCAGATCCTTAAAATACAAATTTTTGTATTTTGGAAGCAAGTGGGGATCCATAAATTTCTGTATATGCCAAATTCTCCAAAGGCCCTTCTTGCTAGGGATTTATTAGAACAACTAGAAGCAACAATCAAATTTAAGCAAGGGGAAGTTACTCTGGAGGTAAATGAACACCAATACGTTCAAATTATGAGTCTATCCTTGGTCAGTACCCCTGCAACAGGAGAAATTGGTGCAAGAACTGTTGACCAAGTATATCCCGGAGTCTGGGCAACCGATATACCGGGACGAGCAAAGAACGCACCACCAATAATAGTAAAACTAAAGGAGGGACAGAGTGCCATAAGGATCAAACAATACCCACTGAAAATGGAAGATAGGGAAGGAATTTGTCCAATCATAGAGCGGTTCATAGAACTAAGACTACTAAAAGAATGTGAGTCAGAATTCAATACACCTATCCTTCTAGTTAAGAAACCTGATGGGTCCTATAGGATAGTTCAAGACTTAAGAGCCATCAACAAAATAACAGCGGACCTATACCCTGTGGTAGCTAACACCTATTCCCTATTAACCACGCTAAAACCTGGTTTAGCTTGGTTTACGGTCCTAGATTTAAAAGATGCTTTCTTTTGCCTCCCTCTCCATGAAGCCAGCCAGAAAATTTTTGCTTTCGCATGGGAAAATCCCAAAAGTGGTCGAAAGACCCAGCTCACATGGACGGTGTTGCCGCAGGGGTTTAAAAATAGCCCCACAGTTTTTTGGGAATCAGCTAGCAAAGGACTTGGAATCATGGGAACCACCATCAGAAGAAGGGAAGGTGTTACAATATGTAGACGACCTTCTTATTGCAACCAGGACCAAAGAATCCTGTGTCATGTGGACCGGGAATCTGTTAAATTTCCTAAGACTACAGGGATATTGGGTTTCTAAGAAAAAGGCACAGGTGTTGTTACAACCCCAGGTCACGTACCTGGGGTACAAGATCAGTGTCGGACAACAGATCCTAGGACAAGCCCGGAAAGAGGCCATATGCCAAACCCCCCGACCACGAACCATAAAGGAACTACGGACATTCTTAGGAATGACGGGGTGGTGCCGACTTTGGATTATGGTCTGCTTGTTAAGCCCCTGTATTGCCTGATAGCAGCTAACCAAAAGGATCTCCAGTGGGATGCTGAGTCAGATCGAGCCTTCCATCAGCTGAAGAAAGCCCTGATGTCGGCACCAGCATTGGGACTTCCTGATGTGAGTAAGCCATTTTTTCTATTTTCCCACGAAAAACAAGGAATGGCACTAGGAATATTGGCACAAGATTTGGGACCATACAGATGGGCGGTAGCATACTTCTCCAAACAGCTGGATGCCGCTGCGAAAGGGTGGCCCAGCTGTCTGAGAGCAGTAGCAGCTGTCATTCTAAACATTCAAGAAGCCCAAAAGTTCACTCTAGGCCAGAAAATGACTGTCCTAGTTTCCCATACTGTATCTGCGGTCCTTGAAGCAAAAGGAGGGCATTGGCTTTCCCCACAAAGGTTCCTGAAATATCAAGCTATAATGGTTGAACAGGATGATGTTGAAATCGTGACCACAAACATCATCAATCCGGCCTCATTCCTTGATGGGAACATCGGGGAGTCAGTGAGTCATGACTGCTTGGAAACAATTGAAACCACGTATTCTAGTCGAACGGATCTTAAAGATGTCCCTATTGATGGAGCCGAACATTGGTTCACCGACGGAAGCAGCTATATGTTAAATGGAAGGTGGCATTCCGGATATGCTGTTACCACTTTCGAAAAGGTGATAGAGTCCAGGCCACTATCAGCCGACGTCTCGGCCCAAAAGGCCGAGATCATAGCCCTTACCCGAGCCCTGGAGAGAGCCCAGGGAAGGACTGTAAACATTTGGACTGACTCTAATTATGCCTTTGGGGTGGTACTTGCCCATGGAGCAATATGGAAGGAAAGAGGACTGTTAAATTCTCATGGAAAAACCATCAAACACACAGAAGAGATTTTGAAAATCCTGAATGCAGTCCAACTTCCCGAAAAGGTGGCAATTATGCATATTAAAGCACACCAGAAAGTGAGCACAGAATTGGAAAGAGGAAATGAGCTGGCAGATAGGGAAGCAAAACAAGCAGCTAGAGAAACAATCAAGGTAGAGGGTGCGCTAATACCTGATGGACAGGTATTTCTAGAAGGTAAACCAGAATACACAAAGGAAGACGGCAAACTTATTAATGATCTAAAGGGATCATATAATGAGGAAGGGTGGGCCAATTACTACCCCTCACACGGGAGGGTAGTAATTCCCTCCTACATGATATGGTCAGTAGTCCGAGAAGAACATAGAAAAAGACACTGGGGGGGGGGGGCGGGGCAGAAGCCCTATATAAAGATCTCATCAGGAACATAATAGCGCGAAACTTATACACTACCGTTAGACAAGTAAGTCAACAATGTGATCTTTGTCTCCAGACTAATCCTAAAGTTGTAAAAGGGCCGAAACTTGGAAAACTCGGAAAGGGGAATGGTCCGGGACAACATTGGCAGATTGATTTCTCAGAACTCCCTAGAAAAGGGGGGTACCGATACTTAGTAGTACTTACTGATACCTTTTCAGGCTGGCCAGAAGCTTCCCCGTGCAGAACTGCTAAAGCCCGGGAAGTAACCAAAATACTGCTCCAGGAAATAGTACCTAGGTTTGGAGTCCCAGCGGTAATGTCCTCGGATAGAGGACCACATTTTGTGTCCAGAATAGTACAAGAAATTAGCCACCATCTAGGGATAGATTGGCAATTACATACCTCTTACCGACCACAATCAAGTGGCCAGGTGGAGAAAATGAATCACCTAATCAAACAACAGATTGTCAAGTTGGGTCAGGAAACTAACCTAACTTGGCCTCAGTCTTTACCATTAGCTCTGAGCATGATGTCAGATGGGGTGGAATAGCCCTTTGGCTCATTTGGGTAAATTAACCCCAGCTGTTAGCTAATTAGTTAACTATCCCAGCCATAGGAGCTACCAGCTTCAGTTCTCCACCCAGCTCAGGTAAATATTAACTCTATCCTAGCCAGAACCAGGACAAGAATATAGTTATAAAACATAGTCACGTAACCATAGAGCTTAGAGGAGCAATTAATGGAGGAGGAAGTCTGTTTTTTTCTTTTCCTGACGAAGGACTCATTTGTAAGGAGTGAGAAACAGTCTCGCATTATCTCAAGGGAGTGATTAGAAAGAACAAGAATTCAAAAACAGGATGGCATGTGTCACAAATACGTCTATAAACCTCCTTGCTAAAGGAAAACAGATGGTTAACAAGGACATGAATCAGCTCAAGCTGATAAGAACACTGCAAGCTTGCAGGATCATTGCATTCTAGGCTAAAGGTGAAAAGTACACCATGAAGAAGACCTACGGCCTTCATCCCAAGGACCACCGAAGACCCCTGCCCACAATTATTGGGAGAATTTGCGCAAGTGCGAAGGACTGATAAGCTAATTAGCATACGAAGCGAGAGTAGGCGGGTTTAGGTAATGAATATGTATAGGCGTCAATTGAATATTCATAGAATCATAGAATCATAGAATGGTTAGAGTTGGAAGGGACCTTCAAAGGTCATCTAGTCCAACCCCCCTGCAAGGAGCAGGGACATCCCTGACGAGATCAGGTTGCTCAGAGCCTCATCCAGCCTGGCCTTGAACGTCTCCAGGGATGGGGCCTCCACCACCTTTCTGGGCAACCTGTTCCAGTGTTCTATAACTCGCATTGTAAAAAAATTTTCCTAATTTCCAATCTAAATCTACCCCCCTCTATTTTAAAACCATTACCCCTCGTCCTATTGCAACAGGCCCTACTAAACAGCCTTTCCCCATCTTTCTTGTAGGCCCCCTTGAGGTATTGGAAGACTGCTATCAGGTCTCCCCGGAGCCTCCTCTTCTCCAGGCTGAACAGCCCCAATTCTCTCAGCCTGGCCTCATACGAGAGGTGCTCCAGCCCTTTTATCATCTTCCTGGCCCTCCTCTGGACCTTCTCCAACTCGTCCATGTCCTTCTTGTGTTGGGGGCTCCAGAACTGGACACAGTACTCCAGGTGGGGTCTCACCAGGGCAGAGTAGAGGGGCACAATCACCTTCCTCGACCTGCTGGCCACGCTCCTCTTGATGCAGCCCAGGATGCGGTTGGCCTTCTGGGCCGCAAGGGTGCATTGCCAGCTCATGTTGAGCTTCTCGTCCACCACCACTCCCAAGTCCTTCTCGGGAGTCCTTCATTGTTTTATTGTATAAAAATGGGATGGTTTGCTACCTCGGGCATGCACGCTTGTGGTGGAGCGATCCCCCGTGCATCTGCACGCAATAAACATACCTAGTTTATAACTTCCGAGTTACAGAGTCCATTTCCGTACGTCAATAGTAAGTGTCAGAATCCTGGTGGTGTAGGAAAGCTGAGAGACCCAATGTTTTTGAGCCTGTAGATGTGGTGGGAAGAGTCGGTGAGGAGCAGCAAGGACTTCTAGAGCAGGCACTTCTGGTGTTGGAGTAATCGTCTGATGTTCGGGATTTATAAGATTTATTCTCAGAGGGCTGCCAGATTGACTTGGTGGCAAATGTCAGAGTCCTGTTGGCCTAGGGAAGCCCAGAGCAATCGTCTGACGTTGGGGATTGTCCTGGTCAGTCCTAGACCACCAGGACTCTGACATTTTCCACCATTTCAACCTGGCAGCCCTGTGAGCAGCTCTTGCTGCTCCTCAACGGTTGTTGACGCCACATCTACAACACCACAGACATTGGGGCTCCGGGCTTTCCCTGACGAACAGCGCTTCGACATTTACCATCAGGTGCACTGGAGAACCCACTAAAATATTACCCTAAAAAGCAAGAACGTCGGACCATTGTTCCCACACCAAAAGTGCCAACAACTCATGCTCTTGGTGCTCCTCACCGGCAGTTGACGCCGCATTTACAGCACCACAGACACTGGGGCTCCGGGCTTTCCCTGACGAACAGCGCTTCGACGTTTACCATCAAGTGCACGGAAGAGCCCACTGAAAAAAATACCCTAAAAATCACGAATGTCAGATGATTGCTCCCATACCAAAAGAGCCAGCCACTCAAGCTCTTGCTGCTCCTCAGTGGCCATTGGCAGCGCATCTACAGCACCACAGACATTGGGGCTCCGGGCTTTCCCTGAGGAGCAGGGCTTCGACGTTTGCCACCAGCTGCACCTGGGCGCCCCCCGAAATAAAAACCCAAAAAATCACGAACGTCGGACGATTGCTCCCACACCAAAAGAGCCAGCCACTCAAGCTCTTGATGGTTATCACTAACCGTTGATGTTGCATCTACAGCACCACAGACATTGGGGGTCCAATCTGTCCCACATGAACAGCGCTTCAGCATTTCCCATCAACTGCACAGTGCCGCTCGCGGAAAAAATACCCAAAAAATCACGAATGTCGGACAATTGCTCCCACACCACAACTGCCAGCAACTAAAGCTCTTGCTGCTCCTCACAGGCCGTTCACGCCGCATCTACAGAAACGGCGACACTGGGGCTCCGGGCTTTCCCTGAGGAACAGCGCTTCGAAGTTTACCATCAACAGAACAAGGCCATCCACTGATAAAATCCACTAAAAATCACGAGCTTTGGACAATTGCTCCCACACCAAAAGTGCCAGCAACTCAAGCTCTTGCTGCTCCTCTCCCTCCATTCACAACGCATCTACAGCACCACAGACACTGGGTCTCCGGTCTTTCCCTGACAAACAGTGCTTCTATGTTTACCATCAACTGCACGGAAGCGCCCAATTAAAAAATACCCGAAAAATCATGAACGTCAGACGATTGCTCCCACATCAAAAGTGCCAGCAACTCAAGCTCTTGTTCCTCCTCAACGGCCGTTGACACCGCACCTACAGCACCACAGATATTGGGGCTCTGGGCTTTCCCTGATGAACAGCGCGTCGACATTTAACATCAACTGCACGGAAGAACCAACTTAAAAAATACCCTAAAAATCACGAATGTCAGACGATTGCCGCCATACCAAAAGTGCCAACAACTCAAGCTCTTGTTGCTCCGCACTGGCAGTTGAAGCTGCATCTACAGGACCACAGACACTGGGCTCCGGGCTTTCTCTGATGAGCAGGGCTTCGACGTTTACCGTCAACTGCACAGGAGCACCCACTAAGAACAATAACCTAAAAAGTACGAATGACGGACGATTGTTCCCACAGCAAAAGTGCCAGCAACTCAAGCTCTTGCTGCTTCTCACCGGCTGTTGACGCCACATCTACAGCACCACCGACACCGGGGCTCCGGCTTTCCCTGAGGAGCAGTGCTTCGACGTTTACCATCAACTGCATAGGACGACCCAGTGAAAAATACCCAGAAAATCATGAGCGTCGGACGATTGTTCCCATACCAAAAGGGCCAGCAACTAAAGCTCTTCCTGCTCCTCACCCGCCCTTCACACCACATCTACAGCACCACAGACACTGGGGCTCTGGGCTTTCCCTGACGAACAGCACTTCGACGTTTATCATCAGCTGCACGGAAGAGCCTGCTGAAAATACCCTAAAAATCATTAATGTCAGATGATTGCTCCCACACGAAAAGTGCCAGCAACTAAAGCTGTTGCTGCTGCTCATCGACCATTGACGCTGCATCTACAGCACCACAGACACTGGCGCTCCAGGATTTCACAGAGCAACAGCACTTCGACATATGCCATCAACTGCACGGTATATACCACTGATAAAATACCCTAAAAATCACGAACGTTGGACGATTACTCCCACACCAAAACTGCCAGCAACTAATGCTCTTGCTGCTCCTCACCGGCCGTTGAGGCCGCATCTACAGCACCACAGACACTTGGGCTCTGGGCTTTCCCTGACGAACAGCGTTTCAACGTTTACCATAAACTGTACGGAAGCGCCCACAGCGCTTTTCCTTTGTCAGGAAAAGCCCGGACCCCCAATGTCTGTGGTCCTGTAGATGTGGTTTGGAGGGCCGTTGAGGAGCAGCAAGAGCTTGAGTTGCTGGCACTTTTGGTGTGGGAGCAATTGTCAGACGTTCGTAACTTTTATCGTATTTTTTCAGGGGGTGGCCCTGTGCAGTTGATGGTAAACGTCGAAGCGCTGTTTGTCAGGGAAAGCGCAGAGCCCCAGTGTCTGTGGTGCTGTAGATGCGGTGTGAAAGGGTGGGTGAGGATCACCAAGAGCTTCAGTTGGTGGCACTTTTGTTGTGGGAGCAATCGTCCGACGTTCCTACTTTTTAGGGTATTTTTCTATGTGGGTGCTCCTGTGCAGTTGATGGTAAATGTCGAAGCGGTGTTTGTCAGGGAAAGCCCGGAGTCCCAGTGTCTATGGTGCTGTAGATGGGGCGTCAACGACCGGTGAAGAGCAGTAACAGCTTTAGTTGCTGGCATTTTTGGTGTGGGTGCAATCGTCCTACGTTCGTGATTTTAGGATATTTTTTCAGTGGGCGCTTCCGTTCAGTTGATGGTAAACGTCGAAGAGCTATACGTCAGGGAAAGCCCAGAGCCCAAGTGTCTGTGGTGCTGTAGATGCAGCGTAAACGGCCGGTGAGGAGCAGCAAGAGCATTAGTTGCTGGCAGTTTTGGTGTGGGAGTAATCGTCCAACGTTCGTGATTTGTAGGGAATTTTTTCAGTGGGATCTACCGTGCAGTTGGTGGTAAATATCGAAGCGGTGTTCGTCAGGGAAAGCCCGGACCCACAACATCTGTGGTGCTGTAGATGCAGTTTGGAGGGCCGGTGAGGAGCAGCAAGAGCTTGAGTTGCTGGCACTTTTGGTGTGGGAGCAATCGTCCGACGTTCGTACATTTTAGGGTACTTTTTTCAGTGGGTTGTCCTGTGCAGTTGATGGTAAATGTCGAAGTGCTGTTCGTCAAGGAAAGCCCGGAGCCCCAGTGTCTGTGGTGCTGTAGATGCGGTGTCAACAGCCGGTGAGGAGCAGGAGGAGATTTAGTTGCTGGCACTTTTGGTGTGGGAGCAATCGTCTGACACTCATGATTTTTAGGTATTTTTTTCAGTGGGCGCTTCCATGCAATTGATGGTAAAAGTCGAAGCACTGTTCATTAGGGAAAGCGCAGAGTCCCAGTGTCTGTGGTGCTGTAGATGGGGCGTAAACGGCCGGTGAGGAGCAGTAACAGCTGCAGTTGCTGGCACTTTTTGTGTGTGTGCAATCATCCGACGTTCGTGATTTTTAGGGTATTTTTTCAGTGGGCGCTTCCATACAGTTTGTGGTAAACGTCGAAGTGCTGTTCGTCAGGAAAAGCCCAGAGCCACAGTGTCGGTGCTCCTCAACCACCGGTGAGGAGCAGCAAGAGCATTATTTCGTGGCGCTTTTGGTGTGGGAGCAATCGTCCAACGTTCGTGATTTTTCGGGGTTTCTTTTCAGGGGGCGCCCAGGGGCAGCTGGTGGCAAACGTCAAAGCCCTGCTCCTCAGGGAAAGCCCGGAGCCCCAAGGTCTGTGGTGCTGTAGATGCGCTGCCAATGGCTGCTGAGGAGCAGCAAGAGCTTGAGTGGCTGGCACTTTTGGTGTGGGAGCAATCATCCGACGTTCGTGATTTTTCGGGGTTTTTTTTCACTGGGCACTTCTGTGCAGTTGATGGTAAACGTCGAAGCCCTGCTCCTCAGGGAAAGCCTGGAGCCCCAATGTCTGTGCTGCTGTAGATGCAGTGTCAATGGCCGCTGAGGAGCAGCAAGAGCTTGAGTGGCTGGCACTTTTGGTGTGGGAGCAATCGTCTGACGTTCGTGATTGACCAACTGAAAGTAAAGAAGGAAGCCTATAGAGGGTGGAAGCGGGGACAGGTAGCCTGGGAGGACTACCGAGTGGCTGTGTGAGCAGCCAGGGATAGTGTGAGGAAGGCCAAAGCCCTGATGGAATCGAATCTGGCCAGGGATATAAAAAGTAACAAGAAAAGCTTTTACATGAATGAAGGGCACAAAAGAAAATCCAAGGAGAATGTAGGCCCCCTCCGGAAGGTAACGGGTGCCGTGGTTACCCGGGATGTGGAGAAGGCTCAGATACTCAATGACTTTTTTGCCTCAGTCTTCACTCATAAGGGCTCTTGTCTCCACACCCAAGCTGTGGAAGGCACAGGCAGGGACTGCGAGGATGAAGAACCGCCCACGGTGCTCGAAGAGCAAGTTCGGGATCATGTAAGGAACTTGAAGGTGCACAAGTCCATGGGGCCTGATGAGATCCATCCGCGCGTCCTGAGGGAACTGGCGGATGAAGTTGCCAAGCCACTGGCCATCATATTTGAGAAATCGTGGCGGTCTGGTGAGGTCCCCGATGACTGGAAGAGAGGGAACATAACCCCCATTTTTAAAAAGGGGAGTAAGGAAGACCCGGGCAACTACAGGCCGGTCAGCCTCACCTCCGTGTCTGGCAAGGTCATGGAGCAGATTCTCCTGGAAACCATGCTAAGGCACATGGAGAGCAAGGAGGTGGTTGGTGACAGCCAACATGGCTTCACCAAGGGCAGATCGTGCCTGACCAATTTGGTGGCCTTTTATGACGGGGTAACAGCATCGGTGGACAAGGGACAGGCAACGGATATCATCTACCTGGACTTGTGCAAGGCATTTGACACTGTCCCGCACGACATCCTTCTCTCTAAACTAGAGAGGCATGGGTTCGATGGACGGACCACTCGGTGGATAAGGAGTTGGCTGGATGGCCGCACTCAGAGAGTGGTGGTCAACGGCTCAATGTCCAAGTGGAGACCGGTCACCAGTGGCATCCCTCAGGGGTCCGTGTTGGGCCCGGCCCTGTTCAACATCTTTGTCGGCGATATGGACAGTGAGATAGAGTGCACCCTCAGCAAGTTCGCCGATGACACCAAGCTGTGTGGTGCCGTCGACTCGCTGGAAGGGAGGGATGCCATCCAAAGGGACCTGGACAGGCTGGAGAGGTGGGCCCGTGCCAACCTCATGAAGTTCAACCAGGCCAAGTGCAAGGTCCTGCATCTGGGTCGTGGCAATCCCAGGCACAAATACAGGCTGGGCGGAGAATGGATTGAGAGCAGCCCTGAGGAGAAAGACTTGGGAGTGCTGGTAGACGAGAGGCTCAACATGAGTGGGCAATGCGCCCTTGTGGCCCAGAAGGCCAACCGCATCCTGGGCTGCATCAAGAGGAGCGTGGCCAGCAGGTCGAGGGAGGTGATTCTGCCCCTCTACTCTGCCCTGGTGAGACCCCACCTGGAGTACTGCGTCCAGTTCTGGAGCCCCCAACACAAGAAGGACATGGACGAGTTGGAGAAGGTCCAGAGGAGGGCCACAAAGATGATCAGAAGGCTGGAGCACCTCTCCTATGAGGACAGGCTGAGAGAGTTGGGGCTGTTCAGCCTGGAGAAGAGGAGGCTCTGGGGAGACCTGATAGCAGCCTTCCAATACCTCAAGGGGGCCTACAGGAAAGATGGGGAGAATCTGTTCAGTAGGGCCTGTTGTGATAGGACAAGGGGTAATGGGTTTAAATTAGAAGGAGGTAGATTTAGATTAGATATTAGAAAAAAATGTTTTACAATGAGAGTTGTAGAGCACTGGAACAGGTTGCCCAGAGAGGTGGTGGATGCCCCATCCCTGGAAATGTTCAAGGCCAGACTGGATGAGGCTCTGAGCAACCTGATCTAGTCAGGGATGTCACTGCTTCTTGCAGGGGGTTGGACTAGATGACCTTTGAAGGTCCCTTCCAACACTAACCATTCCATGATTCTATGATTCTATGATTTTTTGGGGTTTCTTTTCGGGGGGCGCCCAGGTGCAGCTGGTGGCAAACGTCGAAGCCCTGCTCCTCAGGGAAAGCCCGGAGCCCCAATGTCTGTGGTGCTGTAGATGCGCTGCCAATGTCCGCTGAGGAGCAGGAAGAGATTGAGTGGCTGGCACTTTTGGTGTGGGAGGAATCGTCCAACGTTTGCGATTTTTCGTTTTTTTTTTTTTCGGGGGAGCCCACGAGCAGCTGGTGACAAACGTCGAAGCCCTGCTCCTCAGGGAAAGCCCGGAGTCCCAATGTCTGTGGTGCTGTAGATGTGCTGCCAATGGCCGCTGAGGAGCAGCAAGAGCTTGAGTGGCTGGCACTTTTGGTGTGGGTGCAATCATTAGACGTTCGTGATTTTTGAGGGGTTTATTTTTGGGGGGGCGCCCAGGTGCGGCTGCTGGCAAACGTCGAAGCCCTGCTCCTCAGGGAAAGCCCGGAGCCCCAATGTCTTTGGTGCTGTAGATGCACTGCCAATGGCCGCTGAGGAGCAGCAAGACCTTGAGTGGCTGGCACTTCTGGGTGGGAACAATCGTCCGATGTTCGTGATTTTTAAGGGTTTTTTTCGGGGGGCGCCCAGGTGCAGCTGGTGGCAAACGTCGAAGCCCTGCTCCTCAGGGAAAGCCCGGAGCCCCAATGTCTCTGGTGCTGCAGATGCGCTGCCAATGGCCACTAAGGAGCAGCAAGAGCTTGAGTGGCTGGCCCTTTTGGGGTGGGAGCAATTGTCCGACGTTCGTGATTTTTGAGGGGTTTTTGTTCGGGGGGAGCCCACGTGCAGCTGGTGGCAAACGTCGAAGCCCTGCTCCTCAGGGAAAGACCGGAGCCCCAATGTCTGTGCTGCTGTAGATGCGCTGCCAATGGCCGCTGAGGAGAAACAAGAGCTTGAGTGGCTGGCACTTTTGGTGTGGGCGCAATCGTCCGACGTTCCTGATTTTTCAGGGTTTTTTTTCGGGGGGTGCCCAGGTGCAGCTGGTGGCAACGTCGAAGCCCTGCTCCTCAGGGAAAGCCCGGAGCCCCAATGTCTCTGGTGCTGAAGATGCGCTGCCAATGGCCACTGAGGAGCAGCAAGAGCCTGAGTGGCTGGCACTTTTGGTGTGGGAGCAATCGTGCGACGTTCGTGATTTTTCAGGGTTTTTTTCGGGGAGCGCCCAGGTGCAGCTGGTGGCAAAGGTTGAAGCCCTGCTCCTCAGGGAAAGCACGGAACCCCAGTGCCTGTGGTGCTGTAGATGCGCTGCCAATGGCCGCTGAGGAGCAGCAAGAGCTTGAGTGGCTGGCACTTTTGGTGTGGGAGCAATTGTCCTACGTTTGCGATATTTAGGGATTTTTTTCGGGGAGCGCCCAGGTGCAGCTGGTGGCAAACGTCGAGGCCCTGCTCCTCAGGGAAAGCCCGGAGCCCCAATGTCTGTGGTGCTGTAGATGCACTGCCAATGGCCGCTGAGGAGCAGCAAGAGCTTGAGTGGCTGGCTCTTTTGGGGTGGGTGAAATCATCAGACGTTCGTGATTTTTGAGGGGTTTATTTTTGGGGGGTCCCAACTGCAGCTTGTGGCAAAGGTCGAAGCCCTGCTCCTCAGGGAAAGACCGGATCCCCAATGTCTGTGCTGCTGTAGATGCGCTGCCAATGGCCGCTGAGGAGCAGCAAGACCTTGAGTGGCTGGCACTTTTGGTGTGGGAGCAATCGTCCGACATCTGTGAATTTTGGGGGTTTTTTTTCGGGGAGCGCCCACGTGCAGCTGGTGGCAAACGTCGAAGCCCTGCTCCTCCGGGAAAGCCGGGAGCCCCAATGCCTGTGGTGCTGTAGATGAGCGGCCAATGGCCACTGAGGAGCAGCAAGAGCTTGAGTGGCTGGCCCTTTTGGTGTGGGAGCAATCATCAGATGTTCATGATTTCTTAGAGTTTTTTTTTTGGGGGCTCCGAGCTGCGGCTGGTGGCAAACGTCGAAGCCCTGCTCCTCAGGGAAATCCCGGAGCCCCAGTGTCTGTGCTGCTGTAGATGCGCTGCCAATGGCCGCTGAGGAGAAACAAGAGCTTGAGTGGCTGGCACTTTTGGTGTGGGAGCAATTGTCCGAGGTCCGAGATTTTACGGTTTTTTTTTTTTTGGGGGGCACCCAGGTGCAGCTGGTGTAAACGTCGAAGCCCTGCTCCTCAGGGAAAGCCTAGAGCCCCCATGTGTGTGGTGCTGTAGATGCGCGGACAATGGACGCTGAGGAGCAGCAAGAGCTTGAGTGGCTGGCACTTTTGGTGTGGGAGCAATCGTCCAACGTTTGCGATTTTTCGGTTTTTTTTTCGGTGGTGCCGACGTGCAGCTGGTGGCAAACGTCGAAGCCCTGCTCCTCAGGGAAAGCCCGGAGCCCCAATGTCTCTGCTGCTGTAGATGCGCTGCCAATGGCCGCTGAGGAGCAGCAAGAACTTGAGTGGCTGGCACTTTTGGTGTGGGAGCAATCGTCCGATGATCGTGATTTTTGAGGGTTTTTTTTTCGGGGGGTCCCAGGTGCAGCTGGTGGCAAAGGTTGAAGCCCTGCTCCTCAGGGAAAGCCCGGAGCCCCAATGTCTGTACTGATGTAGATGCGCTGCCAATGGCCGCTGAGGAGCAGCAAGAGCTTGAGTGGCTGGCACTTTTGGTGTGAGAGCAATCGTCCGACGTTCCTGATTTTTCAGGGTTTTTTTTAGGGGGGAGCCCACGTGTAGCTGGTGGCAAACGTCGAAGCCCTGCTCCTCAGGGAAAGCCCGGAGCCCCAATGTCTCTGGTGCTGAAGATGCGCTGCCAATGGCCACTGAGGAGCAGCAAGAGCTTGAGTGGCTGGCACTTTTGGTGTGGGAGCAATCGTGGCGACGTTCGTGATTTTTCAGGGTTTTTTTTCGGGGAGCGCCCAGGTGCAGCTGGTGGCAAACGTCGAAGCCCTGCTCCTCAGGGAAAGCCCGGAGCCCCAGTGCCTGTGGTGCGGTAGATGCGCTGCCAATGGCCGCTGAGGAGCAGCAAGAGCTTGAGTGGCTGGCACTTTTGGTGTGGGAGCAATGGTCCGACGTACATGATTTTTCGAAGTTTTTTTTCGGGGGGTCCAAGGTGCAGCTGGTGGCAAACGTCGAAGCCCTGCTCCTCAGGGAAAGCCCGGAGCCCCAATGTCTGTGCTGCTGTAGATTCACTGTCAATGGGCGCTGAGGAGCAGCAAGAGCTTGAGTGGCTGGCACTTTTGGGGTGGGAGCAATCATCCGACGTTCGTGATTTTTCGGGGTTTTTTTTCACTGGGCACTTCTGTGCAGTTGATGGTAAACGTCGAAGCCCTGCTCCTCAGGGAAAGCCTGGAGCCCCAATGTCTGTGCTGCTGTAGATGCAGTGTCAATGGCCGCTGAGGAGCAGCAAGAGCTTGAGTGGCTGGCACTTTAGGTGTGGGAGCAATCGTCTGACGTTCGTGATTGACCAACTGAAAGTAAAGAAGGAAGCCTATAGAGGGTGGAAGCGGGGACAGGTAGCCTGGGAGGACTACCGAGTGGCTGTGTGAGCAGCCAGGGATAGTGTGAGGAAGGCCAAAGCCCTGATGGAATCGAATCTGGCCAGGGATATAAAAAGTAACAAGAAAAGCTTTTACATGAATGAAGGGCACAAAAGAAAATCCAAGGAGAATGTAGGCCCCTCCGGAAGGTAACGGGTGCCGTGGTTACCCGGGATGTGGAGAAGGCTCAGATACTCAATGACTTTTTTGCCTCAGTCTTCACTCATAAGGGCTCTTGTCTCCACACCCAAGCTGTGGAAGGCACAGGCAGGGACTGCGAGGATGAAGAACCGCCCACGGTGCTCGAAGAGCAAGTTCGGGATCATGTAAGGAACTTGAAGGTGCACAAGTCCATGGGGCCTGATGAGATCCATCCGCGCGTCCTGAGGGAACTGGCGGATGAAGTTGCCAAGCCACTGGCCATCATATTTGAGAAATCGTGGCGGTCTGGTGAGGTCCCCGATGACTGGAAGAGAGGGAACATAACCCCCATTTTTAAAAAGGGGAGTAAGGAAGACCCGGGCAACTACAGGCCGGTCAGCCTCACCTCCGTGTCTGGCAAGGTCATGGAGCAGATTCTCCTGGAAACCATGCTAAGGCACATGGAGAGCAAGGAGGTGGTTGGTGACAGCCAACATGGCTTCACCAAGGGCAGATCGTGCCTGACCAATTTGGTGGCCTTTTATGACGGGGTAACAGCATCGGTGGACAAGGGACAGGCAACGGATATCATCTACCTGGACTTGTGCAAGGCATTTGACACTGTCCCGCACGACATCCTTCTCTCTAAACTAGAGAGGCATGGGTTCGATGGACGGACCACTCGGTGGATAAGGAGTTGGCTGGATGGCCGCACTCAGAGAGTGGTGGTCAACGGCTCAATGTCCAAGTGGAGACCGGTCACCAGAGGCATCCCTCAGGGGTCCGTGTTGGGCCCGGCCCTGTTCAACATCTTTGTCGGCGATATGGACAGTGAGATAGAGTGCACCCTCAGCAAGTTCGCCGATGACACCAAGCTGTGTGGTGCCGTCGACTCGCTGGAAGGGAGGGATGCCATCCAAAGGGACCTGGACAGGCTGGAGAGGTGGGCCCGTGCCAACCTCATGAAGTTCAACCAGGCCAAGTGCAAGGTCCTGCATCTGGGTCGTGGCAATCCCAGGCACAAATACAGGCTGGGCGGAGAATGGATTGAGAGCAGCCCTGAGGAGAAAGACTTGGGAGTGCTGGTAGACGAGAGGCTCAACATGAGTGGGCAATGCGCCCTTGTGGCCCAGAAGGCCAACCGCATCCTGGGCTGCATCAAGAGGAGCGTGGCCAGCAGGTCGAGGGAGGTGATTCTGCCCCTCTACTCTGCCCTGGTGAGACCCCACCTGGAGTACTGCGTCCAGTTCTGGAGCCCCCAACACAAGAAGGACATGGACGAGTTGGAGAAGGTCCAGAGGAGGGCCACAAAGATGATCAGAAGGCTGGAGCACCTCTCCTATGAGGACAGGCTGAGAGAGTTGGGGCTGTTCAGCCTGGAGAAGAGGAGGCTCTGGGGAGACCTGATAGCAGCCTTCCAATACCTCAAGGGGGCCTACAGGAAAGATGGGGAGAATCTGTTCAGTAGGGCCTGTTGTGATAGGACAAGGGGTAATGGGTTTAAATTAGAAGGAGGTAGATTTAGATTAGATATTAGAAAAAAATGTTTTACAATGAGAGTTGTAGAGCACTGGAACAGGTTGCCCAGAGAGGTGGTGGATGCCCCATCCCTGGAAATGTTCAAGGCCAGACTGGATGAGGCTCTGAGCAACCTGATCTAGTCAGGGATGTCACTGCTTCTTGCAGGGGGTTGGACTAGATGACCTTTGAAGGTCCCTTCCAACACTAACCATTCCATGATTCTATGATTCTATGATTTTTTGGGGTTTCTTTTCGGGGGCGCCCAGGTGCAGCTGGTGGCAACGTCGAAGCCCTGCTCCTCAGGGAAAGCCCGGAGCCCCAATGTCTGTGGTGCTGTAGATGCGCTGCCAATGTCCGCTGAGGAGCAGGAAGAGATTGAGTGGCTGGCACTTTTGGTGTGGGAGGAATCGTCCAACGTTTGCGATTTTTCGTTTTTTTTTTCGGGGGGAGCCCACGAGCAGCTGGTGACAAACGTCGAAGCCCTGCTCCTCAGGGAAAGCCCGGAGTCCCAATGTCTGTGGTGCTGTAGATGTGCTGCCAATGGCCGCTGAGGAGCAGCAAGAGCTTGAGTGGCTGGCACTTTTGGTGTGGGTGCAATCATTAGACGTTCGTGATTTTTGAGGGGTTTATTTTTGGGGGGGCGCCCAGGTGCGGCTGCTGGCAAACGTCGAAGCCCTGCTCCTCAGGGAAAGCCCGGAGCCCCAATGTCTTTGGTGCTGTAGATGCACTGCCAATGGCCGCTGAGGAGCAGCAAGACCTTGAGTGGCTGGCACTTCTGGGTGGGAACAATCGTCCGATGTTCGTGATTTTTAAGGGTTTTTTTTCGGGGGGCGCCCAGGTGCAGCTGGTGGCAAACGTCGAAGCCCTGCTCCTCAGGGAAAGCCCGGAGCCCCAATGTCTCTGGTGCTGCAGATGCGCTGCCAATGGCCGCTAAGGAGCAGCAAGAGCTTGAGTGGCTGGCCCTTTTGGGGTGGGAGCAATTGTCCGACGTTCGTGATTTTTGAGGGGGTTTTTGTTCGGGGGGAGCCCACGTGCAGCTGGTGGCAAACGTCGAAGCCCTGCTCCTCAGGGAAAGACCGGAGCCCCAATGTCTGTGCTGCTGTAGATGCGCTGCCAATGGCCGCTGAGGAGAAACAAGAGCTTGAGTGGCTGGCACTTTTGGTGTGGGCGCAATCGTCCGACGTTCCTGATTTTTCAGGGTTTTTTTTCGGGGGGTGCCCAGGTGCAGCTGGTGGCAAACGTCGAAGCCCTGCTCCTCAGGGAAAGCCCGGAGCCCCAATGTCTCTGGTGCTGAAGATGCGCTGCCAATGGCCACTGAGGAGCAGCAAGAGCCTGAGTGGCTGGCACTTTTGGTGTGGGAGCAATCGTGCGACGTTCGTGATTTTTCAGGGTTTTTTTCGGGGAGCGCCCAGGTGCAGCTGGTGGCAAAGGTTGAAGCCCTGCTCCTCAGGGAAAGCACGGAACCCCAGTGCCTGTGGTGCTGTAGATGCGCTGCCAATGGCCGCTGAGGAGCAGCAAGAGCTTGAGTGGCTGGCACTTTTGGTGTGGGAGCAATTGTCCTACGTTTGCGATATTTAGGGATTTTTTTCGGGGAGCGCCCAGGTGCAGCTGGTGGCAAACGTCGAGGCCCTGCTCCTCAGGGAAAGCCCGGAGCCCCAATGTCTGTGGTGCTGTAGATGCACTGCCAATGGCCGCTGAGGAGCAGCAAGAGCTTGAGTGGCTGGCGCTATTGGTGTGGGAGCAATCGTCCGACGTTCGTGATTTTTCGGGGTTTTTTTTTCGGGGGGCACCCACGTGCAGCTGGTGGCAAACGTTGAAGCCCTGCTCCTCAGGGAAAGCCCGGAGCCCCAATGTCTGTGCTACTGTAGATGCACTGCAAATGGCCGCTGAGGAGCAGCAAGAGCTTGAGTGGCTGGCTCTTTTGGGGTGGGTGAAATCATCAGACGTTCGTGATTTTTGAGGGGTTTATTTTTGGGGGGTCCCAACTGCAGCTTGTGGCAAAGGTCGAAGCCCTGCTCCTCAGGGAAAGACCGGATCCCCAATGTCTGTGCTGCTGTAGATGCGCTGCCAATGGCCGCTGAGGAGCAGCAAGAGCTTGAGTGGCTGGCACTTTTGGTGTGGGAGCAATCGTCCGACGTCTGTGAGTTTTGGGGTTTTTTTTTCGGGGAGCGCCCACGTGCAGCTGGTGTCAAACGTCGAAGCCCTGCTCCTCAGGGAAAGCCCGGAGCCCCAGTGTCTGTGCTGCTGTAGATGCGCTGCCAATGGCCGCTGAGGAGCAGCAAGAGCTTGAGTGGCTGGCACTTTAGGTGTGGGAGCAATCATCCGACGTTTCCGATATTTTGGGGTTTTTTTTGGGGGGGCGCCCAGGTGCGGCTGGTGGCAAACGTCGAAGCCCTGCTCCTCCGGGAAAGCCGGGAGCCCCAATGCCTGTGGTGCTGTAGATGAGCGGCCAATGGCCACTGAGGAGCAGCAAGAGCTTGAGTGGCTGGCCCTTTTGGTGTGGGAGCAATCATCAGATGTTCATGATTTCTTAGAGTTTTTTTTTGGGGGCTCCGAGCTGCGGCTGGTGGCAAACGTCGAAGCCCTGCTCCTCAGGGAAATCCCGGAGCCCCAGTGTCTGTGCTGCTGTAGATGCGCTGCCAATGGCCGCTGAGGAGAAACAAGAGCTTGAGTGGCTGGCACTTTTGGTGTGGGAGCAATTGTCCGAGGTCCGAGATTTTTCGGTTTTTTTTTTTGGGGGGCACCCAGGTGCAGCTGGTGTAAACGTCGAAGCCCTGCTCCTCAGGGAAAGCCTAGAGCCCCCATGTGTGTGGTGCTGTAGATGCGCGGACAATGGACGCTGAGGAGCAGCAAGAGCTTGAGTGGCTGGCACTTTTGGTGTGGGAGCAATCGTCCAACGTTTGCGATTTTTCGGTTTTTTTTTTCGGTGGTGCCGACGTGCAGCTGGTGGCAAACGTCGAAGCCCTGCTCCTCAGGGAAAGCCCGGAGCCCCAATGTCTCTGCTGCTGTAGATGCGCTGCCAATGGCCGCTGAGGAGCAGCAAGAACTTGAGTGGCTGGCACTTTTGGTGTGGGAGCAATCGTCCGATGATCGTGATTTTTGAGGGTTTTTTTTTCGGGGGGTCCCAGGTGCAGCTGGTGGCAAAGGTTGAAGCCCTGCTCCTCAGGGAAAGCCCGGAGCCCCAATGTCTGTACTGATGTAGATGCGCTGCCAATGGCCGCTGAGGAGCAGCAAGAACTTGAGTGGCTGGCACTTTTGGTGTGAGAGCAATCGTCCGACGTTCCTGATTTTTCAGGGTTTTTTTAGGGGGAGCCCACGTGTAGCTGGTGGCAAACGTCGAAGCCCTGCTCCTCAGGGAAAGCCCGGAGCCCCAATGTCTCTGGTGCTGAAGATGCGCTGCCAATGGCCACTGAGGAGCAGCAAGAGCTTGAGTGGCTGGCACTTTTGGTGTGGGAGCAATCGTGCGACGTTCGTGATTTTTCAGGGTTTTTTTTCGGGGAGCGCCCAGGTGCAGCTGGTGGCAAACGTCGAAGCCCTGCTCCTCAGGGAAAGCCCGGAGCCCCAGTGCCTGTGGTGCGGTAGATGCGCTGCCAATGGCCGCTGAGGAGCAGCAAGAGCTTGAGTGGCTGGCACTTTTGGTGTGGGAGCAATGGTCCGACGTACATGATTTTTCGAAGTTTTTCTTCGGGGGGTCCAAGGTGCAGCTGGTGGCAAACGTCGAAGCCCTGGTCCTCAGGGAAAGCCCGGAGCCCCAATATCTGTGCTGCTGTAGATTCACTGTCAATGGGCGCTGAGGAGCAGCAAGAGCTTGAGTGGCTGGCACTTTTGGGGTGGGAGCAATCATCCGACGTTCGTGATTTTTCGGGGGGCACACACGTGCAGCTGGTGGCAAACGTCGAAGCCCTGCTCCTCAGGGAAAGCCCGGAGCCCCAATGTCTGTGCTGCTGTAGATGCGCTGCCAATGGCCGCTGAGGAGCAGCAAGAGCTTGAGTGGCTGGCACTTTTGGTGTGGGACTAATCGTCCGACGTTCGTGAATTTTCGGGGTATTTTTTCTGGTGGTCCCAAGTGCGGCTGGTGGCAAACGTCGTAGCCCTGCTCCTCAGGTCAAGAACGGAGCACCAATGTCTGTGCTGCTGTAGATGCGCTGCCAATGGCCGCTGAGGAGCAGCAAGAGCTTGAGTGGCTGGCACTTTTGGTGCGGGAGCAATAGTCCGACGTTTGTGATTTTTGAGGGGTTTTTTTCCGCGGGGCCCGGGTGCAGCTGGTGGCAAACGTCGAAGCCCTGCTCCTCAGGGAAATTTCGGAGCCCCAATGTCTGTGGTGCTGTAGATAAGCTGCCAATGGCCACTGAGGAGCAGCAAGAGCTTGAGTGGCTGGCCCTTTTGGTGTGGGAGCAATCATCAGACGTTCGTGATTTCTTAGAGTTTTTTTTTTGGGGGTCCCAGGTGCAGCTGGTGCAAACGTCGAAGCCCTGCTCCTCAGGGAAACCCTAGAGCCCCCATGTGTGTGGTGCTGTAGATGCGCGGACAATGGACGCTGAGGAGCAGCAAGAGCTTGAGTGGCTGGCACTTTTGGTGTGGGAGCAATCGTCCAACGTTTGCGATTTTTCGCTTTTTTTTCGGTGGTGCCGACGTGCAGCTGGTGGCAAACGTCGAAGCCCTGCTCTTCAGGGAAAGCCCGGAGCCCCAATGTCTGTGCTGCTGTAGATGCGCTGCCAATGGCCTCTGAGGAGCAGCAAGAGCTTGAGTGGCTGGCACTTTTGGGTTGGGAACAATCGTCCGACGATCGTGATTTTTGAGGGGTTTTTTTTCGGGGGTCCCAGGTGCAGCTGGTGGCAAAGTTTGAAGCCCTGCTCCTCAGGGAAAGCCCGGAGCCCCAATGTCTGTGGTGATGTGTATGCGCTGCCAATGGCCGCTGAGGAGCAGCAAGAGCTTGAATGGCTGGCACTTTTGGTGTGGGAGCAATCGTCTGACATTCGTGATTTTTGGGGTTTTTTTTCGGGGGGCGCCCACGTCCAGCTTGTAGCAAACGTCGAAGCCCTGCTCCTCAGGGAAAGCCCGGAGGCCCAATGTCTCTGCTGCTGTAGATGCGTTGCCAATGGCCACTGAGGAGCAGCAAGAGCTTGAGTGGCTGGCACTTTTGGTGTGGGAGAAATGGTCCGACGTACATGATTTTTCGGAGTTTTTTTTCGGGGGTCCAAGGTGCAGCTGGTGGCAAACGTCGAAGCCCTGCTCCTCAGGGAAAGCCCGGAGCCCCAATGTCTGTGCTGCTGTAGATTCACTGTCAATGGCCGCTGAGGAGCAGCAAGAGCTTGAGTGGCTGGCACTTTTGGTGTGGGAGCAATCATCCGACGTTCGTGATTTTTCGTGGGGCACACACGTGCAGCTGGTGGCAAATGTCGAAGCCCTGCTCCTCAGGGAAAGCCCGGAGCCCCAATGTCTGCGCTGCTGTAGATGCGCTGCCAATAGCCGCTGAGGAGCAGCAAGAGCTTGAGTGGCTGGCACTTTTGGTGTGGGAGCAATCGTCCGACGTACGTGATTTTTCGGAGTTTTTTTTCGGGGGGTCCAAGGTGCAGCTGGTGGCAACGTCGAAGCCCTGCTCCTCAGGGAAAGCCCGGAGCCCCAATGTCTGTGCTGCTGTAGATGCGCTGCTAATGGCCGCTGAGGAGGAGCAAGAGCTTGAGTGGCTGGCACATGTGTGGTGGGAGAAATCATCCAACGTTCGTGATTTTTGAGGGGTTTTTTTTCGGGGGTCCCAGGTGCAGCTGGTGGCAAACGTCGAAGCCCTGCTCCTCAGGGAAAGCCCGGAGCCCCAATGTCTTTGGTGCTGTAGATGCGCTGCCAATGGCCGCTGAGGAGCAGCAAGAGCTTCAGTGCCTGGCACTTTTGGTGTGGGAGCAATCGTCCGATCTTCTTGATTTTTGAGGGTTTTTTTTCCAGCGGGGCGTAGGTGCAGCTGGTGGCAAACGTCGAAGCCCTGCTCCTCAGGGAAATCCCGGAGCACCAATGCCTCTGCTGCTGTAGATGCGCTGCAAATGGGCGCTGAGGAGCAGCAAGAGATTGAGTGGCTGGCACTTTTGGTGTGAGAGCAATCGTCCGACGTTTGTGATTTTTGAGGGGTTTTTTTATTCGGGGGGGCCCAGGTGCAGCTGGTGGCAACGTCGAAGCCCTGCTCCTCAGGGAAAGCCCGGAGCCCCCATATCTGTGGTGCTGTAGATGCACTGCCAATGGGCGCTGAGGAGCAGCAAGAGCTTGAGTGGCTGGCACTTTTGGGGTGGGAGCAATCATCCGACGTTCGTGATTTTTCGGGTTTTTTTTTCGGGGCACACACGTGCAGCTGGTGGCAAATGTCGAAGCCCTGCTCCTCAGGGAAAGCCTGGAGCCCCAATGTCTCTGGTGCTGTAGATGCGCTGCCAATGGCCACTGAGGAGCAGCAAGAGCTTGAGTGCCTGGCCCTTTTGGTGTGGGAGCAATCATCAGATGTTCATGATTTCTTAGAGTTTTTTTTTTGGGGCTCCGAGCTGCGGCTGGTGGCAAACGTCGAAGCCCTGCTCCTCAGGGAAATCCCGGAGCCCCAGTGTCTGTGCTGCTGTAGATGCGCTGCCAATGGCCGCTGAGGAGAAACAAGAGCTTGAGTGGCTGGCACTTTTGGTGTGGGAGCAATTGTCCGAGGTCCGAGATTTTTCGGTTTTTTTTTGGGGGGCACCCAGGTGCAGCTGGTGTAAACGTCGAAGCCCTGCTCCTCAGGGAAAGCCTAGAGCCCCCATGTGTGTGGTGCTGTAGATGCGCGGACAATGGACGCTGAGGAGCAGCAAGAGCTTGAGTGGCTGGCACTTTTGGTGTGGGAGCAATCGTCCAATGTTTGCGATTTTTCGGTTTTTTTTTCGGTGGTGCCGACGTGCAGCTGGTGGCAAACGTCGAAGCCCTGCTCCTCAGGGAAAGCCCGGAGCCCCAATGTCTCTGCTGCTGTAGATGCGCTGCCAATGGCCGCTGAGGAGCAGCAAGAACTTGAGTGGCTGGCACTTTTGGTGTGGGAGCAATCGTCCGATGATCGTGATTTTTGAGGGTTTTTTTTTCGGGGGGTCCCAGGTGCAGCTGGTGGCAAAGGTTGAAGCCCTGCTCCTCAGGGAAAGCCCGGAGCCCCAATGTCTGTACTGATGTAGATGCGCTGCCAATGGCCGCTGAGGAGCAGCAAGAGCTTGAGTGGCTGGCACTTTTGGTGTGGGAGCAATCGTGCGACGTTCGTGATTTTTCAGGGTTTTTTTTCGGGGAGCGCCCAGGTGCAGCTGGTGGCAAACGTCGAAGCCCTGCTCCTCAGGGAAAGCCCGGAGCCCCAGTGCCTGTGGTGCGGTAGATGCGCTGCCAATGGCCGCTGAGGAGCAGCAAGAGCTTGAGTGGCTGGCACTTTTGGTGTGGGAGCAATGGTCCGACGTACATGATTTTTCGGTTTTTCTTCGGGGGGTCCAAGGTGCAGCTGGTGGCAAACGTCGAAGCCCTGGTCCTCAGGGAAAGCCCGGAGCCCCAATGTCTGTGCTGCTGTAGATTCACTGTCAATGGGCGCTGAGGAGCAGCAAGAGCTTGAGTGGCTGGCACTTTTGGGGTGGGAGCAATCATCCGACGTTCGTGATTTTTCGGGGGGCACAAGGTGCAGCTGGTGGCAAACGTCGAAGCCCTGCTCCTCAGGGAAAGCCCGGAGCCCCAATGTCTGTGCTGCTGTAGATGCGCTGCCAATGGCCGCTGAGGAGCAGCAAGAGCTTGAGTGGCTGGCACTTTTGGTGTGGGAGTAATCGTCCGACGTTCGTGACTTTTCGGGGTATTTTTTCTGGTGGTCCCAAGTGCGGCTGGTGGCAAACGTCGTAGCCCTGCTCCTCAGGTCAAGAACGGAGCACCAATGTCTGTGCTGCTGTAGATGCGCTGCCAATGGCCGCTGAGGAGCAGCAAGAGCTTGAGTGGCTGGCACTTTTGGTGCGGGAGCAATAGTCCGACGTTTGTGATTTTTGAGGGGTTTTTTCCGCGGGGCCCGGGTGCAGCTGGTGGCAAACGTCGAAGCCCTGCTCCTCAGGGAAATTTCGGAGCCCCAATGTCTGTGGTGCTGTAGATAAGCTGCCAATGGCCACTGAGGAGCAGCAAGAGCTTGAGTGGCTGGCCCTTTTGGTGTGGGAGCAATCATCAGACGTTCGTGATTTCTTAGAGTTTTTTTTTTGGGGGGTCCCAGGTGCAGCTGGTGCAAACGTCGAAGCCCTGCTCCTCAGGGAAACCCTAGAGCCCCCATGTGTGTGGTGCTGTAGATGCGCGGACAATGGACGCTGAGGAGCAGCAAGAGCTTGAGTGGCTGGCACTTTTGGTGTGGGAGCAATCGTCCAACGTTTGCGATTTTTCGCTTTTTTTTTTCGGTGGTGCCGACGTGCAGCTGGTGGCAAACGTCGAAGCCCTGCTCTTCAGGGAAAGCCCGGAGCCCCAATGTCTGTGCTGCTGTAGATGCGCTGCCAATGGCCTCTGAGGAGCAGCAAGAGCTTGAGTGGCTGGCACTTTTGGGTTGGGAACAATCGTCCGACGATCGTGATTTTTGAGGGGTTTTTTTTCGGGGGGTCCCAGGTGCAGCTGGTGGCAAAGTTTGAAGCCCTGCTCCTCAGGGAAAGCCCGGAGCCCCAATGTCTGTGGTGATGTGTATGCGCTGCCAATGGCCGCTGAGGAGCAGCAAGAGCTTGAATGGCTGGCACTTTTGGTGTGGGAGCAATCGTCTGACATTCGTGATTTTTGGGGTTTTTTTTCGGGGGGCGCCCACGTCCAGCTTGTAGCAAACGTCGAAGCCCTGCTCCTCAGGGAAAGCCCGGAGGCCCAATGTCTCTGCTGCTGTAGATGCGTTGCCAATGGCCACTGAGGAGCAGCAAGAGCTTGAGTGGCTGGCACTTTTGGTGTGGGAGAAATGGTCCGACGTACATGATTTTTCGGAGTTTTTTTTCGGGGGGTCCAAGGTGCAGCTGGTGGCAAACGTCGAAGCCCTGCTCCTCAGGGAAAGCCCGGAGCCCCAATGTCTGTGCTGCTGTAGATTCACTGTCAATGGCCGCTGAGGAGCAGCAAAAGCTTGAGTGGCTGGCACTTTTGGTGTGGGAGCAATCATCCGACGTTCGTGATTTTTCGTGGGGCACACACGTGCAGCTGGTGGCAAATGTCGAAGCCCTGCTCCTCAGGGAAAGCCCGGAGCCCCAATGTCTGCGCTGCTGTAGATGCGCTGCCAATAGCCGCTGAGGAGCAGCAAGAGCTTGAGTGGCTGGCACTTTTGGTGTGGGAGCAATCGTCCGACGTACGTGATTTTTCGGAGTTTTTTTTTCGGGGGTCCAAGGTGCAGCTGGTGGCAAACGTCGAAGCCCTGCTCCTCAGGGAAAGCCCGGAGCCCCAATGTCTGTGCTGCTGTAGATGCGCTGCTAATGGCCGCTGAGGAGGAGCAAGAGCTTGAGTGGCTGGCACATGTGTGGTGGGAGAAATCATCCAACGTTCGTGATTTTTGAGGGGTTTTTTTTCGGGGGGTCCCAGGTGCAGCTGGTGGCAAACGTCGAAGCCCTGCTCCTCAGGGAAAGCCCGGAGCCCCAATGTCTTTGGTGCTGTAGATGCGCTGCCAATGGCCGCTGAGGAGCAGCAAGAGCTTCAGTGCCTGGCACTTTTGGTGTGGGAGCAATCGTCCGATCTTCTTGATTTTTGAGGGTTTTTTTTCCAGCGGGGCGTAGGTGCAGCTGGTGGCAAACGTCGAAGCCCTGCTCCTCAGGGAAATCCCGGAGCACCAATGCCTCTGCTGCTGTAGATGCGCTGCAAATGGGCGCTGAGGAGCAGCAAGAGATTGAGTGGCTGGCACTTTTGGTGTGAGAGCAATCGTCCGACGTTTGTGATTTTTGAGGGGTTTTTTTATTCGGGGGGCCCAGGTGCAGCTGGTGGCAAACGTCGAAGCCCTGCTCCTCAGGGAAAGCCCGGAGCCCCCATATCTGTGGTGCTGTAGATGCACTGCCAATGGGCGCTGAGGAGCAGCAAGAGCTTGAGTGGCTGGCACTTTTGGGGTGGGAGCAATCATCCGACGTTCGTGATTTTTCGGGTTTTTTTCGGGGGGCACACACGTGCAGCTGGTGGCAAATGTCGAAGCCCTGCTCCTCAGGGAAAGCCTGGAGCCCCAATGTCTCTGGTGCTGTAGATGCGCTGCCAATGGCCACTGAGGAGCAGCAAGAGCTTGAGTGCCTGGCCCTTTTGGTGTGGGAGCAATCATCAGATGTTCATGATTTCTTAGAGTTTTTTTTTGGGGGCTCCGAGCTGCGGCTGGTGGCAAACGTCGAAGCCCTGCTCCTCAGGGAAATCCCGGAGCCCCAGTGTCTGTGCTGCTGTAGATGCGCTGCCAATGGCCGCTGAGGAGAAACAAGAGCTTGAGTGGCTGGCACTTTTGGTGTGGGAGCAATTGTCCGAGGTCCGAGATTTTTCGGTTTTTTTTTTGGGGGGCACCCAGGTGCAGCTGGTGTAAACGTCGAAGCCCTGCTCCTCAGGGAAAGCCTAGAGCCCCCATGTGTGTGGTGCTGTAGATGCGCGGACAATGGACGCTGAGGAGCAGCAAGAGCTGAGTGGCTGGCACTTTTGGTGTGGGAGCAATCGTCCAACGTTTGCGATTTTTCGGTTTTTTTTTCGGTGGTGCCGACGTGCAGCTGGTGGCAAACGTCGAAGCCCTGCTCCTCAGGGAAAGCCCGGAGCCCCAATGTCTCTGCTGCTGTAGATGCGCTGCCAATGGCCGCTGAGGAGCAGCAAGAACTTGAGTGGCTGGCACTTTTGGTGTGGGAGCAATCGTCCGATGATCGTGATTTTTGAGGGTTTTTTTTTCGGGGGGTCCCAGGTGCAGCTGGTGGCAAAGGTTGAAGCCCTGCTCCTCAGGGAAAGCCCGGAGCCCCAATGTCTGTACTGATGTAGATGCGCTGCCAATGGCCGCTGAGGAGCAGCAAGAGCTTGAGTGGCTGGCACTTTTGGTGTGAGAGCAATCGTCCGACGTTCCTGATTTTTCAGGGTTTTTTTTAGGGGGAGCCCACGTGTAGCTGGTGGCAAACGTCGAAGCCCTGCTCCTCAGGGAAAGGCCGGAGCCCCAATGTCTCTGGTGCTGAAGATGCGCTGCCAATGGCCACTGAGGAGCAGCAAGAGCTTGAGTGGCTGGCACTTTTGGTGTGGGAGCAATCGTGCGACGTTCGTGATTTTTCAGGGTTTTTTTCGGGGAGCGCCCAGGTGCAGCTGGTGGCAAACGTCGAAGCCCTGCTCCTCAGGGAAAGCCCGGAGCCCCAGTGCCTGTGGTGCGGTAGATGCGCTGCCAATGGCCGCTGAGGAGCAGCAAGAGCTTGAGTGGCTGGCACTTTTGGTGTGGGAGCAATGGTCCGACGTACATGATTTTTCGAAGTTTTTCTTCGGGGGGTCCAAGGTGCAGCTGGTGGCAAACGTCGAAGCCCTGGTCCTCAGGGAAAGCCCGGAGCCCCAATGTCTGTGCTGCTGTAGATTCACTGTCAATGGGCGCTGAGGAGCAGCAAGAGCTTGAGTGGCTGGCACTTTTGGGGTGGGAGCAATCATCCGACGTTCGTGATTTTTCGGGGGGCACACACGTGCAGCTGGTGGCAAACGTCGAAGCCCTGCTCCTCAGGGAAAGCCCGGAGCCCCAATGTCTGTGCTGCTGTAGATGCGCTGCCAATGGCCGCTGAGGAGCAGCAAGAGCTTGAGTGGCTGGCACTTTTGGTGTGGGAGTAATCGTCCGACGTTCGTGACTTTTCGGGGTATTTTTTCTGGTGGTCCCAAGTGCGGCTGGTGGCAAACGTCGTAGCCCTGCTCCTCAGGTCAAGAACGGAGCACCAATGTCTGTGCTGCTGTAGATGCGCTGCCAATGGCCGCTGAGGAGCAGCAAGAGCTTGAGTGGCTGGCACTTTTGGTGCGGGAGCAATAGTCCGACGTTTGTGATTTTTGAGGGGTTTTTTTCCGCGGGGCCCGGGTGCAGCTGGTGGCAAACGTCGAAGCCCTGCTCCTCAGGGAAATTTCGGAGCCCCAATGTCTGTGGTGCTGTAGATAAGCTGCCAATGGCCACTGAGGAGCAGCAAGAGCTTGAGTGGCTGGCCCTTTTGGTGTGGGAGCAATCATCAGACGTTCGTGATTTCTTAGAGTTTTTTTTTTTTTGGGGGGTCCCAGGTGCAGCTGGTGCAAACGTCGGGCCCTGCTCCGCAGGGAAACCCTAGAGCCCCCATGTGTGTGGTGCTGTAGATGCGCGGACAATGGACGCTGAGGAGCAGCAAGAGCTTGAGTGGCTGGCACTTTTGGTGTGGGAGCAATCGTCCAACGTTTGCGATTTTTCGCTTTTTTTCGGTGGTGCCGACGTGCAGCTGGTGGCAAACGTCGAAGCCCTGCTCTTCAGGGAAAGCCCGGAGCCCCAATGTCTGTGCTGCTGTAGATGCGCTGCCAATGGCCTCTGAGGAGCAGCAAGAGCTTGAGTGGCTGGCACTTTTGGGTTGGGAACAATCGTCCGACGATCGTGATTTTTGAGGGGTTTTTTTTCGGGGGGTCCCAGGTGCAGCTGGTGGCAAAGTTTGAAGCCCTGCTCCTCAGGGAAAGCCCGGAGCCGCAATGTCTGTGCTGCTGTAGATGCGCTGCCAATGGCCGCTGAGGAGCAGCAAGAGCTTGAATGGCTGGCACTTTTGGTGTGGGAGCAATCGTCTGACATTCGTGATTTTTGGGGGTTTTTTTTCGGGGGCGCCCACGTCCAGCTTGTAGCAAACGTCGAAGCCCTGCTCCTCAGGGAAAGCCCGGAGGCCCAATGTCTCTGCTGCTGTAGATGCGTTGCCAATGGCCACTGAGGAGCAGCAAGAGCTTGAGTGGCTGGCACTTTTGGTGTGGGAGAAATGGTCCGACGTACATGATTTTTCGGAGTTTTTTTTCGGGGGGTCCAAGGTGCAGCTGGTGGCAAACGTCGAAGCCCTGCTCCTCAGGGAAAGCCCGGAGCCCCAATGTCTGTGCTGCTGTAGATTCACTGTCAATGGCCGCTGAGGAGCAGCAAGAGCTTGAGTGGCTGGCACTTTTGGTGTGGGAGCAATCATCCGACGTTCGTGATTTTTCGTGGGGCACACACGTGCAGCTGGTGGCAAATGTCGAAGCCCTGCTCCTCAGGGAAAGCCCGGAGCCCCAATGTCTGCGCTGCTGTAGATGCGCTGCCAATAGCCGCTGAGGAGCAGCAAGAGCTTGAGTGGCTGGCACTTTTGGTGTGGGAGCAATCGTCCGACGTACGTGATTTTTCGGAGTTTTTTTCGGGGTCCAAGGTGCAGCTGGTGGCAAACGTCGAAGCCCTGCTCCTCAGGGAAAGCCCGGAGCCCCAATGTCTGTGCTGCTGTAGATGCGCTGCTAATGGCCGCTGAGGAGGAGCAAGAGCTTGAGTGGCTGGCACATGTGTGGTGGGAGAAATCATCCAACGTTCGTGATTTTTGAGGGGTTTTTTTTCGGGGGGTCCCAGGTGCAGCTGGTGGCAAACGTCGAAGCCCTGCTCCTCAGGGAAAGCCCGGAGCCCCAATGTCTTTGGTGCTGTAGATGCGCTGCCAATGGCCGCTGAGGAGCAGCAAGAGCTTCAGTGCCTGGCACTTTTGGTGTGGGAGCAATCGTCCGATCTTCTTGATTTTTGAGGGTTTTTTCCAGCGGGGCGTAGGTGCAGCTGGTGGCAAACGTCGAAGCCCTGCTCCTCAGGGAAATCCCGGAGCACCAATGCCTCTGCTGCTGTAGATGCGCTGCAAATGGGCGCTGAGGAGCAGCAAGAGATTGAGTGGCTGGCACTTTTGGTGTGAGAGCAATCGTCCGACGTTTGTGATTTTTGAGGGGTTTTTTTATTCGGGGGGGCCCAGGTGCAGCTGGTGGCAAACGTCGAAGCCCTGCTCCTCAGGGAAAGCCCGGAGCCCCCATATCTGTGGTGCTGTAGATGCACTGCCAATGGGCGCTGAGGAGCAGCAAGAGCTTGAGTGGCTGGCACTTTTGGGGTGGGAGCAATCATCCGACGTTCGTGATTTTTCGGGTTTTTTTTCGGGGGGCACACACGTGCAGCTGGTGGCAAATGTCGAAGCCCTGCTCCTCAGGGAAAGCCTGGAGCCCCAATGTCTCTGGTGCTGTAGATGCGCTGCCAATGGCCACTGAGGAGCAGCAAGAGCTTGAGTGGCTGGCCCTTTTGGTGTGGGAGCAATCATCAGATGTTCATGATTTCTTAGAGTTTTTTTTTTTGGGGGCTCCGAGCTGCGGCTGGTGGCAAACGTCGAAGCCCTGCTCCTCAGGGAAATCCCGGAGCCCCAGTGTCTGTGCTGCTGTAGATGCGCTGCCAATGGCCGCTGAGGAGAAACAAGAGCTTGAGTGGCTGGCACTTTTGGTGTGGGAGCAATTGTCCGAGGTCCGAGATTTTTCGGTTTTTTTTTTGGGGGCACCCAGGTGCAGCTGGTGTAAACGTCGAAGCCCTGCTCCTCAGGGAAAGCCTAGAGCCCCCATGTGTGTGGTGCTGTAGATGCGCGGACAATGGACGCTGAGGAGCAGCAAGAGCTTGAGTGGCTGGCACTTTTGGTGTGGGAGCAATCGTCCAACGTTTGCGATTTTTCGGTTTTTTCGGTGGTGCCGACGTGCAGCTGGTGGCAAACGTCGAAGCCCTGCTCCTCAGGGAAAGCCCGGAGCCCCAATGTCTCTGCTGCTGTAGATGCGCTGCCAATGGCCGCTGAGGAGCAGCAAGAACTTGAGTGGCTGGCACTTTTGGTGTGGGAGCAATCGTCCGATGATCGTGATTTTTGAGGGTTTTTTTTTCGGGGGGTCCCAGGTGCAGCTGGTGGCAAAGGTTGAAGCCCTGCTCCTCAGGGAAAGCCCGGAGCCCCAATGTCTGTGGTGCTGTAGATAAGCTGCCAATGGCCACTGAGGAGCAGCAAGAGCTTGAGTGGCTGGCCCTTTTGGTGTGGGAGCAATCATCAGACGTTCGTGATTTCTTAGAGTTTTTTTTTTGGGGGGTCCCAGGTGCAGCTGGTGCAAACGTCGAAGCCCTGCTCCTCAGGGAAACCCTAGAGCCCCCATGTGTGTGGTGCTGTAGATGCGCGGACAATGGACGCTGAGGAGCAGCAAGAGCTTGAGTGGCTGGCACTTTTGGTGTGGGAGCAATCGTCCAACGTTTGCGATTTTTCGCTTTTTCGGTGGTGCCGACGTGCAGCTGGTGGCAAACGTCGAAGCCCTGCTCTTCAGGGAAAGCCCGGAGCCCCAATGTCTGTGCTGCTGTAGATGCGCTGCCAATGGCCTCTGAGGAGCAGCAAGAGCTTGAGTGGCTGGCACTTTTGGGTTGGGAACAATCGTCCGACGATCGTGATTTTTGAGGGTTTTTTTTCGGGGGGTCCCAGGTGCAGCTGGTGGCAAAGTTTGAAGCCCTGCTCCTCAGGGAAAGCCCGGAGCCGCAATGTCTGTGCTGCTGTAGATGCGCTGCCAATGGCCGCTGAGGAGCAGCAAGAGCTTGAATGGCTGGCACTTTTGGTGTGGGAGCAATCGTCTGACATTCGTGATTTTTGGGGTTTTTTTCGGGGGCGCCCACGTCCAGCTTGTAGCAAACGTCGAAGCCCTGCTCCTCAGGGAAAGCCCGGAGGCCCAATGTCTCTGCTGCTGTAGATGCGTTGCCAATGGCCACTGAGGAGCAGCAAGAGCTTGAGTGGCTGGCACTTTTGGTGTGGGAGAAATGGTCCGACGTACATGATTTTTCGGAGTTTTTTTTTCGGGGGGTCCAAGGTGCAGCTGGTGGCAAACGTCGAAGCCCTGCTCCTCAGGGAAAGCCCGGAGCCCCAATGTCTGTGCTGCTGTAGATTCACTGTCAATGGCCGCTGAGGAGCAGCAAGAGCTTGAGTGGCTGGCACTTTTGGTGTGGGAGCAATCATCCGACGTTCGTGATTTTTCGTGGGGCACACACGTGCAGCTGGTGGCAAATGTCGAAGCCCTGCTCCTCAGGGAAAGCCCGGAGCCCCAATGTCTGCGCTGCTGTAGATGCGCTGCCAATAGCCGCTGAGGAGCAGCAAGAGCTTGAGTGGCTGGCACTTTTGGTGTGGGAGCAATCGTCCGACGTACGTGATTTTTCGGAGTTTTTTTTTCGGGGGGTCCAAGGTGCAGCTGGTGGCAAACGTCGAAGCCCTGCTCCTCAGGGAAAGCCCGGAGCCCCAATGTCTGTGCTGCTGTAGATGCGCTGCTAATGGCCGCTGAGGAGGAGCAAGAGCTTGAGTGGCTGGCACATGTGTGGTGGGAGAAATCATCCAACGTTCGTGATTTTTGAGGGGTTTTTTTTCGGGGGTCCCAGGTGCAGCTGGTGGCAAACGTCGAAGCCCTGCTCCTCAGGGAAAGCCCGGAGCCCCAATGTCTTTGGTGCTGTAGATGCGCTGCCAATGGCCGCTGAGGAGCAGCAAGAGCTTCAGTGCCTGGCACTTTTGGTGTGGGAGCAATCGTCCGATCTTCTTGATTTTTGAGGGTTTTTTTCCAGCGGGGCGTAGGTGCAGCTGGTGGCAAACGTCGAAGCCCTGCTCCTCAGGGAAATCCCGGAGCACCAATGCCTCTGCTGCTGTAGATGCGCTGCAAATGGGCGCTGAGGAGCAGCAAGAGATTGAGTGGCTGGCACTTTTGGTGTGAGAGCAATCGTCCGACGTTTGTGATTTTTGAGGGGTTTTTTATTCGGGGGGCCCAGGTGCAGCTGGTGGCAAACGTCGAAGCCCTGCTCCTCAGGGAAAGCCCGGAGCCCCCATATCTGTGCTGCTGTAGATGCACTGCCAATGGGCGCTGAGGAGCAGCAAGAGCTTGAGTGGCTGGCACTTTTGGGGTGGGAGCAATCATCCGACGTTCGTGATTTTTCGGGTTTTTTTTCGGGGGGCACACACGTGCAGCTGGTGGCAAATGTCGAAGCCCTGCTCCTCAGGGAAAGCCTGGAGCCCCAATGTCTCTGGTGCTGTAGATGCGCTGCCAATGGCCACTGAGGAGCAGCAAGAGCTTGAGTGGCTGGCCCTTTTGGTGTGGGAGCAATCATCAGATGTTCATGATTTCTTAGAGTTTTTTTTTTGGGGGCTCCCGAGCTGCGGCTGGTGGCAAACGTCGAAGCCCTGCTCCTCAGGGAAATCCCGGAGCCCCAGTGTCTGTGCTGCTGTAGATGCGCTGCCAATGGCCGCTGAGGAGAAACAAGAGCTTGAGTGGCTGGCACTTTTGGTGTGGGAGCAATTGTCCGAGGTCCGAGATTTTTCGGTTTTTTTTTTTGGGGGCACCCAGGTGCAGCTGGTGTAAACGTCAAGCCCTGCTCCTCAGGGAAAGCCTAGAGCCCCCATGTGTGTGGTGCTGTAGATGCGCGGACAATGGACGCTGAGGAGCAGCAAGAGCTTGAGTGGCTGGCACTTTTGGTGTGGGAGCAATCGTCCAACGTTTGCGATTTTTCGGTTTTTTTTTCGGTGGTGCCGACGTGCAGCTGGTGGCAAACGTCGAAGCCCTGCTCCTCAGGGAAAGCCCGGAGCCCCAATGTCTCTGCTGCTGTAGATGCGCTGCCAATGGCCGCTGAGGAGCAGCAAGAACTTGAGTGGCTGGCACTTTTGGTGTGGGAGCAATCGTCCGATGATCGTGATTTTTGAGGGTTTTTTTTTCGGGGGGTCCCAGGTGCAGCTGGTGGCAAAGGTTGAAGCCCTGCTCCTCAGGGAAAGCCCGGAGCCCCAATGTCTGTACTGATGTAGATGCGCTGCCAATGGCCGCTGAGGAGCAGCAAGAGCTTGAGTGGCTGGCACTTTTGGTGTGAGAGCAATCGTCCGACGTTCCTGATTTTTCAGGGTTTTTTTTAGGGGAGCCCACGTGTAGCTGGTGGCAAACGTCGAAGCCCTGCTCCTCAGGGAAAGGCCGGAGCCCCAATGTCTCTGGTGCTGAAGATGCGCTGCCAATGGCCACTGAGGAGCAGCAAGAGCTTGAGTGGCTGGCACTTTTGGTGTGGGAGCAATCGTGCGACGTTCGTGATTTTTCAGGGTTTTTTTCGGGGAGCGCCCAGGTGCAGCTGGTGGCAAACGTCGAAGCCCTGCTCCTCAGGGAAAGCCCGGAGCCCCAGTGCCTGTGGTGCGGTAGATGCGCTGCCAATGGCCGCTGAGGAGCAGCAAGAGCTTGAGTGGCTGGCACTTTTGGTGTGGGAGCAATGGTCCGACGTACATGATTTTTCGAAGTTTTTCTTCGGGGGTCCAAGGTGCAGCTGGTGGCAAACGTCGAAGCCCTGGTCCTCAGGGAAAGCCCGGAGCCCCAATGTCTGTGCTGCTGTAGATTCACTGTCAATGGGCGCTGAGGAGCAGCAAGAGCTTGAGTGGCTGGCACTTTTGGGGTGGGAGCAATCATCCGACGTTCGTGATTTTTCGGGGGGCACACACGTGCAGCTGGTGGCAAACGTCGAAGCCCTGCTCCTCAGGGAAAGCCCGGAGCCCCAATGTCTGTGCTGCTGTAGATGCGCTGCCAATGGCCGCTGAGGAGCAGCAAGAGCTTGAGTGGCTGGCACTTTTGGTGTGGGAGTAATCGTCCGACGTTCGTGACTTTTCGGGGTATTTTTTCTGGTGGTCCCAAGTGCGGCTGGTGGCAAACGTCGTAGCCCTGCTCCTCAGGTCAAGAACGGAGCACCAATGTCTGTGCTGCTGTAGATGCGCTGCCAATGGCCGCTGAGGAGCAGCAAGAGCTTGAGTGGCTGGCACTTTTGGTGCGGGAGCAATAGTCCGACGTTTGTGATTTTTGAGGGGTTTTTTTCCGCGGGGCCCGGGTGCAGCTGGTGGCAAACGTCGAAGCCCTGCTCCTCAGGGAAATTTCGGAGCCCCAATGTCTGTGGTGCTGTAGATAAGCTGCCAATGGCCACTGAGGAGCAGCAAGAGCTTGAGTGGCTGGCCCTTTTGGTGTGGGAGCAATCATCAGACGTTCATGATTTCTTAGAGTTTTTTTTTTTGGGGGGTCCCAGGTGCAGCTGGTGCAAACGTCGAAGCCCTGCTCCTCAGGGAAACCCTAGAGCCCCCATGTGTGTGGTGCTGTAGATGCGCGGACAATGGACGCTGAGGAGCAGCAAGAGCTTGAGTGGCTGGCACTTTTGGTGTGGGAGCAATCGTCCAACGTTTGCGATTTTTCGCTTTTTTCGGTGGTGCCGACGTGCAGCTGGTGGCAAACGTCGAAGCCCTGCTCTTCAGGGAAAGCCCGGAGCCCCAATGTCTGTGCTGCTGTAGATGCGCTGCCAATGGCCTCTGAGGAGCAGCAAGAGCTTGAGTGGCTGGCACTTTTGGGTTGGGAACAATCGTCCGACGATCGTGATTTTTGAGGGGTTTTTTTTCGGGGGGTCCCAGGTGCAGCTGGTGGCAAAGTTTGAAGCCCTGCTCCTCAGGGAAAGCCCGGAGCCGCAATGTCTGTGCTGCTGTAGATGCGCTGCCAATGGCCGCTGAGGAGCAGCAAGAGCTTGAATGGCTGGCACTTTTGGTGTGGGAGCAATCGTCTGACATTCGTGATTTTTGGGGTTTTTTTCGGGGGCGCCCACGTCCAGCTTGTAGCAAACGTCGAAGCCCTGCTCCTCAGGGAAAGCCCGGAGGCCCAATGTCTCTGCTGCTGTAGATGCGTTGCCAATGGCCACTGAGGAGCAGCAAGAGCTTGAGTGGCTGGCACTTTTGGTGTGGGAGAAATGGTCCGACGTACATGATTTTTCGGAGTTTTTTTTTCGGGGGTCCAAGGTGCAGCTGGTGGCAAACGTCGAAGCCCTGCTCCTCAGGGAAAGCCCGGAGCCCCAATGTCTGTGCTGCTGTAGATTCACTGTCAATGGCCGCTGAGGAGCAGCAAGAGCTTGAGTGGCTGGCACTTTTGGTGTGGGAGCAATCATCCGACGTTCGTGATTTTTCGTGGGGCACACACGTGCAGCTGGTGGCAAATGTCGAAGCCCTGCTCCTCAGGGAAAGCCCGGAGCCCCAATGTCTGCGCTGCTGTAGATGCGCTGCCAATAGCCGCTGAGGAGCAGCAAGAGCTTGAGTGGCTGGCACTTTTGGTGTGGGAGCAATCGTCCGACGTACGTGATTTTTCGGAGTTTTTTTTCGGGGGGTCCAAGGTGCAGCTGGTGGCAAACGTCGAAGCCCTGCTCCTCAGGGAAAGCCCGGAGCCCCAATGTCTGTGCTGCTGTAGATGCGCTGCTAATGGCCGCTGAGGAGGAGCAAGAGCTTGAGTGGCTGGCACATGTGTGGTGGGAGAAATCATCCAACGTTCGTGATTTTTGAGGGGTTTTTTTTCGGGGGTCCCAGGTGCAGCTGGTGGCAAACGTCGAAGCCCTGCTCCTCAGGGAAAGCCCGGAGCCCCAATGTCTTTGGTGCTGTAGATGCGCTGCCAATGGCCGCTGAGGAGCAGCAAGAGCTTCAGTGCCTGGCACTTTTGGTGTGGGAGCAATCGTCCGATCTTCTTGATTTTTGAGGGTTTTTTTTTTCCAGCGGGGCGTAGGTGCAGCTGGTGGCAAACGTCGAAGCCCTGCTCCTCAGGGAAATCCCGGAGCACCAATGCCTCTGCTGCTGTAGATGCGCTGCAAATGGGCGCTGAGGAGCAGCAAGAGATTGAGTGGCTGGCACTTTTGGTGTGAGAGCAATCGTCCGACGTTTGTGATTTTTGAGGGGTTTTTTTATTCGGGGGGGCCCAGGTGCAGCTGGTGGCAAACGTCGAAGCCCTGCTCCTCAGGGAAAGCCCGGAGCCCCCATATCTGTGGTGCTGTAGATGCACTGCCAATGGGCGCTGAGGAGCAGCAAGAGCTTGAGTGGCTGGCACTTTTGGGGTGGGAGCAATCATCCGACGTTCGTGATTTTTCGGGTTTTTTTCGGGGGGCACACACGTGCAGCTGGTGGCAAATGTCGAAGCCCTGCTCCTCAGGGAAAGCCTGGAGCCCCAATGTCTCTGGTGCTGTAGATGCGCTGCCAATGGCCACTGAGGAGCAGCAAGAGCTTGAGTGGCTGGCCCTTTTGGTGTGGGAGCAATCATCAGATGTTCATGATTTCTTAGAGTTTTTTTTTTTGGGGGCTCCGAGCTGCGGCTGGTGGCAAACGTCGAAGCCCTGCTCCTCAGGGAAATCCCGGAGCCCCAGTGTCTGTGCTGCTGTAGATGCGCTGCCAATGGCCGCTGAGGAGAAACAAGAGCTTGAGTGGCTGGCACTTTTGGTGTGGGAGCAATTGTCCGAGGTCCGAGATTTTTCGGTTTTTTTTTTTTGGGGGGCACCCAGGTGCAGCTGGTGTAAACGTCGAAGCCCTGCTCCTCAGGGAAAGCCTAGAGCCCCCATGTGTGTGGTGCTGTAGATGCGCGGACAATGGACGCTGAGGAGCAGCAAGAGCTTGAGTGGCTGGCACTTTTTGGTGTGGGAGCAATCGTCCAACGTTTGCGATTTTTCGGTTTTTTCGGTGGTGCCGACGTGCAGCTGGTGGCAAACGTCGAAGCCCTGCTCCTCAGGGAAAGCCCGGAGCCCCAATGTCTCTGCTGCTGTAGATGCGCTGCCAATGGCCGCTGAGGAGCAGCAAGAACTTGAGTGGCTGGCACTTTTGGTGTGGGAGCAATCGTCCGATGATCGTGATTTTTGAGGGTTTTTTTTTTCGGGGGTCCCAGGTGCAGCTGGTGGCAAAGGTTGAAGCCCTGCTCCTCAGGGAAAGCCCGGAGCCCCAATGTCTGTACTGATGTAGATGCGCTGCCAATGGCCGCTGAGGAGCAGCAAGAGCTTGAGTGGCTGGCACTTTTGGTGTGAGAGCAATCGTCCGACGTTCCTGATTTTTCAGGGTTTTTTTTTAGGGGGAGCCCACGTGTAGCTGGTGGCAAACGTCGAAGCCCTGCTCCTCAGGGAAAGGCCGGAGCCCCAATGTCTCTGGTGCTGAAGATGCGCTGCCAATGGCCACTGAGGAGCAGCAAGAGCTTGAGTGGCTGGCACTTTTGGTGTGGGAGCAATCGTGCGACGTTCGTGATTTTTCAGGGTTTTTTTTCGGGGAGCGCCCAGGTGCAGCTGGTGGCAAACGTCGAAGCCCTGCTCCTCAGGGAAAGCCCGGAGCCCCAGTGCCTGTGGTGCGGTAGATGCGCTGCCAATGGCCGCTGAGGAGCAGCAAGAGCTTGAGTGGCTGGCACTTTTGGTGTGGGAGCAATGGTCCGACGTACATGATTTTTCGAAGTTTTTCTTCGGGGGGTCCAAGGTGCAGCTGGTGGCAAACGTCGAAGCCCTGGTCCTCAGGGAAAGCCCGGAGCCCCAATGTCTGTGCTGCTGTAGATTCACTGTCAATGGGCGCTGAGGAGCAGCAAGAGCTTGAGTGGCTGGCACTTTTGGGGTGGGAGCAATCATCCGACGTTCGTGATTTTTCGGGGGGCACACACGTGCAGCTGGTGGCAAACGTCGAAGCCCTGCTCCTCAGGGAAAGCCCGGAGCCCCAATGTCTGTGCTGCTGTAGATGCGCTGCCAATGGCCTCTGAGGAGCAGCAAGAGCTTGAGTGGCTGGCACTTTTGGGTTGGGAACAATCGTCCGACGATCGTGATTTTTGAGGGGTTTTTTTTCGGGGGGTCCCAGGTGCAGCTGGTGGCAAAGTTTGAAGCCCTGCTCCTCAGGGAAAGCCCGGAGCCCCAATGTCTGTGGTGATGTGTATGCGCTGCCAATGGCCGCTGAGGAGCAGCAAGAGCTTGAATGGCTGGCACTTTTGGTGTGGGAGCAATCGTCTGACATTCGTGATTTTTGGGGTTTTTTTTCGGGGCGCCCACGTCCAGCTTGTAGCAAACGTCGAAGCCCTGCTCCTCAGGGAAAGCCCGGAGGCCCAATGTCTCTGCTGCTGTAGATGCGTTGCCAATGGCCACTGAGGAGCAGCAAGAGCTTGAGTGGCTGGCACTTTTGGTGTGGGAGAAATGGTCCGACGTACATGATTTTTCGGAGTTTTTTTTCGGGGGGGTCCAAGGTGCAGCTGGTGGCAAACGTCGAAGCCCTGCTCCTCAGGGAAAGCCCGGAGCCCCAATGTCTGTGCTGCTGTAGATTCACTGTCAATGGCCGCTGAGGAGCAGCAAGAGCTTGAGTGGCTGGCACTTTTGGTGTGGGAGCAATCATCCGACGTTCGTGATTTTTCGTGGGGCACACACGTGCAGCTGGTGGCAAATGTCGAAGCCCTGCTCCTCAGGGAAAGCCCGGAGCCCCAATGTCTGCGCTGCTGTAGATGCGCTGCCAATAGCCGCTGAGGAGCAGCAAGAGCTTGAGTGGCTGGCACTTTTGGTGTGGGAGCAATCGTCCGACGTACGTGATTTTTCGGAGTTTTTTTTCGGGGGGTCCAAGGTGCAGCTGGTGGCAAACGTCGAAGCCCTGCTCCTCAGGGAAAGCCCGGAGCCCCAATGTCTGTGCTGCTGTAGATGCGCTGCTAATGGCCGCTGAGGAGGAGCAAGAGCTTGAGTGGCTGGCACATGTGTGGTGGGAGAAATCATCCAACGTTCGTGATTTTTGAGGGGTTTTTTTCGGGGGGTCCCAGGTGCAGCTGGTGGCAAACGTCGAAGCCCTGCTCCTCAGGGAAAGCCCGGAGCCCCAATGTCTTTGGTGCTGTAGATGCGCTGCCAATGGCCGCTGAGGAGCAGCAAGAGCTTCAGTGCCTGGCACTTTTGGTGTGGGAGCAATCGTCCGATCTTCTTGATTTTTGAGGGTTTTTTTTCCAGCGGGGCGTAGGTGCAGCTGGTGGCAAACGTCGAAGCCCTGCTCCTCAGGGAAATCCCGGAGCACCAATGCCTCTGCTGCTGTAGATGCGCTGCAAATGGGCGCTGAGGAGCAGCAAGAGATTGAGTGGCTGGCACTTTTGGTGTGAGAGCAATCGTCCGACGTTTGTGATTTTTGAGGGGTTTTTTTATTCGGGGGGGGCCCAGGTGCAGCTGGTGGCAAACGTCGAAGCCCTGCTCCTCAGGGAAAGCCCGGAGCCCCCATATCTGTGCTGCTGTAGATGCACTGCCAATGGGCGCTGAGGAGCAGCAAGAGCTTGAGTGGCTGGCACTTTTGGGGTGGGAGCAATCATCCGACGTTCGTGATTTTTCGGGTTTTTTTTCGGGGGGCACACACGTGCAGCTGGTGGCAAATGTCGAAGCCCTGCTCCTCAGGGAAAGCCTGGAGCCCCAATGTCTCTGGTGCTGTAGATGCGCTGCCAATGGCCGCTGAGGAGCAGCAAGAGCTTGAGTGGCTGGCACTTTTAGTGTGGGAGCAATCGTCCGACGTTCGTGATATTTTGGGGTTTTTTTCCGGGGAGCGCCCAGGTGCAGCTGGTGGCAAACGTCGAAGCCCTGCTCCTCAGGGAAAGCCCGGAGTCCCAATGTCTGTGCTGCTGTAGATGCGCTGCCAATGGACGCTGAGGAGCAGCAAGAGCTTGAGTGGCTGGCACTTTTGGGGTGGGTGCACTCATCAGACGTTCGTGATTTTTGAGAGTTTTTTTTTTCGGGGGGTCCCAGCTGCACCTTGTGGCAAAGGTCGAAGCCCTGCTCCTCAGGAACAGCCCGGAGCCCCAATGTCTGTGCTGCTGTAGATGCGCTGCCAATGGGCGCTCAGGAGCCGCAAGAGCTTGAGTGTCTGGTACTTTTGGGGTGGGAGCAATTGTCCGACGTCCATGATTTTTCGGAGTTTTTTTTCGGGGGGTCCAAGGTGCAGCTGGTGGCAAACGTCGAAGCCCTGCTCCTCAGGGAAAGCCCGGAGCCCCAATGTCTGTGGTGCTGTAGATGCACTGCCAATGGCCGCTGAGGAGCAGCAAGAGATTGAGTGGCTGGCACTTTTGTGGTGGGAGAAATCATCAGACGTTCGTGATATTTGAGGGTTTTTTTTTTCGGGGGGTCCCAGGTGCAGCTGGTGGCAAACGTCGAAGCCCTGCTCCTCAGGGAAAGCCAGAAGCCCCAATGTCTGTGCTGCTGTAGATGCGCTGCCAATGGCCGCTGAGGAGCAGCAAGAGCTTGAGTGGCTGGCACTTTTGGGGTGGGAGTAATCGTCCGACGTTCTTGATTTTTGAGCTTTTTTTATTCGGGGTGGGCCCAGGTGTGTCTGGTGGCAAACGTCGAAGCCCTGCTCCTCAGGGAAAGCCCGGAGCCCCAATGTCTGTGGTGCTGTAGATGCGCTGCCAATGGCCGCTGAGGAGCAGCAAGAGCTTGAATGGCTGGCACTTTTGGTGTGGGAGTAATCATCCGACATTCGTGATTTTTCGGGGTTTTTTTTTGGGGGGCGCCCACGTGCAGCTGGTAGCAAACGTCGAAGCCCTGCTCCTCAGGGAAAGCACGGAGCCCCAATGTCTCTGCTGCTGTAGATGCACCGCCAATGGCCGCTGAGGAGCAACAAGAGCTTGAGTGGCTGGCCCTTTTGGTGTGGGAGCAATTATCCGACGTTCGTGATTTTTCGGGGTTTTTTTTCGGGGGGCGCCCACGTGCAGCTGGTGGCAAACGTCGAAGCCCTGGTCCTCAGGGAAAGCCCGGAGCCCCAATGTCTGTGGTGCTGTAGATGCGCTGCCAATGGGCGCTGAGGAGCAGCAAGAGCTTGAGTGGCTGTCGTAGTTCAGCCCTGATCAGGACCAGACTACGCAGTCTCTCTCTCACTTCCCCCTCCCTCCGAGAGAACAGGGAGAGAAAATATAAGGAAAAACGGCTCGAGGTTTGAGATAAGGACAGGGAGAAATCCTTAAAGTTACCATCACGGGCAAAACAGACTCAACTTGGGGAAAACTATTCATTTATTACTACAAACAGCAGGATAATGAGACAGGGAACAAGATAACCTCCCTCCACCCCTCCCTCTTCCCAAGCTTAACTTTATCTCTACTACCTTCCCCCGAGCGGCACAGGGGGAAGAGGGAATGGGGGTTGCAGTCAGTTCATCTCATCATACGTTGTTTCACGCCGCTGCTTCATGGTCGGGGAAGAACTCCTCACATTCCTCCCCTGCTCCATCGTGGGGTCCCTCCCACGGGCCACAGTCCTTCGTGGAACTGCTCCGGCGTGGGTCATCTCTTCCACGGAGTACAGTCTCTCCAGAACAGCTGTCCCAGCGGGCCCTCCACGGGCCACAGCCGCCTTCAGGCATCCACCTCCCCCGGTACGGGGTCCTTCACGGGCTCCAAGTGGATCTCTGCTCCTCCGTGGACCTCCATGGGCTGCAGGGGGACAACCTGCTCCACCATGGTCGTCACCACAGGCTGCAGGGGAATCTTGGCCAGGAGCCGCATTACTCCTCCCCTCCTTTCTGAACTGACCTTGGCGTCTGCAGCCGTTCCTCACTCACAACAGGGTGGTAGATGTCTCTCAGGATCTTTTACATCTTATTCACTTCTCATCTCCTCTCCACTTCTTGCAGCCGGGCCGGGCCGAGTCGGGCCCAGTCGGCTGCCTGGCGAGAGGCCAGAGGGTGAGGCCTGCAAGGCCCAGGAGGCCTGCGCCTACACCTCTGCGCCTCTGCCCCAGCTCAGATTCTTCACATCTTCTCTTCTCTTTTTTTTTCTGTTTTCCCCTTCTTAAATACGTTATCGCAGAGGCGTTATCACGGGACATTCTGCTACCAATCGGCTCGGCCTTGGCCAGCAGCAGGTCCGCCCTAGGCCTGGCCAAGTCCACTGAACAAAGGGGAGCGACTTCTAGCAGTTTCCTGCAGAAGCTACCACCTTAGGCCCCCCCTCACTAACAAAACCACGACAGTGGCTGGCACTTTTGGTGTGGGAGCAATCGTCCGACGTTCGTGATTTTTGAGGGGTTTTTTTTCAGGGGGGTCCCAGCTGCAGCTGGTGGCAAACGTCGAAGCCCTGCTCCTCAGGGAAAGCCCGGAGCCCCAGTGTCTGTGCTGCTGAAGATGCGCTGCCAATGGCCGCTGAGGAGCAGCAAGAGCTTGAGTGGCTGGCACTTTTGGTGTGGGAGCAATTGTCCGAGGTCCGAGATTTTTCGGTTTTTTTTTTTGGGGGGCACCCAGGTGCAGCTGGTGCAAACGTCGAAGCCCTGCTCCTCAGGGAAAGCCTAGAGCCCCCATGTGTGTGGTGCTGTAGATACGCGGACAATGGATGCTGAGGAGCAGCAAGAGCTTGAGTGGCTGGCACTTTTCGTGTGGGAGCAATCGTCCAACGTTTGCGATTTTTCGGGTTTCTTTTCGGTGGTGCCGACGTGCAGCTGGTGGCAAACGTCGAAGCCCTGCTCCTCAGGGAAAGCCCGGAGCCCCAATGTCTGTGGTGCTGTAGATGCGCTGCCAATGGCCGCTGAGGAGCAGCAAGAGCTTGAGTGTCTGGCACTTTAGGTGTGGGAGCAATTGTCCGACGTTTCCGATATTTTGGGGTTTTTTTTGAGGGGGGGGGCCCAGGTGCGGCTGGTGGCAAACGTCGAAGCCCTGCTCCTCAGGGAAAGCACGGAGCCCCAATGCCTGTGGTGCTGTAGATGCACTGCAAATGGCCACTGAGGAGCAGCAAGAGCTTGAGTGGCTGGCACTTTAGGTGTGGGAGCAATAGTCCGACGTACGTGGTTTTTCGGGGTTTCTTTCGGGGGGCGCCCAGGTGCGGCTGGTGGCAAACGTCGAAGCCCTGCTCCTCAGGGAAAGCCCGGAGCCCCCATATCTGTGGTGCTGTAGATGCACTGCCAATGGGCGCTCAGGAGCAGCAAGAGCTTGAGTGGCTGGCACTTTTGGTGTGGGAGCAATCATCCGACGTTCGTGATTTTTCAGGGTTTTTTTCGGGGAGCGCCCAGGTGCAGCTGGTGGCAAATGTCGAAGCCCTGCTCCTCAGGGAAAGCCCGGAGCCCCAATGTCTGCGCTGCTGTAGATGCGCGGACAATGGCCGCTGAGGAGCAGCAAGAGCTTGAGTGGCTGGCACTTTTGGTGTGGGAGCAATCGTCCGACGTTCGTGATTTTTCGGGGTATTTTTTCGGGGGGTCCCAAGTGCGGCTGGTGGCAAACGTCGTAGCCCTGCTCCTCAGGGCAAGAACGGAGCCCCAATGTCTGTGCTGCTGTAGATGCGCTGCCAATGGCCGCTGAGGAGCAGCAAGAGCTTGAGTGGCTGGCACTTTTGGTGTGGGAGCAATGGTCCGACGTACATGATTTTTCGGAGTTTTTTTTTCGGGGGTCCAAGGTGCAGCTGGTGGCAAACGTCGAAGCCCTGCTCCTCAGGGAAAGCCCGGAGCCCCAATGTCTGTGCTGCTGTAGATGCGCTGCTAATGGCCCCTGAGGAGTAGCAAGAGCTTGAGTGGCTGGCACTTTTGTGGTGGGAGAAATCATCCAACGTTCGTGATTTTTGAGGGTTTTTTTTGGGGGGGCGCCCAGGTGCGGCTGGTGGCAAACGTCGAAGACCTGCTCCTCCGGGAAAGCCCGGAGCCCCAATGTCTGTGGTGCTGTAGATGAGCGGCCAAAGGCCACTGAGGAGCAGCAAGAGCTTGAGTGGCTGGCCCTTTTGGTGTTGGAGCAATCATCAGACGTTCATGATTTCTTAGAGTTTTTTTTTTGGGGGCTCCGAGCTGCGGCTGGTGGCAAACTTCGAAGCCCTCCTCCTCAGGGAAATCCCGGAGCCCCAGTGTCTGTGCTGCTGTAGATGCGCTGCCAATGGCCGCTGAGGAGAAACAAGAGCTTGAGTGGCTGGCACTTTTGGTGTGGGAGCAATTGTCCGAGGTCCGAGATTTTTCGGTTTTTTTTTTTGGGGGGCACCCAGGTGCAGCTGGTGCAAACGTCGAAGCCCTGCTCCTCAGGGAAAGCCTAGAGCCCCCATGTGTGTGGTGCTGTAGATACGCGGACAATGGACGCTGAGGAGCAGCAAGAGCTTGAGTGGCTGGCACTTTTGGTGTGGGAGCAATCGTCCAACGTTTGCGATTTTTCGGGTTTTTTTTCGGTGGTGCCGACGTGCAGCTGGTGGCAAACGTCGAAGCCCTGCTCCTCAGGGAAAGCCCGGAGCCCCAATGCCTGTGGTGCTGTAGATGCACTGCAAATGGCCACTGAGGAGCAGCAAGAGCTTGAGTGGCTGGCACTTTTGGTGTGGGAGCAATTGTCCGAGGTCCGAGATTTTTCGGTTTTTTTTTTTTTGGGGGGCACCCAGGTGCAGCTGGTGCAAACGTTGAAGCCCTGCTCCTCAGGGAAAGCCTAGAGCTCCCATGTGTGTGGTGCTGTAGATGCGCGGACAATGGACGCTGAGGAGCAGCAAGAGCTTGAGTGGCTGGCACTTTTGGGTTGGGAACAATCGTCCGACGATCGTGATTTTTGAGGGTTTTTTTTTCGGGGGGTCCCAGGTGCAGCTGGTGGCAAACGTCGAAGCCCTGCTCCTCAGGGAAAGCCCGGAGCCCCAATGTCTGTGGTGATGTAGATGCGCTGCCAATGGCCGCTGAGGAGCAGCAAGAGCTTGAGTGGCTGGCACTTTTGGTGTGGGAGCAATCGTGCGACGTTCGTGATTTTTCAGGGTTTTTTTTCGGGGAGCGCCCACGTGCAGCTGGTGGCAAACGTCGAAGCCCTGCTCCTCAGGGAAAGCCCGGAGCCCCAGTGCCTGTGGTGCTGTAGATGCGCTGCCAATGGGCGCTGAGGAGCAGCAAGAGCTTGAGTGGCTGGCACTTTTGGTGTGGGAGCAATGGTCCGACGTACATGATTTTTCGGAGTTTTTTTTCGGGGGGTCCAAGGTGCAGCTGGTGGCAAACGTCGAAGCCCTGCTCCTCAGGGAAAGCCCGGAGCCCCAATGTCTGTGCTGCTGTAGATTCACTGTCAATGGGCGCTGAGGAGCAGCAAGAGCTTGAGTGGTTGGCACTTTTGGGGTGGGAGCAATCATCCGACGTTCGTGATTTTTCGGGTGGCACACACGAGCAGCTGGTGGCAAATGTCGAAGCCCTGCTCTTCAGGGAAAGCCCGGAGCCCCAATGTCTGTGGTGCTGTAGATGCGCTGCCAATGGCCGCTGAGGAGCAGCAAGACCTTGAGTGCCTGGCACTTTTGGTGTGGGAGCAATCGTCCGACATTTGTGATTTTTGAGGGGTTTTTTTCCGGCGGGGCCCAGGTGCACCTGGTGGCAAATGTCGAAGCCCTGCTCCTCAGGGAAAGCCCGGAGCCCCAGTGCCTGTGCTGCTGTACATGCGCTGCCAATGGCCGCTGAGGAGCAGCAAGAGCTTGAGTGGCTGGCACTTTAGGTGTGGGAGCAATAGTCCGACGTACGTGGTTTTTCGGGGTTTCTTTCCGGGGGCGCCCAGGTGCGGCTGGTGGCAAACGTCGAAGCCCTGCTCCTCAGGGAAAGCCCGGAGCCCCCATATCTGTGGTGCTGTAGATGCACTGCCAATGGGCGCTCAGGAGCAGCAAGAGCTTGAGTGGCTGGCACTTTTGGTGTGGGAGCAATCATCCGACGTTCGTGATTTTTCGTGGGGCACACACGTGCAGCTGGTGGCAAATGTCGAAGCCCTGCTCCTCAGGGAAAGCCCGGAGCCCCAATGTCTGCGCTGCTGTAGATGCGCTGCCAATGGCCGCTGAGGAGCAGCAAGAGCTTGAGTGGCTGGCACTTTTGGTGTGGGAGCAATCGTCCGACGTTCGTGATTTTTCGGGGTATTTTTTCGGGGGTCCCAAGTGCGGCTGGTGGCAAACGTCGTAGCCCTGCTCCTCAGGGCAAGAACGGAGCCCCAATGTCTGTGCTGCTGTAGATGCGCTGCCAATGGCCGCTGAGGAGCAGCAAGAGCTTGAGTGGCTGGCACTTTTGGTGTGGGAGCAGTGGTCCGACGTACATTATTTTTCGGAGTTTTTTTTCGGGGGGTCCAAGGTGCAGCTGGTGGCAAACGTCGAAGCCCTGCTCCTCAGGGAAAGCCCGGAGCCCCAATGTCTGTGCTGCTGTAGATGCGCTGCTAATGGCCGCTGAGGAGCAGCAAGAGCTTGAGTGGTTGGCACTTTTGGTGTGGGAGAAATCATCCAACGTTCGTGATTTTTGAGGGTTTTTTTTTCGGGGGGTCCCAGGTGCAGCTGGTGGCAAACGTCGAAGCCCTGCTCCTCAGGGAAAGCCCGGAGCCCCAATGTCTTTGGTGCTGTAGATGCGCTGCCAATGGCCGCTGAGGAGCAGCAAGAGCTTGAGTGGCTGGCACTTCTGGGGTGGGAGCAATCGTCCGACGTTCTTGATTTTTGAGGGGTTTTTTTCCAGCAGGGCCTAGATGCAGCTGGTGGCAAACGTCGAAGCCCTGCTCCTCAGGGAAATCCCGGAGCACCAATGTCTCTGCTGCTGTAGATGCGCTGCCAATGGCCGCTGAGGAGCAGCAAGAGCTTGATTGGCTGGCACTTTTGGTGTGGGAGCAATAGTCCGACGTACGTGGTTTTTCGGGGTTTCTTTCGGGGGGCGCCCAGGTGCGGCTGGTGGCAAACGTGGAAGCCCTGCTCCTCAGGGAAAGCCCGGAGCCCCCATATCTGTGGTGCTGCAGATGCACTGCCAATGGGCGCTGAGGAGCAGCAAGAGCTTGAGTGGCTGGCACTTTTGGGGTGGGAGCAATCCTCCGACGTTCGTGATTTTTCGGGGTTTTTTCGTGGGGCACACACGTGCAGCTGGTGGCAAATGTCGAAGCCCTGCTCCTCAGGAAAAGCCCGGAGCCCCAATGTCTGTGGTGCTGTAGATGCGCTGCCAATGGCCGCTGAGGAGCAGCAAGAGCTTGAGTGGCTGGCACTTTTGGGGTTGGAGAAATCATCAGACGTTCGTGATTTTTGAGAAGTTTTTTTTCTGGGGGTGCCCAGGTGCAGCTCTGCACAAACGTCGAAGCCCTGCTCCTCAGGGAATGCCCGGAGCCCCAATGTCTGTGCTGCTGTAGATGCACTGCCAATGGGCGCTGAGGAGCAGCAAGAGCTTGAGTGGCTGGCACTTTTGGTGTGGGAGCAATTGTCCGACGTTCGTGATTTTTCGGGGTTTTTGTTCGGGGGGCGCCCATGTGCGGCTGGTGGCAAACGTCGAAGCCCTGCTCCTCAGGGAAAGCCCGGAACCCCAGTGTCTCTGCTGCTGTAGATGCGCTGCCAATAGCCGCTGAGGAGCAGCAAGAGCTTGAGTGGCTGGCACTTTAGGTGTGGGAGCAATCGTCGGACCTTTGCGATATTTAGGGTTTTTTTGGGGGGGACGCCCAGGTGCAGCAGGTGGCAAATGTCGAAGCCCTGCTCCTCAGGAATGCCCGGAGCCCCAATGTCTGTGCTGCTGTAGATGCGCTGCCAATGGCCACTGAGGAGCAGCAAGAGCTTGAGTGGCTGGCACTTTTGGTGTGGGAGCAATCGTCCTATGCTTTTGGTTTTTCTGGGTTTCTTTTCAGGGGACGCCCAGGTTCAGCTGGTGGCAAACGTCGAAGCCCTGCTCCTCAGGGAAAGCCCGGAGCCCCAATGTCTGTGCTGCTGTAGATGCACTGCCAATGGCCGCTGAGGAGTAGCAAGAGCTTGAGTGGCTGGCACATTTGGGGTGGGAACAATCGTCCAACGTTCGTGATTTTTGGGGTTTTTTTTTCGGGGGGCGCCCACGTGCAGCTGGTGGCAAACGTCGAAGCCCTGGTCCTCAGGGAAAGCCCGGAGCCCCAATGTCTGTGCTGCTGTAGATTCACTGTCAATGGGCGCTGAGGAGCAGCAAGAGCTTGAGTGGTTGGCACTTTTGGGGTGGGAGCAATCATCCGACGTTCGTGATTTTTCGGGGTATTTTTTCTGGTGGTCCCAAGTGCGGCTGGTGGCAAACGTCGTAGCCCTGCTCCTCAGGGCAAGAACGGAGCGCCAATGTCTGTGGTGCTGTAGATGCGTTGCCAATCGGCGCTGAGGAGCAGCAAGAGCTTGAGTGGCTGGCACTTTTGGTGTGGGAGCAATCGTCCGACTTTCCTGATTTTTCAGGGTTCATTTTCGGGGGGCGCCCACGTGCCGCTGGTGGCAAACGTCGAAGCCCTGCTCCTCAGGGAATGCCTGGAGCCCCAATGTCTGTGGTGCTGTAGATGCGCTGCCAATGGCCGCTGAGGAGCAGCAAGAGCTTGAGTGGCTGGCACTTTTGGTGTGGGAGCAATCGTCCGACTTTCCTGATTTTTCATGGTTCATTTTCAGGGGGCGCCCACGTGCCGCTGGTGGCAAACGTGGAAGCCCTGCTCCTCAGGGAAAGACCGGAGCACCAATGTCTGTGGTGCTGAAGATGTGCTGCCAGTGGCCGCTGAGGAGCAGCAAGAGCTTGAGTGCCTGGCACTTTTGGGGTGGGAGCAATCGTCCGACGTTCGTGATTTTTCGGGGTTTTTTTTCAGGGTCGACCACGTGCAGCTGGTGGCAAACGTCGAAGCCCTGCTCCTCAGGGAAAGACTGGAGCCCCAATGTCTGTGGTGCTGTAGATGCGCTGCCAATGGCCACTGAGGAGCAGCAAGAGCTTGAGTGGCTGTCACTTCTGGTGTGGGAGCAATCGTCCGACGTTCGTGATTTTCCAGGGTTTTTTTCGGGGGGCGCCCACTTGCAGCTAGTGGCAAACGTCGAAGCCCTGCTCCTCTCGGCAAGAACGGAGCCCCAATGTCTGTGCTGCTGTAGATGCACTACCAATGGCCGCTTAGGAGCAGCAATAGATTGAGTGGCTGACCCTTTTGATGTGGGAGCAATTGTCCGACGTTCGTGATTTTTCAGGGTTTTCTTCTGGGGGCACCCACGTGCAGCTGGTGGCAAATGTCGAAGCCCTGCAGCTCAGGGAAAGCCCGGGGCCCCAATGTCTGTGGTGCTTTAGATGCGCAGCCAAGGGCCGCTGAGGAGCAGCAAGAGCTTGAGTGGCTGGCATTTTAGGTGTGGGAGCAATAGTACGACGTACGTGATTTTTCAGGGGTTTTTTTCCGGCGGGGCCCAGTTGCAGCTGGTCGCAAACGTCGAAGCCCTGCTCCTCAGGGAAAGACTGGAGCCCCAATGTCTGTGGTGCTTAATATGCACTGCCAATGGCCGCTGAGGAGCAGCAGGAGCTTGAGTGGCTGGCCCTTTTGGTGTGGGAGCAATTGTCCGACGTTCGTGATTTTGAGGGGTTTTTTTCCGGCAGGGCCCAGGTGCAGCTGGTGGCAAACGTCGAAGCCCTGCTCCTCAGGGAAAGCCTGGAGCCCCAATGTCTGTACTGCTGTAGATGCGCTGCCAATAGCCGCTGAGGAGCAGCAAGAGCTTGAGTGGCTGGCCCTTTTGGTGTGGGAGCAATCGTCCGACGTTCGTGATTTTTGAGGGGTTTTTTTCCGGCGGGGCCCAGTTGCAGCTGGTCGCAAACGTCGAAGCCCTGCTCGTCAGGGAAAGACTGGAGCCCCAATGTCTGTGGTGCTGAATATGGGCTGCCAATGGCCGTTGAGGAGCAGCAAGAGCTTGAGTGGCTGGCACTTTAGGTGTGGGAGCAATCGTCCGACGTTCGTGATTTTGAGGGTTTTTTTTCCGGCGGGGCCCAGGTGCAGCTGGTGGCAAACGTCGAAGCCCTGCTCCTCAGGGAAAGACCAGAGCCCCAATGTCTGCGGTGCTGTAGATGCGCTGCCAATGGCCGCTGAGGAGCAGCAAGAGCTTGAGTGGCTGGCACTTTTGGTGTGGGAGCAACCTTCCGACATTCGTGATTTCTCGCAGTTTCTTTTCAGGGGGCGGCAACGTGCAGCTGGTGGCAAACGTCGAAACCCTGCTCCTCAGGGAAAGCCCGGAGCCCCAATGTCTGTGGTGCTGTAGATGCGCTGCCAATGGCCGCTGAGGAGCAGCAAGAGCTTGAGTGGCTGGCACTTTTGGTGTGGGAGCAATCGTCCGACGTTCGTGATTTTTCGGGGTTTTTTTTCGGGGAGCGCCCAGGTGCAGCTGGTGGCAAACGTGGAAGCCCTGCTCCTCAGGGAAAGCCCGGAGCGCCAATGTCTGTGGTGCTGTAGATGCGCTGCCAATGGCCGCTGAGGAGCAGCAAGAGCTTGAGTGGCTGGCACTTTTGGTGTGGGAGCAATTGTCTGACATTTGTACTTTTTAGGGTAATGTTTTTCTTGGGCGTTTTCCTACTGTTTATGTTAAAAGTTGAAGCGCTCTTCGTCAGGGAAAGCCTGAATCCCCAGTGTCTCTGGTGCTGTACGTGTGGCATCAACGGCCGGTGAGGAGCAGCAAGAGTTTTAGTTACTGGCACTTTTGGTGTGGGAGCAATCATCCGACGTTCATAATTTTTAGTGTATTTTTTCATTGGACTCTTCCCTGCCGTTGATTGCAAACGTCGAAGTGCTGTTGGCCATGGAAAGCCCAAAGTCCCAGTGCCTGTGGTGCTGTAGTTGCGGCGTCAGCGGCCTGTGAGGGCCAGCAAGACGTTTAGTTGCTGGCACTTTTGATGGGGGAGCAATCGTGCAATGTTCGTGGTTTTTGGAGCATTTTGTAAGTGGGAGGCCCTGTGTAGTTGATGAAAAACGTAGAAGCGCTGTTCATCAGGGAAAGACCGGAGCCCCAGTGTCGGTGGTGCTGTAGATGCGGTGTAAACGGCCGGTGAGGAGTAACAAGACCTTGAGTTGCTGGCACTTTTGGTGTGCGAGCAATCGTGCCACTTTCATGAATTTTAGGGCATTTTGTAAGTGGGCGGCCCTGTGCAGTTGATGGTAAACGTCGAAGCACTGTTCATCAGGGAAAGCCGGGAGCCCCAGTGTATGTGGTGCTGTAGGTGCTGTGTGAAGGGGCGGTGAGGAGCAGCAAGAGCTTTATCTGCTGGCACTTTTGGTATGGGAGCAATCGTCCCACATTCGTGATTTTTAGGGTATTTTTTTCAGTCGGCACTTCCCTGCATTTTATGATAACGTCGAAGCCATGTTCCTCAGGGAAAGCCTGGAGCCCCACTGTCTGTGGTGCTGTAGAAGAGGCGTCAACGCCTTTACCTTAAAAATACCCTTTACCTTAAAAATACCCTTTAGGGTATTTTTTTCAGTGAGGAGCAGCAAGAGCTTTAGTTATTGGCACTTTTGGTGTGGGAGCAATCGTCTGACGTTCATGATTTTTAGTAGTTTTTTTTTCAGTCAGCGATTCCGTGCAGTTGATGGTAAACGTCGAAGCACTGTTGGTCAGGGAAAGCCTGGAGCCCCAGTGTCTGTGGTGCTGTAGATGCGGCATCAACGGCCAGTGAAGAGCAGCAAGAGCTTGACTTTCTGGCACTTTTGGTGTGGGAGCAATCGTCCGATGTTCATGATTTTTAGGGTATCTTTAAGTGGGCTCTTCCCTGCAGTTCATGGTAAACTTCGAAGCGCTGTTCGTCATGGGAAGCCTGGAGCCCCAGTGTCTGTGGTGCTGTATGTGCGGCGTCAATGGCCGGTGAGGAGCAGCAAGAGCTTGAGTTGCTGGCACTTTTGGTGTGGGAGCAATCGTCCGACGTTCGTGATTTTTAGGGTATTTTTTTCAGTCGGCACTTCCGTGCAGTTGATGGTAAACGTCGAAGCGGTGTTCATCAGGGAACGCCCGAAGCCCCAGTTTTTGTGGTGCTGTAGATGCACTGCCAATGGCCGCTGAGGAGCAGCAAGAGCTTGAGTTGCTGGCACATTTGGTGTGGGAGCAATCGTCCGATATTCGTGACTTTAGGGCATTTTGTAAGCGAGCAGTCTTGTGTAGTTGATGGTAAACGTCGAAGCGCTGTTAATCAGGGTAAGCCTGGAGCCCCAGTGTAGGTTGTGCTGTAGATGCGGCGTCAACGGCCAGTGAGGAGCAGCAAGAGCTTGACTTTCTGGCACTTTTGGTGTGGGAGCAATGGTCCGACGTTCGTGATTTTTAGGGTAGTTTTTAAGTGGGCTCTTCCCTGCAGTTGATGGGAAACGTCAAAGCGCTGTTGGTTCTGGAAAGCCCGGAGCCCCAGTGTCTGTGGTGCTGTATGTGCGGCGTCAACGGCCGGTGAGGAGCAGCAAGAGCTTGAGTTGCTGGCACTTTTGGTGTGGGAGCAATCGTCCGACGTTCGTGATTTTTAGGGTATTTTTTCAGTCGGCACTTCCGTGCAGTTGATGGTAAACGTCGAAGCGGTGTTCATCAGGGAACGCCCGAAGCCCCAGTTTTTGTGGTGCTGTAGATGCACTGCCAATGGCCGCTGAGGAGCAGCAAGAGCTTGAGTTGCTGGCACATTTGGTGTGGGAGCAATCGTCCGATATTCGTGACTTTAGGGCATTTTGTAAGCGAGCAGTCTTGTGTAGTTGATGGTAAACGTCGAAGCGCTGTTAATCAGGGTAAGCCTGGAGCCCCAGTGTAGGTTGTGCTGTAGATGCGGCGTCAACGGCCAGTGAGGAGCAGCAAGAGCTTGACTTTCTGGCACTTTTGGTGTGGGAGCAATGGTCCGACGTTCGTGATTTTTAGGGTAGTTTTTAAGTGGGCTCTTCCCTGCAGTTGATGGGAAACGTCAAAGCGCTGTTGGTTCTGGAAAGCCCGGAGCCCCAGTGTCTGTGGTGCTGTATGTGCGGCGTCAACGGCCGGTGAGGAGCAGCAAGAGCTTGAGTTGCTGGCACTTTTGGTGTGGGAGCAATCGTCCGACGTTCGTGATTTTTAGGGTATTTTTTTCAGTCGGCACTTCCGTGCAGTTGATGGTAAACGTCGAAGCGGTGTTCATCAGGGAACGCCCGAAGCCCCAGTTTTTGTGGTGCTGTAGATGCACTGCCAATGGCCGCTGAGGAGCAGCAAGAGCTTGAGTTGCTGGCACATTTGGTGTGGGAGCAATCGTCCGATATTCGTGACTTTAGGGCATTTTGTAAGCGAGCAGTCTTGTGTAGTTGATGGTAAACGTCGAAGCGCTGTTAATCAGGGTAAGCCTGGAGCCCCAGTGTAGGTTGTGCTGTAGATGCGGCGTCAACGGCCAGTGAGGAGCAGCAAGAGCTTGACTTTCTGGCACTTTTGGTGTGGGAGCAATGGTCCGACGTTCGTGATTTTTAGGGTAGTTTTTAAGTGGGCTCTTCCCTGCAGTTGATGGGAAACGTCAAAGCGCTGTTGGTTCTGGAAAGCCCGGAGCCCCAGTGTCTGTGGTGCTGTATGTGCGGCGTCAACGGCCGGTGAGGAGCAGCAAGAGCTTGAGTTGCTGGCACTTTTGGTGTGGGAGCAATCGTCCGACGTTCGTGATTTTTAGGGTATTTTTTTCAGTCGGCACTTCCGTGCAGTTGATGGTAAACGTCGAAGCGGTGTTCATCAGGGAACGCCCGAAGCCCCAGTTTTTGTGGTGCTGTAGATGCACTGCCAATGGCCGCTGAGGAGCAGCAAGAGCTTGAGTTGCTGGCACATTTGGTGTGGGAGCAATCGTCCGATATTCGTGACTTTAGGGCATTTTGTAAGCGAGCAGTCTTGTGTAGTTGATGGTAAACGTCGAAGCGCTGTTAATCAGGGTAAGCCTGGAGCCCCAGTGTAGGTTGTGCTGTAGATGCGGCGTCAACGGCCAGTGAGGAGCAGCAAGAGCTTGACTTTCTGGCACTTTTGGTGTGGGAGCAATGGTCCGACGTTCGTGATTTTTAGGGTAGTTTTTAAGTGGGCTCTTCCCTGCAGTTGATGGGAAACGTCAAAGCGCTGTTGGTTCTGGAAAGCCCGGAGCCCCAAGGTCTGTGGTGCTGTATGTGCGGCGTCAACGGCCGGTGAGGAGCAGCAAGAGCTTGAGTTGCTGGCACTTTTGGTGTGGGAGCAATCGTCCGACGTTCGTGATTTTTAGGGTATTTTTTTCAGTCGGCACTTCCCTGCAGTTTATGATAACGTCGAAGAGCTGTTCGTCAGGGAGAGCCCGGAGCCCAAGTGTCTGCAGTGCTGTAGATGTGGTGTGAAGGGCGGGTCAGGAGCAACAAGAGCTTGAGTTGCTGGCACTTTTGGTGTGGGAGCAATCGTCCAGTGTTCGTGATTTTTAGGGTATATTTTCAGTGGGTGGCACTGTGCAGCTGATGTTAAACATCGAATTGATCCTAGTCAGGGAAAGCCTGGAGCCCAAGTGTCAGTGGTGCTGTAGATGCAGCGTCAACAGCCTGTGAGGAGCAGCAAGAGCTTTAGTTGCTGGCGCTTTTCGTATGGGAACAATTGTCCGACATTCGTGATTTTTCGGGTATATTTCCAGTGGGCGCTTCCATGCAGTTGATGTTAGAAGTCGAAGCGCAGTTCGACAGGGAAAGCCCGGAATCCAAATGTCTGTGGTGCTGTAGATGCGCTGCCAATGGCCGGTGAGGATCAGCAAGACCTTTAGTTGGTGGCACTTTTGATGTGGGATCAATCATCTGACTTTGGTGATTTTTAGGGTATTTTTTCAGTGCGCGGTTCCGTGCAGTCGATGCACTGTTGGTCAGGAAAAGCCCGGAGACCCGTTGCCTGTAGTGCTGTAGATGCAGCGTCAACGGCCAGAGAGTAGCAGCAAGAGCTTTAGTTGCTGGCGCTTTTGGTGTGGAAGCAATCGTCCGACATTCGTTATTTTTACGGCATTTTGTAAGAGGGCGGGCCTTTGTAGTTAACAGTAAACTTCGAAGCTCTGTTGGTCATGAAAAGCCCGGAGCCCCAATGTCTGTAGTGCTGTAGATGCGACGTGAACGGCTGCTGAGGAGCAGCAAGAGCTTTAGTTGCTGGCACTTTTGGGGTGGGAGCAATTGTCCGACGTTCGTGATTTTTAGTGTATTTTTTCAGTGGGCGCTTTTGTGCAGTTGATGGTAAACGTCGAAGCACTGTTCATCAGGGAAAGCCCGGAGCCGCAGTGTCTGTGGTGCTGTATGTACGGCGTCAACGGTCGGTGAGGAGCAGCAAGAGCTTGAGTTGCTGGCACTTTTGTTGTGGGAGCAATCGTCCAACATTCTTGATTTTTAGGGTATTTTGTCAGTGGGCGCTTCCGTGCAGTTAATGGTAAACGTCGAAGCGCTGTTCGTCAGGGAAATCCTGAAGCCCCAGTGTTGCTGGTGCTGTAGAACTGGCGTTAACGGCTGGTGAGGAGCAGCAAGAGCTTGAGTTGCTGGCACTTTTGGTGTGGAAGCAATCGTCCTACATATGTGATTTTTCTGGGTTTCTTTTCAGGGGCGCCCAGCTGCAGCTGGTGGCAAACGTCGAAGCCCTGCTCCTCAGGGCAAGAACGGAGCGCCAATGTCTGTGCTGCTGTAGATGCACTGCCAATGGCCGCTGAGGAGCAGCAAGAGCTTGAGTGGCTGGCACTTTAGGTGTGGGAGCAATCGTCGGACCTTTGCGATATTTAGGGTTTTTTTGGGGGGGACGCCCAGGTGCAGCAGGTGGCAAATGTCGAAGCCCTGCTCCTCAGGGAATGCCCGGAGCCCCAATGTCTGTGCTGCTGTAGATGCGCTGCCAATGGCCGCTGAGGAGCAGCAAGAGCTTGAGTGGCTGGCACTTTTGGTGTGGGAGCAATCGTCCTATGCTTTTGGTTTTTCTGGGTTTCTTTTCAGGGGACGCCCAGGTTCAGCTGGTGGCAAACGTCGAAGCCCTGCTCCTCAGGGAAAGCCCGGAGCCCCAATGTCTGTGCTGCTGTAGATGCACTGCCAATGGCCGCTGAGGAGTAGCAAGAGCTTGAGTGGCTGGCACATTTGGGGTGGGAACAATCGTCCAACGTTCGTGATTTTTGGGGTTTTTTTTTCGGGGGGCGCCCACGTGCAGCTGGTGGCAAACGTCGAAGCCCTGGTCCTCAGGGAAAGCCCGGAGCCCCAATGTCTGTGCTGCTGTAGATTCACTGTCAATGGCCGCTGAGGAGCAGCAAGAGCTTGAGTGGCTGGCACTTTTGGGGTGGGAGCAATCATCCGACGTTCGTGATTTTTCGGGGTATTTTTTCTGGTGGTCCCAAGTGCGGCTGGTGGCAAACGTCGTAGCCCTGCTCCTCAGGGCAAGAACGGAGCGCCAATGTCTGTGGTGCTGTAGATGCGTTGCCAATCGGCGCTGAGGAGCAGCAAGAGCTTGAGTGGCTGGCACTTTTGGTGTGGGAGCAATCGTCCGACTTTCCTGATTTTTCAGGGTTCATTTTCGGGGGGCGCCCACGTGCCGCTGGTGGCAAACGTCGAAGCCCTGCTCCTCAGGGAATGCCTGGAGCCCCAATGTCTGTGGTGCTGTAGATGCGCTGCCAATGGCCGCTGAGGAGCAGCAAGAGCTTGAGTGGCTGGCACTTTTGTTGTGGGAGCAATCGTCCTATGATTTTGGTTTTTCTGGGTTTCTTTTCAGGGGACGCCCAGGTTCAGCTGGTGGCAAACGTGGAAGCCCTGCTCCTCAGGGAAAGACCGGAGCACCAATGTCTGTGGTGCTGAAGATGTGCTGCCAGTGGCCGCTGAGGAGCAGCAAGAGCTTGAGTGCCTGGCACTTTTGGGGTGGGAGCAATCGTCCGACGTTCGTGATTTTTCGGGGTTTTTTTTCAGGGTCGACCACGTGCAGCTGGTGGCAAACGTCGAAGCCCTGCTCCTCAGGGAAAGACTGGAGCCCCAATGTCTGTGGTGCTGTAGATGCGCTGCCAATGGCCACTGAGGAGCAGCAAGAGCTTGAGTGGCTGTCACTTCTGGGGTGGGAGCAATCGTCCGACGTTCGTGATTTTCCAGGGTTTTTTTCCGGGGGCGCCCACTTGCAGCTAGTGGCAAACGTCGAAGCCCTGCTCCTCAGGGAAAGCTCGGAGCCCCAATGTCTGTGGTGCTGTAGATGCACTACCAATGGCCGCTTAGGAGCAGCAATAGATTGAGTGGCTGACCCTTTTGATGTGGGAGCAATTGTCCGACGTTCGTGATTTTTCAGGGTTTTCTTCTGGGGGCACCCACGTGCAGCTGGTGGCAAATGTCGAAGCCCTGCAGCTCAGGGAAAGCCCGGGGCCCCAATGTCTGTGGTGCTTTAGATGCGCAGCCAAGGGCCGCTGAGGAGCAGCAAGAGCTTGAGTGGCTGGCATTTTAGGTGTGGGAGCAATAGTACGACGTACGTGATTTTTCAGGGTTTTTTTCCGGCGGGGCCCAGTTGCAGCTGGTCGCAAACGTCGAAGCCCTGCTCCTCAGGGAAAGACTGGAGCCCCAATGTCTGTGGTGCTTAATATGCACTGCCAATGGCCGCTGAGGAGCAGCAGGAGCTTGAGTGGCTGGCCCTTTTGGTGTGGGAGCAATTGTCCGACGTTCGTGATTTTGAGGGGTTTTTTTCCGGCAGGGCCCAGGTGCAGCTGGTGGCAAACATCGAAGCCCTGCTCCTCAGGGAAAGACCGGAGCTCCAGTGTCTCTGCTGCTGTAGATGCGCTGCCAATAGCCGCTGAGGAGCAGCAAGAGCTTGAGTGGCTGGCCCTTTTGGTGTGGGAGCAATCGTCGGACCTTTGCGATATTTAGGGTTTTTTTGGGGGGAGCGCCCAGGTGCAGCAGGTGGCAAACATCGAAGCCCTGCTCCTCAGGGAAAGCCCGGAGCCCCAATGTCTGTGGTGCTGTAGATGCGTTGCCAATGGCCGCTGAGGAGCAGCAAGAGCTTGAGTGGCTGGCACTTTTGGTGTGGGAGCAATCGTCTGACGTTCGTGATTTTTCAGCGTTTTTTTTCTGGGTCACCCAGGTGCAGCAGGTGGCAAACGTCGAAGCCCTGCTCCTCAGGGAATGCCCGGAGCCCCAATGTCTGTGGTGCTGTAGATGCGCTGCCAATGGCCGCTGAGGAGCAGCAAGAGCTTGAGTGGCTGGCACTTTAGGTGTGGGAGCAATCGTCCGACGTTCGTGATTTTGAGGGTGTTTTTTCCGGCGGGGCCCAGGTGCAGCTGGTGGCAAACGTCGAAGCCCTGCTCCTCAGGGAAAGCCCGGAGCCCCAATGTCTGTGCTGCTGTAGATGCGCTGCCAATGGCCGCTGAGGAGCAGCAAGAGCTTGAGTGGCTGGCACTTTTGGGGTGGGAGCAATCATCCGATGTTCGTGATTTTTCGGGGTTTTTTTTCGGGGGGGGGGCCACGTGCAGCTGGTGGCAAACGTCGAAACCCTGCTCCTCAGGGAAAGCCTGCAGCCCCAATGTCTGTGGTGTTGTAGATGCGCTGCCAATGGCCGCTGAGGAGCAGCAAGAGCTTGAGTGGCTGGCACTTTTGGTGTGGGAGCAATCGCTCGATGTTCGTGATTTTTCGGGGTTTCTTTTCAGGGGGCGCCCAGGTGCAGCTGGTGGCAAACGTCGAAGCCCTGCTCCTCAGGGAAAGACCAGAGCCCCAATGTCTGCGGTGCTGTAGATGCGCTGCCAATGGCCGCTGAGGAGCAGCAAGAGCTTGAGTGGCTGGCACTTTTGGTGTGGGAGCAACCTTCCGACATTCGTGATTTCTCGCAGTTTCTTTTCAGGGGGCGGCAACGTGCAGCTGGTGGCAAACGTCGAAACCCTGCTCCTCAGGGAAAGCCCGGAGCCCCAATGTCTGCGGTGCTGTAGATGCGCTGCCAATGGCCGCTGAGGAGCAGCAAGAGCTTGAGTGTCTGGCACTTTTGGTGTGGGAGTAATCGTCCGACGTTGGTGATTTTTCATGGTTTTTTTTCAGGGGCGCCCAGGTGCAGCTAGTGGCAAACGTCGAAGCCCTGCTCCTCAGGGAAAGACCGGAGCCCCAATGTCTGTGCTGCTGTAGATGCGCTGTCAATGGCCGCTGAGGAGCATCAAGAGCTTGAGTGGGTGGCACTTTTGGGGTGGGAGCAATCGTCCGACGTTCGTGCTTTTTCGGGGTATCTTTTCAGGTAGCGCCCAGGTGCAGCTGGTGGCAAACGTCGCAGCCCTGCTCCTCAGGGAAAGACCAGAGCCCCAATGTCTGTGCTGCTGTAGATGCGCTGCCAATGGCCGCTGAGGAGCAGCAAGAGCTTGAGTGGCTGGCACTTCTGATGTTGGAGCAATCGTCCGACGTCCGTGATTTTTCGGGGTTTTTTTTCCGGGGGCGCCCTAGTGCGGCTGGTGGCAAACTTCGAAGCCCTGTTCCTCAGGGAAAGCCCGGAGCCCCAGTGTCTCTGCTGCTGTAGATGCGCTGCCAATGGCCGCTGAGGAGCAGCAAGAGCTTTAGTTATTGGCAATTTTGGTGTGGGAGCAATCGTCTGACGTTCATGATTTTTAGTAGTTTTTTTTTCAGTCGGCGATTCCGTGCAGTTGATGGTAAACGTCGAAGCACTGTTGGTCAGGGAAAGCCTGGAGCCCCAGTGTCTGTGGTGCTGTAGATGCAGCATCAACGGCCAGTGAAGAGCAGCAAGAGCTTGACTTTCTGGCACTTTTGGTGTGGGAGCAATCGTCCGATGTTCATGATTTTTAGGGTATCTTTAAGTGGGCTCTTCCCTGCAGTTCATGGTAAACTTCGAAGCGCTGTTCGTCATGGGAAGCCTGGAGCCCCAGTGTCTGTGGTGCTGTATGTGCGGCGTCAATGGCCGGTGAGGAGCAGCAAGAGCTTGAGTTGCTGGCACTTTTGGTGTGGGAGCAATCGTCTGACATTCGTGATATTTAGTGTATTTTTATCAGTGGGCAATTCCGTGCAGTTGATGGTAAACATCGAAGCGCTGTTCATCAGGGAACGCCCGAAGCCCCAGTTTATGTGGTGCTGTAGATGCGCTGCCAATGGCCACTGAGGAGCAGCAAGAGATTGAGTGGCTGGCACTTTAGGTGTGGGAGGAATAGTCGACGTACCTGATTTTTCGGGGTTTTTTTTTCGGTGGTCGCCCAGGTGCGGCTGTGGCAAAAGTCGAAGCCCTGCTCCTCAGGGAAAGCCCGGAGCCCCAATGTCTGTGTTGCTGGAGATGCGCTGCCAATGGCCGCTGAGGAGCAGCAAGAGCTTGAGTGGCTGGCACTTTTGGTGTGGGAGCAATCGTCCGACGTCCGTGATTTTTCAGGGTTTTTTTTCGGGGGGCGCCCTAGTGCGGCTGGTGGCAAACTTCGAAGCCCTGCTCCTCAGGGAAAGCCCGGAGCCCCAGTGTCTCTGCTGCTGTAGATGCGCTGCCAATGGCCGCTGAGGAGCAGCAAGAGCTTGAGTGGCTGGCACTTTTGGTGTGGGAGCAATCGTCCGACGGTGATTTTTCGGGTTATTTTTACAGGGGGCGTCCAGGTGCAGCTGGTGGCAAACTTCGAAGCCCTTCTCGTCAGGGAAAGCCCGGAGCCCCAATGTCTGTGGTGCTGTAGATGCGCTGCCAATAGCCTCTGAGGAGCAGCAAGAGCTTGAGTGGCTGGCACTTTTGGTGTGGGAGCAAACATCAGACGTTCGTGATTTTTCGGGGTTTTTTTTCGGAGACGCCCACGTACTGCTGGTGGCAAATGTCGAAGCCCTGCTCCTCAGGGAAAGCCCGGAGCCCCAGTGTCTGTGCTGCTGTAGATGCGCTGCCAATGGCCGCTGAGGAGCAGCAAGAGCTTGAGTGGCTGGCACTTTTGGGGTGGGAGCAATCGTCCAACGTTCGTGATTTTTCATGGTTTTTTTTCGGGGGGCGCCCAGGTGCAGCTGGTGGCAAACGTCGAAGCCCTGCTCCTCAGGGAAAGCTCGGAGCCCCAATGTCTGTGGGCCTTGAGATGCGCTGCCAATGGCTGCTGAGGAGCAGCAAGAGCTTGAGTGGCTGGCACTTTTGGTGTGGGAGCAATCGTCCGATGTTTGCGATTTTTCGCGTTTTTTTTTTTTAAAGGGGAGAGTATGTGCGGCTGGTGGCAAACGTCGAAGCCCTGCTCCTCAGGGAAAGCCCGGAGCCCCAAGGTCTGTGGGGCTGTAGATGCGCTGCCAATGTCCGATGAGGAGCAGCAAGAGCTTGAGTGGCTGGCACTTTTGGGGTGGGAGCAATTGTCCGACGTTCGTGATTTTTCATGGTTTTTTTTTGGGGGGCGCCCAGATGCAGCTGGTGGCAAACGTCGAAGCCCTGCTCCTCAGGGAAAGACCAGAGCCCCAATGTCTGTGCTGCTGTAGATGCGCTGCCAATGGCCGCTGAGGAGCAGCAAGAGCTTGAGTGGCTGGCACTTCTGGTGTTGGAGCAATTGTCCGACATTCGTACTTTTTAGGGTAATATTTTTCTTGGGCGTTTTCCTACTGTTTATGTTAAAAGTTGAAGCGCTCTTCGTCAGGGAAAGCCTGAATCCCCAGTGTCTCTGGTGCTGTACGTGTGGCATCAACGGCCAGTGAGGAGCAGCAAGAGTTTTTGTTACTGGCACTTTTGGTGTTGGAGCAATCATCCGACGTTCATAATTTTTAGTGTATTTTTTCAGTGGACTCTTCCCTGCAGTTGATGGCAAACGTCGAAGTGCTGTTGGCCATGGAAAGCCCAAAGTCCCAGTGCCTGTGGTGCTGTAGTTGCGGCGTCAGCGGCCTGTGAGGGCCAGCAAGACGTTTAGCTGCTGGCTCTTTTGATGGGGGAGCAATCGTGCAATGTTCGTGGTTCTTGGAGCATTTTGTAAGTGGGAGGCCCTGTGTAGTTGATGAAAAACGTAGAAGCGCTGTTCATCAGGGAAAGACCGGAGCCCCAGTGTCGGTGGTGCTGTAGATGCGGTGTAAACGGCCGGTGAGGAGTAACAAGACCTTGAGTTGCTGGCACTTTTGGTGTGCGAGCTATCGTGCCACGTTTGTGAATTTTAGGGCATTTTGTAAGTGGGCGGCCCTGTGCAGTTGATGGTAAACGTCGAAGCACAGTTCATCAGGGAAAGCCGGGAGCCCCAGTGTATGTGGTGCTGTAGGTGCTGTGTGAAGGGGCGGTGAGGAGCAGCAAGAGCTTTATCTGCTGGCACTTTTGGTATGGGAGCAATCGTCCCACATTCGTGATTTTTAGGGTATTTTTTTCAGTCGGCACTTCCCTGCATTTTATGATAACGTCGAAGCCCTGTTCCTCAGGGAAAGCCTGGAGCCCCACTGTCTGTGCTGCTGTAGAAGAGGCGTCAACGGCCGGTGAGGAGCAGCAAGAGCTTTAGTTATTGGCACTTTTGGTGTGGGAGCAATCGTCTGACGTTCATGATTTTTAGTAGTTTTTTCAGTCGGCGATTCCGTGCAGTTGATGGTAAACGTCGAAGCACTGTTGGTCAGGGAAAGCCTGGAGCCCCAGTGTCTGTGGTGCTGTAGATGCGGCATCAACGGCCAGTGAAGAGCAGCAAGAGCTTGACTTTCTGGCACTTTTGGTGTGGGAGCAATCGTCCGATGTTCATGATTTTTAGGGTATCTTTAAGTGGGCTCTTCCCTGCAGTTCATGGTAAACTTCGAAGCGCTGTTGGTCAGGGAAAGCCTGGAGCCCCAGTGTCTGTGGTGCTGTATGTGCGGCGTCAATGGCCGGTGAGGAGCAGCAAGAGCTTGAGTTGCTGGCACTTTTGGTGTGGGAGCAATCGTCTGACATTCGTGATATTTAGTGTATTTTTATCAGTGGGCAATTCCGTGCAGTTGATGGTAAACATCGAAGCGCTGTTCATCAGGGAACGCCCGAAGCCCCAGTTTATGTGGTGCTGTAGATGCGCTGCCAATGGCCACTGAGGAGCAGCAAGAGATTGAGTGGCTGGCACTTTAGGTGTGGGAGGAATAGTCGACGTACCTGATTTTTCGGGGTTTTTTCGGTGGTCGCCCAGGTGCGGCTGTGGCAAAAGTCGAAGCCCTGCTCCTCAGGGAAAGCCCGGAGCCCCAATGTCTGTGTTGCTGGAGATGCGCTGCCAATGGCCGCTGAGGAGCAGCAAGAGCTTGAGTGGCTGGCACTTTTGGTGTGGGAGCCATCGTCCGTCGTTTGCAATTTTTCAGGGTTTTTTTTCGGGGGGCACCGAGCTGCGGCTGGTGGCAAACGTCGAAGCCCTGCTCCTCAGGGAAAGCCCGGAGTCCCAATGTCTTTGCTGCTGTAGATGCGCTGCCAATGGCCGCAGAGGAGCAGCAAGAGCTTGAGTGGCTGGCACTTTTGGTGTGGGAGCAATCGTCCGACGTCCGTGATTTTTCGGGGTTTTCTTTCGGGGGTCCCAGGTGCAGCTGGTGGCAAACTTCGAAGCCCTGCTCCTCAGGGAAAGACCGGAGCCCCAATGTCTGTGCTGCTGTAGATGCGCTGCCAATGGCCGCTGAGGAGCAGCAAGAGCTTGAGTGGCTGGCACATTTGGTGTGGGAGCAATCGTCCGACGGTGATTTTTCGGGTTATTTTTACTGGGGGCGTCCAGGTGCAGCTGGTGGCAAACTTCGAAGCCCTTCTCGTCAGGGAAAGCCCGGAGCCCCAATGTCTGTGGTGCTGTAGATGCGCTGCCAATGGCCTCTGAGGAGCAGCAAGAGCTTGAGTGGCTGGCACTTTTGGTGTGGGAGCAAACATCAGACGTTCGTGATTTTTCGGGGTTTTTTCGGAGACGCCCACGTACAGCTGGTGGCAATCGTCGAAGCCCTGCTCCTCAGGGAAAGCCTGGAGTCCCAATGTCTGTGGTGCTGTAGATGCGCTGCCAATGGCCGCTGAGGAGCAGCAAGAGCTTGAGTGGCTGGCACTTTTGGTGTGGGAGCAAACATCAGACGTTCGTGATTTTTCGGGGTTTTTTTCGGGGGCGCCCAGGTGCAGCTGGTGGCAAACGTCGAAGCCCTGCTCCTCAGGGAAAGCCCGGAGCCCCAATGTCTGTGGTGCTGGAGATGCGCTGCCAATGGCTGCTGAGGAGCAGCAAGAGCTTGAGTGGCTGGCACTTTTCGGTGTGGGAGCAATCGTCCGACGTTCGTGATTTGTCGGGGTTTTTTTTTTTTTAAAGGGGGGCGCCCAGGTGCAGCTGGTGGCAAACGTCGAAGCCCTGGTCCTCAGGGAAAGCTCGGAGCCCCAATGTCTGTGGTGCTGGAGATGCGCTGGCAATGGCTGCTGAGGAGCAGCAAGAGCTTGAGTGGCTGGCACTTTTGGTGTGGGAGCAATCGTACAATGTTCGTGATTTTTCATGAGTTTTTTTTCGGGGGACGCCCAGGTGCAGCTGGTGGCAAACGTTGAAGCCCTGCTCCTCAGGGAAAGACCAGAGCCCCAATGTCTGTGCTGCTGTAGATGCGCTGCCAATGGCCGCTGAGGAGCAGCAAGAGCTTGAGTGGCTGGCACTTCTGGTGTTGGAGCAATTGTCCGACATTCGTACTTTTTAGGGTAATATTTTTCTTGGGCGTTTTCCTACTGTTTATGTTAAAAGTTGAAGCGCTCTTCGTCAGGGAAAGCCTGAATCCCCAGTGTCTCTGGTGCTGTACGTGTGGCATCAACGGCCAGTGAGGAGCAGCAAGAGTTTTTGTTACTGGCACTTTTGGTGTTGGAGCAATCATCCGACGTTCATAATTTTTAGTGTATTTTTTCAGTGGACTCTTCCCTGCAGTTGATGGCAAACGTCGAAGTGCTGTTGGCCATGGAAAGCCCAAAGTCCCAGTGCCTGTGGTGCTGTAGTTGCGGCGTCAGCGGCCTGTGAGGGCCAGCAAGACGTTTAGCTGCTGGCTCTTTTGATGGGGGAGCAATCGTGCAATGTTCGTGGTTCTTGGAGCATTTTGTAAGTGGGAGGCCCTGTGTAGTTGATGAAAAACGTAGAAGCGCTGTTCATCAGGGAAAGACCGGAGCCCCAGTGTCGGTGGTGCTGTAGATGCGGTGTAAACGGCCGGTGAGGAGTAACAAGACCTTGAGTTGCTGGCACTTTTGGTGTGCGAGCTATCGTGCCACGTTTGTGAATTTTAGGGCATTTTGTAAGTGGGCGGCCCTGTGCAGTTGATGGTAAACGTCGAAGCACTGTTCATCAGGGAAAGCCGGGAGCCCCAGTGTATGTGGTGCTGTAGGTGCTGTGTGAAGGGGCGGTGAGGAGCAGCAAGAGCTTTATCTGCTGGCACTTTTGGTATGGGAGCAATCGTCCCACATTCGTGATTTTTAGGGTATTTTTTTCAGTCGGCACTTCCCTGCATTTTATGATAACGTCGAAGCCCTGTTCCTCAGGGAAAGCCTGGAGCCCCACTGTCTGTGCTGCTGTAGAAGAGGCGTCAACGGCCGGTGAGGAGCAGCAAGAGCTTTAGTTATTGGCACTTTTGGTGTGGGAGCAATCGTCTGACGTTCATGATTTTTAGTAGTTTTTTTTTCAGTCGGCGATTCCGTGCAGTTGATGGTAAACGTCGAAGCACTGTTGGTCAGGGAAAGCCTGGAGCCCCAGTGTCTGTGGTGCTGTAGATGCGGCATCAACGGCCAGTGAAGAGCAGCAAGAGCTTGACTTTCTGGCACTTTTGGTGTGGGAGCAATCGTCCGATGTTCATGATTTTTAGGGTATCTTTAAGTGGGCTCTTCCCTGCAGTTCATGGTAAACTTCGAAGCGCTGTTGGTCAGGGAAAGCCTGGAGCCCCAGTGTCTGTGGTGCTGTATGTGCGGCGTCAATGGCCGGTGAGGAGCAGCAAGAGCTTGAGTTGCTGGCACTTTTGGTGTGGGAGCAATCGTCTGACATTCGTGATATTTAGTGTATTTTTATCAGTGGGCAATTCCGTGCAGTTGATGGTAAACATCGAAGCGCTGTTCATCAGGGAACGCCCGAAGCCCCAGTTTATGTGGTGCTGTAGATGCGCTGCCAATGGCCACTGAGGAGCAGCAAGAGATTGAGTGGCTGGCACTTTAGGTGTGGGAGGAATAGTCGACGTACCTGATTTTTCGGGGTTTTTTTTTCGGTGGTCGCCCAGGTGCGGCTGTGGCAAAAGTCGAAGCCCTGCTCCTCAGGGAAAGCCCGGAGCCCCAATGTCTGTGTTGCTGGAGATGCGCTGCCAATGGCCGCTGAGGAGCAGCAAGAGCTTGAGTGGCTGGCACTTTTGGTGTGGGAGCCATCGTCCGTCGTTTGCAATTTTTCAGGGTTTTTTTTCGGGGGGCACCGAGCTGCGGCTGGTGGCAAACGTCGAAGCCCTGCTCCTCAGGGAAAGCCCGGAGTCCCAATGTCTTTGCTGCTGTAGATGCGCTGCCAATGGCCGCAGAGGAGCAGCAAGAGCTTGAGTGGCCTTCACTTTTGGTGTGGGAGCAATCGTCCGACGTCCGTGATTTTTCGGGGTTTTTTTTCGGGGGGTCCCAGGTGCAGCTGGTGGCAAACTTCGAAGCCCTGCTCCTCAGGGAAAGACCGGAGCCCCAATGTCTGTGCTGCTGTAGATGCGCTGCCAATGGCCGCTGAGGAGCAGCAAGAGCTTGAGTGGCTGGCACATTTGGTGTGGGAGCAATCGTCCGACGGTGATTTTTCGGGTTATTTTTACTGGGGGCGTCCAGGTGCAGCTGGTGGCAAACTTCGAAGCCCTTCTCGTCAGGGAAAGCCCGGAGCCCCAATGTCTGTGGTGCTGTAGATGCGCTGCCAATGGCCTCTGAGGAGCAGCAAGAGCTTGAGTGGCTGGCACTTTTGGTGTGGGAGCAAACATCAGACGTTCGTGATTTTTCGGGGTTTTTTTTCGGAGACGCCCACGTACAGCTGGTGGCAATCGTCGAAGCCCTGCTCCTCAGGGAAAGCCTGGAGTCCCAATGTCTGTGGTGCTGTAGATGCGCTGCCAATGGCCGCTGAGGAGCAGCAAGAGCTTGAGTGGCTGGCACTTTTGGTGTGGGAGCAAACATCAGACGTTCGTGATTTTTCGGGGTTTTTTTCGGGGGGCGCCCAGGTGCAGCTGGTGGCAAACGTCGAAGCCCTGCTCCTCAGGGAAAGCCCGGAGCCCCAGTGTCTGTGCTGCTGTAGATGCGCTGCCAATGGCCGCTGAGGAGCAGCAAGAGCTTGAGTGGCTGGCAGTTTTCGGGTGGGAGCAATCGTCCGACGTTCGTGATTTGTCGGGGTTTTTTTTCGGGGGGCGCCCAGGTGCAGCTGGTGGCCAACGTCGAAGCCCTGGTCCTCAGGGAAAGCTCGGAGCCCCAATGTCTGTGGTGCTGGAGATGCGCTGGCAATGGCTGCTGAGGAGCAGCAAGAGCTTGAGTGGCTGGCACTTTTGGTGTGGGAGCAATCGTACAATGTTCGTGATTTCTGAGTTTTTTTTTTTTCCGGGGACGCCCAGGTGCAGCTGGTGGCAATCTTTGAAGCCCTGCTCCTCAGGGAAAGACCAGAGCCCCAATGTCTGTGCTGCTGTAGATGCGCTGCCAATGGCCGCTGAGGAGCAGCAAGAGCTTGAGTGGCTGGCACTTCTGGTGTTGGAGCAATTGTCCGACATTCGTACTTTTTAGGGTAATATTTTTCTTGGGCGTTTTCCTACTGTTTATGTTAAAAGTTGAAGCGCTCTTCGTCAGGGAAAGCCTGAATCCCCAGTGTCTCTGGTGCTGTACGTGTGGCATCAACGGCCAGTGAGGAGCAGCAAGAGTTTTTGTTACTGGCACTTTTGGTGTTGGAGCAATCATCCGACGTTCATAATTTTTAGTGTATTTTTTCAGTGGACTCTTCCCTGCAGTTGATGGCAAACGTCGAAGTGCTGTTGGCCATGGAAAGCCCAAAGTCCCAGTGCCTGTGGTGCTGTAGTTGCGGCGTCAGCGGCCTGTGAGGGCCAGCAAGACGTTTAGCTGCTGGCTCTTTTGATGGGGGAGCAATCGTGCAATGTTCGTGGTTCTTGGAGCATTTTGTAAGTGGGAGGCTCCTGTGTAGTTGATGAAAAACGTAGAAGCGCTGTTCATCAGGGAAAGACCGGAGCCCCAGTGTCGGTGGTGCTGTAGATGCGGTGTAAACGGCCGGTGAGGAGTAACAAGACCTTGAGTTGCTGGCACTTTTGGTGTGCGAGCTATCGTGCCACGTTTGTGAATTTTAGGGCATTTTGTAAGTGGGCGGCCCTGTGCAGTTGATGGTAAACGTCGAAGCACTGTTCATCAGGGAAAGCCGGGAGCCCCAGTGTATGTGGTGCTGTAGGTGCTGTGTGAAGGGGCGGTGAGGAGCAGCAAGAGCTTTATCTGCTGGCACTTTTGGTATGGGAGCAATCGTCCCACATTCGTGATTTTTAGGGTATTTTTTTCAGTCGGCACTTCCCTGCATTTTATGATAACGTCGAAGCCCTGTTCCTCAGGGAAAGCCTGGAGCCCCACTGTCTGTGCTGCTGTAGAAGAGGCGTCAACGGCCGGTGAGGAGCAGCAAGAGCTTTAGTTATTGGCACTTTTGGTGTGGGAGCAATCGTCTGACGTTCATGATTTTTAGTAGTTTTTTTTTCAGTCGGCGATTCCGTGCAGTTGATGGTAAACGTCGAAGCACTGTTGGTCAGGGAAAGCCTGGAGCCCCAGTGTCTGTGGTGCTGTAGATGCGGCATCAACGGCCAGTGAAGAGCAGCAAGAGCTTGACTTTCTGGCACTTTTGGTGTGGGAGCAATCGTCCGATGTTCATGATTTTTAGGGTATCTTTAAGTGGGCTCTTCCCTGCAGTTCATGGTAAACTTCGAAGCGCTGTTGGTCAGGGAAAGCCTGGAGCCCCAGTGTCTGTGGTGCTGTATGTGCGGCGTCAATGGCCGGTGAGGAGCAGCAAGAGCTTGAGTTGCTGGCACTTTTGGTGTGGGAGCAATCGTCTGACATTCGTGATATTTAGTGTATTTTTATCAGTGGGCAATTCCGTGCAGTTGATGGTAAACATCGAAGCGCTGTTCATCAGGGAACGCCCGAAGCCCCAGTTTATGTGGTGCTGTAGATGCACTGCCAATGGCCGCTGAGGAGCAGCAAGAGCTTGAGTTGCTGGCACATTTGGTGTGGGAGCAATCGTCCGATATTTGTGACTTTAGGGCATTTTGTAAGCGAGCAGCCTTGTGTAGTTGATGGTAAACGTCGAAGCGCTGTTAATCCGGGTAAGCCTGGAGCCCCAGTGTAGGTGGTGCTGTAGATGTGGCGTCAACGGCCAGTGAGGAGCAGCAAGAGCTTGAGTTGCTGGCACTTTTGGTGTGGGAGCAATGGTCCGACGTTTGTGATTTTTAGGGTATTTTTTAAGTGGGCTCTTCCCTGCAGTTGATGGGAAACGTCAAAGCGCTGTTGGTCATGGAAAGCCCGGAGCCCCAAGGTCTGTGGTGCTGTATGTGCGGCATCAACGGCCGGCGAGGAGCAGCAAGAGCTTGAGTTGCTGGCACTTTTGGTGTGGGAGCAATCGTCCGACGTTCGTGATTTTTAGGGTATATTTCCAGTGGGCGCTTCCGTGCAGTTGATGTTAGAATTCGAAGTGCAGTTCGACAGGGAAAGCCCGGAATCCAAATGTCTGTGGTGCTGTAGATGCGCTGCCAATGGCCGGTGAGGATCAGCAAGACCTTAAGTTGGTGGCACTTTTGGTGTGGGAGCAATCGTCCTACATTCGTGATTTTTCTGGGTTTTTTTTCAGGGGCGCCCAGCTGCAGCTGGTGGCAAACGTTGAAGCCCTGCTCGTCAGGGAAAGCCCGGAGCCCCAATGTCTGTGGTGCTGTAGATGCGCTGCCAATGTCCGCTGAGGAGCAGCAAGAGCTTGAGTGGCTGGCTCTTTTGGTATGGGTGCAATCATCTGACATTTGTGATTTTTAGGGTATTTTTTCAGTGGGCTCTTCCGTGCACTTGATGGTAAACGTCGAAGCGCCGTTCGTCAGGGAAAGCCCGGAGTCCCAGTGTCTGTGGTGCTGTAGATGTGGTGTGAAGGGCAGGTGAGGAGCAGCAAGAGCTTGAGTGGCTGGCTCTTTTGGTATGGGAGCAATCGTCCGACGCTCGTGATTTTTAGGGTATTTCTCCAGTGGGCGGCCTTGTGCAGTTGATGGTAAACGTCGAAGCGCTGTTCGTCAGGGAAATCCCGGAGCCCCAGTGTCTGTGATGCTGTAAATGCGGCGTCAACTTCCGGTGAGGAGCACCAAGAGCATGAGTTGTTGGCACTTTTGGTGTGGGAACAATGGTCTGACGTTCTTGCTTTTTAGGGTAATATTTTAGTGGGTTCTCCGGTGCTGCTGATGGTAAATGTCGAAGCGCTGTTCGTCAGGGAAAGCCCGGAGCCCCAATGTCTGTGGTGCTGTAGATGTGGCATCAACAACCGTTGAGGAGCAGCCATAGCTGCTCACAGGGCTGCTGGGTTGAAATGGTGGAAAATGTCGGAGTCCTGGTGGTCTAGGACTGACCAGGTGTCGTAGTTCAGCCCTGATCAGGACCAGACTACGCAGTCTCTCTCTCTCACTCCCCCCACCCTCCGAGAGAACAGGGAGAGAAAATATAAGGAAAAACGGCTCGAGGTTTGAGATAAGGACAGGGAGAAATCCTTAAAGTTACCGTTACGGGCAAAACAGACTCCTCTTGGGGAAAACTATTCATTTATTACTACAAACAGCAGGATAATGAGACAGGGAACAAGATAACCTCCATCCACCCCTCCCTCTTCCCAAGCTTAACATTATCTCTACTACCTTCCCCCCCCCCGAGCGGCACAGGGGGGAAGAGGGAATGGGTGTTGCAGTCAGTTCATCATACGTTGTTTCACGCCGCTGCTTCATGGTCGGGGGAAGAACTCCTCACATTCCTCCCCTGCTCCATCGTGGGGTCCCTCCCACGGGCCACAGTCCTTCGTGGAACTGCTCCGGCGTGGGTCATCTCTTCCACGGAGTACAGTCTCTCCAGAACAGCTGTCCCAGCGGGCCCTCCACGGGCCACAGCCGCCTTCAGGCATCCACCTCCCCCGGTGTGGGGTCCTTCACGGGCTCCAAGTGGATCTCTACCCCTCCGTGGACCTCCATGGGCTGCAGGGGGACAACCCGCTCCACCATGGTCGTCACCACAGGCTGCAGGGGAATCTTGGCCAGGAGCCGCATTACTCCTCCCCTCCTTTCTGAACTGACCTTGGCGTCTGCAGCCGTTCCTCACTCACAACAGGGTGGTAGATGTCTCTCAGGATCTTTTACATCTTATTCACTTCTCATCTCCTCTCCACTTCTTGCAGCCGGGCCGGGCCGAGTCGGGCCCAGTCAGCCGCCTGGCGAGAGGCCAGAGGGTGAGGCCTGCAAGGCCCAGGAGGCCTGCGCCTCCCCCTCTGCCCCTCTGCCCCCGCTCAGCTTCTTCACATCTTCTCTTCTCTTTTTTTTTCTCTGTTTTCCCCTTCTTAAATACGTTATCGCAGAGGCGTTATCACGGGACATTCTGCTACCAATCCGCTCGACCTTGGCCAGCAGCAGGTCCGCCCTAGGCCCGGCCGAGGCCACTAAACAAAGGGCAGCGACTTCTAGCAGTTTCCTACAGAAGCTACCACCTTAGGCCCCCCCTCACTAACAAAACCACGACACCAGGACAATCCCCAACGTCAGACGATTGCTCTGGGCTTCCCTAGGCCAACAGGACTCTGACATTTGCCACCAAGTCAACCTGGCAGCCCTCTGAGAATAAATCTTATAAATCCCGAACATCAGACGATTACTCCAACACCAGAAGTGCCTGCTCTAAAAGTCCTCGCTGCTCCTCACCGACTCTTCCCACCACATCTACAGGCTCAAAAACATTGGGTCTCTCAGCTTTCCTACACCACCAGGATTCTGACACTTACTATTGACGTGCGGAAATGGACTCTGTAACTCTGGGTTTTTTCTGTAAGAGGCTGAACATATATATAGTCCCCTGGTTGTCTATCATGAACAGGCCCATCCAGACCCCTACTATGTGTTCCCATTACATGTTTTTCAATTCTTTTTAATTGTTTGTTTAGTGCCACCATACAGGAGGTCATTATTTCTTCACCAATTTGTGAAGATGTTCCCTTTTGTACCCCATAGGGTCGTCCATATAGAATTTCGAATGGACTAAGCCCTTCTCTTGCTCTTGGTCTGGTTCGTATTCGTATAAGAGCTAATGGTAAAGACTGAGGCCAAGTTAGGTTAGTTTCCTGACCCAACTTGACAATCTGTTGTTTGATTAGGTGATTCATTTTCTCCACCTGGCCACTTGATTGTGGTCGGTAAGAGGTATGTAATTGCCAATCTATCCCTAGATGGTGGCTAATTTCTTGTACTATTCTGGACACAAAATGTGGTCCTCTATCCGAGGACATTACCGCTGGGACTCCAAACCTAGGTACTATTTCCTGGAGCAGTATTTTGGTTACTTCCCGGGCTTTAGCAGTTCTGCACGGGGAAGCTTCTGGCCAGCCTGAAAAGGTATCAGTAAGTACTACTAAGTATCGGTACCCCCTTTTCTAGGGAGTTCTGAGAAATCAATCTGCCAATGTTGTCCCGGACCATTCCCCTTTCTGATTTTTTCCAAGTTTCGGCCCTTTTACAACTTTAGGATTAGTCTGGAGACAAAGATCACATTGTTGACTTACTTGTCTAACGGTAGTGTATAAGTTTCGCGCTATTATGTTCCTGATGAGATCTTTATATAGGGCTTCTGCCCCGCCCCCCCCCCAGTGTCTTTTTCTATGTTCTTCTCGGACTACTGACCATATCATGTAGGAGGGAATTACTACCCTCCCGTGTGAGGGGTAGTAATTGGCCCACCCTTCCTCATTATATGATCCCTTTAGATCATTAATAAGTTTGCCGTCTTCCTTTGTGTATTCTGGTTTACCTTCTAGAAATACCTGTCCATCAGGTATTAGCGCACCCTCTACCTTGATTGTTTCTCTAGCTGCTTGTTTTGCTTCCCTATCTGCCAGCTCATTTCCTCTTTCCAATTCTGTGCTCACTTTCTGGTGTGCTTTAATATGCATAATTGCCACCTTTTTGGGAAGTTGGACTGCATTCAGGATTTTCAAAATCTCTTCTGTGTGTTTGATGGTTTTTCCATGAGAATTTAACAGTCCTCTTTCCTTCCATATTGCTCCATGGGCAAGTACCACCCCAAAGGCATAATTAGAGTCAGTCCAAATGTTTACAGTCCTTCCCTGGGCTCTCTCCAGGGCTCGGGTAAGGGCTATGATCTCGGCCTTTTGGGCCGAGACGTCGGCTGATAGTGGCCTGGACTCTATCACCTTTTCAAAAGTGGTAACAGCATATCCGGAATGCCACCTTCCATTTAACATATAGCTGCTTCCGTCGGTGAACCAATGTTCGGCTCCATCAATAGGGACATCTTTAAGATCCGTTCGACTAGAATACGTGGTTTCAATTGTTTCCAAGCAGTCATGACTCACTGACTCCCCGATGTTCCCATCAAGGAATGAGGCCGGATTGATGATGTTTGTGGTCACGATTTCAACATCATCCTGTTCAATCATTATAGCTTGATATTTCAGGAACCTTTGTGGGGAAAGCCAATGCCCTCCTTTTGCTTCAAGGACCGCAGATACAGTATGGGAAACTAGGACAGTCATTTTCTGGCCTAGAGTGAACTTTTGGGTCTTCTTGAATGTTTAGAATGACAGCTGCTACTGCTCTCAGACAGCTGGGCCACCCTTTCGCAGCAGCATCCAGCTGTTTGGAGAAGTATGCTACCGCCCATCTGTATGGTCCCAAATCTTGTGCCAATATTCCTAGTGCCATTCCTTGTTTTTCGTGGGAAAATAGAAAAAATGGCTTACTCACATCAGGAAGTCCCAATGCTGGTGCCGACATCAGGGCTTTCTTCAGCTGATGGAAGGCTCGATCTGACTCAGCATCCCACTGGAGATCCTTTTGGTTAGCTGCTATCAGGCAATACAGGGGCTTAACAAGCAGACCATAATCCAAAGTCGGCACCACCCCGTCATTCCTAAGAATGTCCGTAGTTCCTTTATGGTTCGTGGTCGGGGGGGTTTGGCATATGGCCTCTTTCCGGGCTTGTCCTAGGATCTGTTGTCCGACACTGATCTTGTACCCCAGGTACGTGACCTGGGGTTGTAACAACACCTGTGCCTTTTTCTTAGAAACCCAATATCCCTGTAGTCTTAGGAAATTTAACAGACTCACGGTCCACATGACACAGGATTCTTTGGTCCTGGTTGCAATAAGAAGGTCGTCTACATGTTGTAACACCTTCCCTTCTTCTGATGGTGGTTCCCACGATTCCAAGTCCTTTGCTAGCTGATTCCCAAAAAACTGTGGGGCTATTTTTAAACCCCTGCGGCAACACCGTCCATGTGAGCTGGGTCTTTCGACCACTTTTGGGATTTTCCCATGCGAAAGCAAAAATTTTCTGGCTGGCTTCATGGAGAGGGAGGCAAAAGAAAGCATCTTTTAAATCTAGGACCGTAAACCAAGCTAAACCAGGTTTTAGCTTGGTTAATAGGGAATAGGTGTTAGCTACCACAGGGTATAGGTCCGCTGTTATTTTGTTGATGGCTCTTAAGTCTTGAACTATCCTATAGGACCCATCAGGTTTCTTAACTGGAAGGATAGGTGTATTGAATTCTGACTCACATTCTTTTAGTAGTCTTAGTTCTATGAACCGCTCTATGATTGAACAAATTCCTTCCCTATCTTCCATTTTCAGTGGGTATTGTTTGATCCTTATGGCACTCTGTCCCTCCTTTAGTTTTACTATTATTGGTGGTGCGTTCTTTGCTCGTCCCGGTATATCAGTTGCCCAGACTCCGGGATATACTTGGTCAACAGTTCTTGCACCAATTTCTCCTGTTGCAGGGGTACTGACCAAGGATAGACTCATAATTTGAACGTATTGGTGTTCATTTACCTCCAGAGTAACTTCCCCTTGCTTAAATTTGATTGTTGCTTCTAGTTGTTCTAATAAATCCCTAGCAAGAAGGGCCTTTGGAGAATTTGGCATATACAGAAATTTATGGATCCCTACTTGCTTCCCCAATTTGTATTTTAAGGATCTGCAAAAGTAAGCCTCTTCAGTCTGGCCTGTCGCACCTTTCACTGTAATATAATCATTTTTCCAGAGGCATCAAAGCTTGATTCAGAACAGAATAAGTCGCTCCCGTGTCTACTAAAAATTTGATTTCTTTTTGTTCTTCCCCTAACTTTATTTTTACTACGAGGTCGGCTAGACAATTTTCTTCAGCCACGTGAGCTACCGTTTTCCCTTGATTGTTGCGCCATCTAGCGTTCCTTTGGCGCTCAGGGCACTCGTTCTTCCAGTGTCCGGTCTTTTTATATAGCGCACATTGATTCCTACCCAGAGGCGTCAGCCCACGCATTGGTTTAACTTTACATTTCCGATTTTCATTTTTCTCTTACCGCTGCTAGTATTTTCTTCTCGTCTTGCCTGTAACTTTCCTCTCGATTCCTAAATATTCTCCATGCTTCTTCTAATAACCTTTCTAAGGTTCTGATTTCAGGAGGTCTTAGTTTTTGCAATTTGCGCCTAATATCCCCTTGTGATTGTCCCAAAAAGAGGGATATTAGTTGCTGTGCGCCTACCTCTGAATTCGGATCTAGAGACGTGTGCCGGCGCATCGCATCTCTTAGTCGGTCTAGGAACTCGACCGGCGTTTCAGAAGGACCCTGTCTGACCGCATATAACATCGCCCAATTTATTGTTCTGGGAATTGCTTTTTCCATCCCTCTGAATATCCATTCCTGGTATGCCTGTAACCTTTCCATATCAGCAGAGCGGTTTGGATCCCATGTCGGGTCTAACAAGGGAAACCATTCTCTAGAATTACCTCCCTTTATATCATAGTGTTCCTTTGCAAGCTCTCCTGCTGTTTTTATAATTAGTTGTTTCTCAGTGTCAGTCAGGCAATCCAATAACAAATGTATGTCTCGCCAGTCGGGATTGTGTTGTTTCACTATAAATTTAAAATGTTGTGCCGTATTTATCGGATCATTTCAGTATTCTCGGGCAACCTCTTTCCACTCTTTCAGGTCGGCGCCCGTGAATGGAATTTTTATCTTCAAGGTTCCTCCGTCCGTATTTACAGCTTCTCGGAGCGGTGCCTGTAAGACAGTCTTCCGTCCAATGCGTGAAGACACTGGGCTACTTGGAGCCGTAGGGGGGGGTGTTCACGTGTTTCCTTGTGTGGAGGCCGGCATTTGACCTTCTTTAGAAATAGTTTGTGGGATGTCCCGTTCGTGCGGGGGTGGATTGGGAGCCCCGGCAGAGCCCTGTCTCCCTGTCCCATAAGATGGGTTGAATAAATCACCTAACAGGGGCTCTTGTTCCTCGTTTAGTTTAGAACCTCTTTGTGCAATACTACATGCTGAACAACACCTTCTCAACTTTCCTTTACGCTCTCTCCTATCTTCTCTTTCGAGGGCTTGTACCGTGGGATCCCGAGGGGGTACTAATCCGCAGTCTCTCTGCCATTCAGGTTTCTCCCGAAGGACAAAAAAACCAAACCATGTCTACATATGATACTTCATCCCATTTTCCTCCCCTTCTTAGGAAAAACAATAGTTGCAGGAGAGTGTCCGTCCTAAGGGCATTTCACTTCATTCTCCAGTTTATATAGAGGCCACCACTGATTACAATACCTAACCAATTTCTTTTTTAACTTCGGTACGTCCTTGTCTTTGAGAAGAGCAGCAAGAGCTTTCCCTGCTGACCCTTTTCAAGTGAGAGATTGGCCAGACATTTGCTGGTTTAGTACTTTGCTTCTTCTGCGCAGCTTGGACAAAGATCATTGCGGCTTTCGCGGTTCAAGTTGTGCAGCGAAGGCAGAGAGCCTCCTCGTCCGGATCCCCGGAGCTCTGCGGGAAAGAGCGAGACGAGAGCCGCGAGAGCTTCGGGTGCGGCCAGCTCGCGTGTGGCGGCGAGCAGCCGCTGTTCGTCGGTTGGAGGACGACTTCCTTCTGCGCGGCTGGTTCCAAGTTGACGGTAACTGCCAGTGTGCTAGCTGTGTAGGATAGTGAAGGGGCTCGACGTTTGTGTGTCCGTAGATCTGCTAGAAAGCGCACGTGAAGAGCAGTAAGGGCTTTCAGAGCAGCCGGTTCTCGTATTGGAGTGTCGGCAGACATCCGCACATTTAGTGTCTCACCACCCCGGACAGCTTGAAAAACACGATTGTACCTGTCCCAGCGCAAGCAGTTCAGGAAAGCAGCACAGCGTTACAATGTTCGTGTGCCTTTCGAGCTGCTAGCAAGAAGCGTCCGCAGAAGGCACTTGTCGTGCAGAAACAATCGTGCCTTCTACTATCTTCATAGCCTTTTTTTTCCTCCGGGCAGCCGCCTGTAGCTGATGAGAAGTGTTGGTGAGCAAATCATCCATGGAAGCGAAGAGTCGCAATGCTTCTGCGCCGGCAGGGCGGTTACCAAGAGCGAGTGAAGAGCAGCAAGAGCTTTCCGAACATTGTATCTCTCCTTTCCTGAACAGCTTGCGCTGGGACAGGTAAAAAAAACCTGAGCTTGCAAAGGCTGGTTTCCCTTGTTAGACCCGACATGGGATCCAAACCGCTCTGCTGATATGGAAAGGTTACAGGCATACCAGGAATGGATATTCAGAGGGATGGAAAAAGCAATTCCCAGAACAATAAATTGGGCGATGTTATATGCGGTCAGACAGGGTCCTTCTGAAACGCCGGTCGAGTTCCTAGACCGACTAAGAGATGCGATGCGCCGGCACACGTCTCTAGATCCGAATTCAGAGGTAGGCGCACAGCAACTACTATCCCTCTTTTTGGGACAATCACAAGGGGATATTAGGCGCAAATTGCAAAAACTAAGACCTCCTGAAAACAGAACCTTAGAAAGGTTATTAGAAGAAGCGTGGAGAATATTTAGGAATCGAGAGGAAAGTTACAGGCAAGACGAGAAGAAAATACTAGCAGCGGTAAGAGAAAAATGAAAATCGGAAATGCAAAGTTAAACCAATGCGTGGGCTGACGCCTCTGGGTAGGAATCAATGTGCGCTATATAAAAAGACCGGACACTGGAAGAACGAGTGCCCTGAGCGCCAAAGGAACGCTAGATGGCGCAACAATCAAGGGAAAACGGTAGCTCACGTGGCTGAAGAAAATTGTCTAGCCGACCTCGTAGTAAAAATAAAGTTAGGGGAAGAACAAAAAGAAATCAAATTTTTAGTAGACACGGGAGCGACTTATTCTGTTCTGAATCAAGCTTTGATGCCTCTGGAAAATGATTATATTACAGTGAAAGGTGCGACAGGCCAGACTGAAGAGGCTTACTTCTGCAGATCCTTAAAATACAAATTGGGGAAGCAAGTAGGGATCCATAAATTTCTGTATATGCCAAATTCTCCAAAGGCCCTTCTTGCTAGGGATTTATTAGAACAACTAGAAGCAACAATCAAATTTAAGCAAGGGGAAGTTACTCTGGAGGTAAATGATCACCAATACGTTCAAATTATGAGTCTATCCTTGGTCAGTACCCCTGCAACAGGAGAAATTGGTGCAAGAACTGTCGACCAAGTATATCCCGGAGTCTGGGCAACCGATATACCGGGACGAGCAAAGAACGCACCACCACCAATAGTAAAACTAAAGGAGGGACAGAGTGCCATAAGGATCAAACAATACCCACTGAAAATGGAAGATAGGGAAGGAATTTGTCCAATCATAGAGCAGTTCATAGAACTAAGACTACTAAAAGAATGTGAGTCAGAATTCAATACACCTATCCTTCCAGTTAAGAAACCTGATGGGTCCTATAGGATAGTTCAAGACTTAAGAGCCATCAACAAAATAACAGCGGACCTATACCCTGTGGTAGCTAACACCTATTCCCTATTAACCAAGCTAAAACCTGGTTTAGCTTGGTTTACAGTCCTAGATTTAAAAGATGCTTTCTTTTGCCTCCCTCTCCATGAAGCCAGCCAGAAAATTTTTGCTTTCGCATGGGAAAATCCCAAAAGTGGTCGAAAGACCCAGCTCACATGGACGGTGTTGCCGCAGGGGTTTAAAAATAGCCCCACAGTTTTTTGGGAATCAGCTAGCAAAGGACTTGGAATCGTGGGAACCACCATCAGAAGAAGGGAAGGTGTTACAATATGTAGACGACCTTCTTATTGCAACCAGGACCAAAGAATCCTGTGTCATGTGGACCGTGAGTCTGTTAAATTTCCTAAGACTACAGGGATATTGGGTTTCTAAGAAAAAGGCACAGGTGTTGTTACAACCCCAGGTCATGTACCTGGGGTACAAGATCAGTGTCGGACAACAGATCCTAGGACAAGCCCGGAAAGAGGCCATATGCCAAACCCCCCCGACCACGAACCATAAAGGAACTACGGACATTCTTAGGAATGACGGGGTGGTGCCGACTTTGGATTATGGTCTGCTTGTTAAGCCCCTGTATTGCCTGATAGCAGCTAACCAAAAGGATCTCCAGTGGGATGCTGAGTCGGATCGAGCCTTCCATCAGCTGAAGAAAGCCCTGATGTCGGCACCAGCATTGGGACTTCCTGATGTGAGTAAGCCATTTTTTCTATTTTCCCACGAAAAACAAGGAATGGCACTAGGAATATTGGCACAAGATTTGGGACCATACAGATGGGCGGTAGCATACTTCTCCAAGCAGCTGGATGCCGCTGCGAAAGGGTGGCCCAGCTGTCTGAGAGCAGTAGCAGCTGTCATTCTAAACATTCAAGAAGCCCAAAAGTTCACTCTAGGCCAGAAAATGACTGTCCTAGTTTCCCATACTGTATCTGCGGTCCTTGAAGCAAAAGGAGGGCATTGGCTTTCCCCACAAAGGTTCCTGAAATATCAAGCTATAATGGTTGAACAGGATGATGTTGAAATCGTGACCACAAACATCATCAATCCGGCCTCATTCCTTGATGGGAACATCGGGGAGTCAGTGAGTCATGACTGCTTGGAAACAATTGAAACCACGTATTCTAGTCGAACGGATCTTAAAGATGTCCCTATTGATGGAGCCGAACATTGGTTCACCGACGGAAGCAGCTATATGTTAAATGGAAGGTGGCATTCCGGATATGCTGTTACCACTTTTGAAAAGGTGATAGAGTCCAGGCCACTATCAGCCGACGTCTCGGCCCAAAAGGCCGAGATCATAGCCCTTACCAGAGCCCTGGAGAGAGCCCAGGGAAGGACTGTAAACATTTGGACTGACTCTAATTATGCCTTTGGGGTGGTACATGCCCGTGGAGCAATATGGAAGGAAAGAGGACTGTTAAATTCTCATGGAAAAACCATCAAACACACAGAAGAGATTTTGAAAATCCTGAATGCAGTCCAACTTCCCAAAAAGGTGGCAATTATGCATATTAAAGCACACCAGAAAGTGAGCACAGAATTGGAAAGAGGAAATGAGCTGGCAGATAGGGAAGCAAAACAAGCAGCTAGAGAAACAATCAAGGTAGAGGGTGCGCTAATACCTGATGGACAGGTATTTCTAGAAGGTAAACCAGAATACACAAAGGAAGACGGCAAACTTATTAATGATCTAAAGGGATCATATAATGAGGAAGGGTGGGCCAATTACTACCCCTCACACGGGAGGGTAGTAATTCCCTCCTACATGATATGGTCAGTAGTCCGAGAAGAACATAGAAAAAGACACTGGGGGGGGGGGGGGGCGGGGCAGAAGCCCTATATAAAGATCTCATCAGGAACATAATAGCGCGAAACTTATACACTACCGTTAGACAAGTAAGTCAACAATGTGATCTTTGTCTCCAGACTAATCCTAAAGTTGTAAAAGGGCCGAAACTTGGAAAAAAATCGGAAAGGGGAATGGTCCGGGACAACATTGGCAGATTGATTTCTCAGAACTCCCTAGAAAAGGGGGTACCGATACTTAGTAGTACTTACTGATACCTTTTCAGGCTGGCCAGAAGCTTCCCCGTGCAGAACTGCTAAAGCCCGGGAAGTAACCAAAATACTGCTCCAGGAAATAGTACCTAGGTTTGGAGTCCCAGCGGTAATGTCCTCGGATAGAGGACCACATTTTGTGTCCAGAATAGTACAAGAAATTAGCCACCATCTAGGGATAGATTGGCAATTACATACCTCTTACCGACCACAATCAAGTGGCCAGGTGGAGAAAATGAATCACCTAATCAAACAACAGATTGTCAAGTTGGGTCAGGAAACTAACCTAACTTGGCCTCAGTCTTTACCATTAGCTCTTATACGAATACGAACCAGACCAAGAGCAAGAGAAGGGCTTAGTCCATTCGAAATTCTATATGGACGACCCTATGGGGTACAAAAGGGAACATCTTCACAAATTGGTGAAGAAATAATGACCTCCTATATGGTGGCACTAAACAAACAATTAAAAAGAATTGAAAAACATGTAATGGGAACACGTAGTAGGGGTCTGGATGGGCCTGTTCATGATAGACAACCAGGGGACTATATATATGTTCAGCCTCTTACAGAAAAAACCCAGAGTTACAGAGTCCATTTCCGTACGTCAATAGTAAGTGTCAGAATCCTGGTGGTGTAGGAAAGCCGAGAGACCCAATGTTTTTGAGCCTGTAGATGTGGTGGGAAGAGTCGGTGAGGAGCAGCGAGGACTTTTAGAGCAGGCACTTCTGGTGTTGGAGTAATCGTCTGATGTTCGGGATTTATAAGATTTATTCTCAGAGGGCTGCCAGGTTGACTTGGTGGCAAATGTCAGAGTCCTGTTGGCCTAGGGAAGCCCAGAGCAATCGTCTGACGTTGGGATTGTCCTGGTGTCGTGGTTTTGTTAGTGAGGGGGGGCCTAAGGTGGTAGCTTCTGTAGGAAACTGCTAGAAGTCGCTGCCCTTTGTTTAGTGGCCTCGGCCGGGCCTAGGGCGGACCTGCTGCTGGCCAAGGTCGAGCGGATTGGTAGCAGAATGTCCCGTGATAACGCCTCTGCGATAACGTATTTAAGAAGGGGAAAACAGAGAAAAAAAAAAGAGAAGAGAAGATGTGAAGAAGCTGAGCGGGGGCAGAGGGGCAGAGGGGGAGGCGCAGGCCTCCTGGGCCTTGCAGGCCTCACCCTCTGGCCTCTCGCCAGGCGGCTGACTGGGCCCGACTCGGCCCGGCCCGGCTGCAAGAAGTGGAGAGGAGATGAGAAGTGAATAAGATGTAAAAAAGATCCTGAGAGACATCTACCACCCTGTTGTGAGTGAGGAACGGCTGCAGACGCCAAGGTCAGTTCAGAAAGGAGGGGGAGGAGTAATGCGGCTCCTGGCCAAGATTCCCCTGCAGCCTGTGGTGACGACCATGGTGGAGCGGGTTGTCCCCCTGCAGCCCATGGAGGTCCACGGAGGGGCAGAGATCCACTTGGAGCCCGTGAAGGATCCCACACCGGGGGAGGTGGATGCCTGAAGGCGGCTGTGGCCCGTGGACGGCCCGCTGGGACAGCCGTTCTGGAGAGACTGTACTCCGTGGAAGAGATGACCCACGCCGGAGCAGTTCCACGAAGGACTGTGGCCCGTGGGAGGGACCCCACGATGGAGCAGGGGAGGAATGTGAGGAGTTCTTCCCCCGACCATGAAGCAGCGGCGTAAAACAACGTATGATGAACTGACTGCAACACCCATTCCCTCTTCCCCCCTGTGCCGCTCGGGGGGGGGGAAGGTAGTAGAGATAATGTTAAGCTTGGGAAGAGGGAGGGGTGGATGGAGGTTATCTTGTTCCCTGTCTCATTATCCTGCTGTTTGTAGTAATAAATGAATAGTTTTCCCCAAGAGGAGTCTGTTTTGCCCGTAACGGTAACTTTAAGGATTTCTCCCTGTCCTTATCTCAAACCTCGAGCCGTTTTTCCTTATATTTTCTCTCCCTGTTCTCTCGGAGGGTGGGGGGAGTGAGAGAGAGACTGCGTAGTCTGGTCCTGATCAGGGCTGAACTACGACACCTGGTCAGTCCTAGACCACCAGGACTCCGACATTTTCCACCATTTCAACCCAGCAGCCCTGTGAGCAGCTATGGCTGCTCCTCAACGGTTGTTGATGCCACATCTACAGCACCACAGACATTGGGGCTCCGGGCTTTCCCTGACGAACAGCGCTTCGACATTTACCATCAGCAGCACCGGAGAACCCACTAAAATATTACCCTAAAAAGCAAGAACGTCGGACCATTGTTCCCACACCAAAAGTGCCAACAACTCATGCTCTTGGTGCTCCTCACCGGAAGTTGACGCCGCATTTACAGCATCACAGACACTGGGGCTCCGGGATTTCCCTGACGAACAGCGCTTCGACGTTTACCATCAACTGCACAAGGCCGCCCACTGGAGAAATACCCTAAAAATCACGAGCGTCGGACGATTGCTCCCATACCAAAAGTGCCAGCAACTAAAGCTCTTGCTGCTCCTCACCTGCCCTTCACACCACATCTACAGCACCACAGACACTGGGACTCCGGGCTTTCCCTGACGAACGGCGCTTCGACGTTTACCATCAAGTGCACGGAAGAGCCCACTGAAAAAATACCCTAAAAATCACAAATGTCAGATGATTGCTCCCATACCAAAAGAGCCAGCCACTCAAGCTCTTGCTGCTCCTCAGCGGCCATTGGCAGCGCATATACAGCACCACAGACATTGGGGCTCCGGGCTTTCCCTGACGAGCAGGGCTTCGACGTTTGCCACCAGCTGCAGCTGGGCGCCCCTGAAAAAAAACCCAGAAAAATCACGAATGTAGGACGATTGCTCCCACACCAAAAGTGCCAGCAACTCAAGCTCTTGCTGCTTATCACTAGCCTTTGACTTCGCATCTACAGCACCACAGACATTGGGGGTCCAATCTGTCCCACATGAACAGCGCTTCAGCATTTCCCATCAACTGCACAGTGCCGCTGTCGGAAAAAATACCCTAAAAATCACGAGCTTTGGACGATTCCTCCCACCCCAAAAGTGCCAGCCACTCAAGCTCTTGCTGCTCCTCACCAGCCGTTAACGCCGGTGCTACAGCACCAGCAACACTGGGGCTTCAGGATTTCCCTGACGAACAGTGCTTCGACGTTTACCATTAACTGCACGGAAGCGCCCACTGACAAAATACCCTAAAAATCAAGAACGTTGTACGATTGCTCCCACACCAAAAGTGCCAGCCACTCAAGCTCTTGCTGCTCCTCACCGACCGTTGACGCCGTACATACAGCACCACAGACACTGCGGCTCCGGGCTTTCCCTGATGAACAGTGCTTTCGACGTTTACCATCAACTGCACAAAAGCGCCCACTGAAAAAATACACTAAAAATCACGAACGTCGGACAATTGCTCCCACCCCAAAAGTGCCAGCAACTAAAGCTCTTGCTGCTCCTCAGCAGCCGTTCACGTCGCATCTACAGCACTACAGACATTGGGGCTCCGGGCTTTTCATGACCAACAGAGCTTCGAAGTTTACCATTAACTACAAAGGCCCGCCCTCTTACAAAATGCCGTAAAAATAACGAATGTCGGACGATTGCTTCCTCACCAAAAGCGCTAGCAACTAAAGCTCTTGCTGCTCCTCGCCGGCCGTTGATGCCGCACATACAGCACCACAGACATTGGGGCTCCAGGCTTTCCCTGACTAGGATCAATTCGATGTTTAACATCAGCTGCACAGTGCCACCCACTGAAAATATACCCTAAAAATCACGAACGTCGGACGATTGCTCCCACACCAAAAGTGCCAGCAACTCAAGCTCTTGCTGCTCCTCGCCGGCCGTTGATGCCGCACATACAGCACCACAGACCTTGGGGCTCCGGGCTTTCCATGACCAACAGCGCTTTGACGTTTCCCATCAACTGCAGGGAAGAGCCCACTTAAAAAATACCCTAAAAATCACAAACGTCGGACCATTGCTCCCACACCAAAAGTGCCAGCAACTCAAGCTCTTGCTGCTCCTCACTGGCCATTGACGCCGCATCTACAGCACCACCTACACTGGGGCTCCAGGCTTACCCGGATTAACAGCGCTTCGACGTTTACCATCAACTACACAAGGCTGCTCGCTTACAAAATGCCCTAAAGTCACAAATATCGGACGATTGCTCCCACCCCAAAAGTGCCAGCCACTCAATCTCTTGCTGCTCCTCAGTGGCCATTGGCAGCCCATCTACAGCACCACATAAACTGGGGCTTCGGGCGTTCCCTGATGAACAGCGCTTCGACGTTTACCATCAACTGCACAGAATTGCCCACTGATAAAAATACACTAAATATCACGAATGTCAGACGATTGCTCCCACACCAAAAGTGCCAGCAACTCAAGCTCTTGCTGCTCCTCACCGGCCATTGACGCCGCACATACAGCACCACAGACACTGGGGCTCCAGGCTTCCCATGACGAACAGCGCTTCGAAGTTTACCATGAACTGCAGGGAAGAGCCCACTTAAAGATACCCTAAAAATCATGAACATCAGACGATTGCTCCCACAGCAAAAGTGCCAGAAAGTCAAGCTCTTGCTGCTCTTCACTGGCCGTTGATGCCGCATCTACAGCACCACAGACACTGGGGCTCCAGGCTTTCCCTGACCAACAGTGCTTCGACGTTTACCATCAACTGCACGGAATCGCCGACTGAAAAAACTACTAAAAATCATGAACGTCAGACGATTGCTCCCACACCAAAAGTGCCAATAACTAAAGCTCTTGCTGCTCCTCACCGGCCGTTGACGCCTCTTCTACAGCAGCACAGACAGTGGGGCTCCAGGCTTTCCCTAAGGAAGAGGGCTTCGACGTTATCATAAAATGCAGGGAAGTACCGACTGAAAAAAATACCCTAAAAATCACGAATGTGGGACGATTGCTCCCATACCAAAAGTGGTGGCTGGCACTTTTGGTGTGGGAGCAATCATCCGACGTTCGCGATTTTTCGGGGGTTTTTTTACGGGGGGCGCCCGGGTGTAGCTGGTGGCAAACGTCGAAGCCCTGCTCCTCAGGGAAAGCCCGGAGCCCCAATGTCTGCGCTGCTGTAGATGCGCTGCCAATGGCCGCTGGGGAGCAGCAAGAGCTTGAGTGGCTGGCACTTCGGGGTTGGAGGAATCGTCTGACGTTCACGATTTTTCAGGATTTTTTTTTCGAAGGGCGCCCAGGTGCAGCTGGTGGCAAACGTCGAAGCCCTGCTCCTCAGGGAAAGCCCGGCGCCCCAGTGTCTTTTCTGCTGTAGATGAGCTACAAATGGGCGCTGAAGAGCAGCAAGAGCTTGAGTGGCTGGCACCTTCGGTGTGGGAGCAATCGTCCGACGTTCGTGATTTTTCCGGTTTTTTTTCGGAGGGCGCCCAGGTGCAGCTGGTGGCAAACGTCGAAGCCCTGCTCCTCAGGGAAAGCCCGGAGCCCCAATGTCTGTGCTGCTGTAGATGCGCTGCCAATGGCCGCTGAAGAGCAGCAAGAGCTTGAGTGGCTGGCACTTTTGGTGTGGGAGCAATCATCTGACGTTCACGATTTTTCAGAGGTTTTTTTTCGGGGGGCGCCCAGGTGCAGCTGGTGGCAAACTTCGAAGCCCTGCTCCTCAGGGAAAGCCCGGAGCCCCAATGTCTGTGCTGCTGTAGATGCGCTGCCAATGGCCTCTGGGGAGCAGCAAGAGCTTCAGTGGCTGGCACTTTTGGTGTGGGAGCAATCGTCTGACTTTCACGATTTTTCAGGGTTTTTTTTTTCGGGGGGCGCCCAGGTGCAGCTGGTGGCAAACGTCGAAGCCCTGCTCCTCAGGGAAAGCCCGGAGCCCCAATGTCTGTGATGCTGTAGATGCGCTGCCAATGGCCACTGAGGAGCAGCAAGAGCTTGAGTGGCTGGCACTTTTGGTGTGGCAGCAATCGTCCGACGTTCGTGATTTTTCGGGGTTTTTTTTTCGGGGAGCGCCCACGTGCAGCTGGTGGCAAAAGTCGAAGCCCTGCTCCTCAGGGAAAGCCCGGAGCCCCAATGTCTGTGGTGCTGTAGATGCCCTGCCAATGGCCACTGAGGAGCAGCAAGAGCTTTAGTTGCTGGCACTTTTGGTGTGGGAGCAATCGTCTGACGTTCACGATTTTTCCGGTTTTTTTGTTCATGGGGCGCCCAGGTGCAGCTGGTGGCAAACGTCGAAGCCCTGCTCCTCAGGGAAAGCCCGGAGCCCCACTGTCTTTGCTGCTGTAGATGCGCTACAAATGGGCGCTGAAGAGCAGCAAGCGCTTGAGTGGCTGGCACTTTTGGTGTGGGAGCAATCGTCCGACGTTCGTGATTTTTCCGGTTTTTTTTTCGGGGGACGCCCACGTGCAGCTGGTGGCAAACGTTGAAGCCCTGCTTCTCAGGGAAAGCCCGGAGCCCCAATGTCTGTGCTGCTGTAGATGCGCTGCTAATGACCACTGAGAAGCAGCAAGATCTTGAGTGGCTGGCACTTTTGGTTTGGGAGCAATCGTCCGACGTTCGTGATTTTTCTTGGGTTTTTTTCGGGGGGCGCCCAGGTGCAGCTGGTCGCAAACGTTGAAGCCCTGCTCCTCAGGGAAAGCCCGGAGACCCAATGTCTGTGCTGCTGTAGATGCGCTGCCAATGGCCGCTGAGGAGCAGCAAGAGCTTGAGTGGCTGGCACTTTTGGGGTGGGAGCAATCGTCCGACGTTCGTGATTTTTTGGGTTTTTTATCGGGGGGCACCCAGGTGCAGCTGGTGGCAAACGTCGAAGCCCTGCTCCTCAGGGAAAGCCCGGAGCCCCAATGTCTGTGCTGCTGCAGATGCGCTGCCAATGGCCGCTGAAGAGCAGCAAGAGCTTGAGTGGCTGGCACTTTTGGTGTGGGAGCAATCGTCTGACGTTCACGATTTTTCAGAGGTTTTTTTTCGGGGTGCGCCCAGGTGCAGCTGGTGGAAAACATCGAAGCCCTGCTCCTCAGGGAAAGCCCGGAGCCCCAATGTCTGTGCTGCTGTAGATGCGCTGCCAATGGCCGCTGGGGAGCAGCAAGAGCTTCAGTGGCTGGCACTTTTGGTGTGGGAGCAATCGTCTGACGTTCACGATTTTTCAGGGTTTTTTTTTCGGGGGACGCCCAGGTGCAGCTGGTGGCAAACGTCGAAGCCCTGCTCCTCAGGGAAAGCCCGGAGCCCCAATGTCTTTGCTGCTGTAGATGCGCTACAAATGGGCGCTGAAGAGCAGCAAGAGCTTGAGTGGCTGGCACCTTCGGTGTGGGAGCAAAAGTCCGACGTTCATGATTTTTCCGGTTTTTTTTTCGGGGGGTCCCAGGTGCAGCTGGTGTCAAACATCAAAGCCCTGCTCCTCAGGGCAAGAACGGAGCCCCAATGTCTGTGGGGCTGTAGATGCGCTGCCAATGGCCGCTGAGGATCAGGAAGAGCTTGAGTGGCTGGCAATTTTCGTGTGGGAGCAATCTTCCGACGTTCGTGATTTTTCGGGGTTTTTTTTCGTGGGATGCCCAGGTGCAGCTGGTGGCAAACGTCGAAGCCCTGCTCCTCAGGGAAAGCCCGGAGCCCCAATGTCTGTGATGCTGTAGATGCGCTGCCAATGGCCGCTGAGGAGCAGCAAGAGCTTGAGTGGCTGGCACTTTTGGTGTGGCAGCAATCGTCTGACGTTCGTGATTTTTCGGGGTTTTTTTTTCGGGGAGCGCCCACGTGCAGCTGGTGGCAAAAGTCGAAGCCCTGCTCCTCAGGGAAAGCCCGGAGCCCCAATGTCTGTGCTGCTGTAGATGCCCTGCCAATGGCCACTGGGGAGCAGCAAGAGCTTTAGTTGCTGGCACTTTTGGTGTGGGAGCAATCGTCTGACGTTCACGATTTTTCCGGTTTTTTTGTTCATGGGGCGCCCAGGTGCAGCTGGTGGCAAACGTCGAAGCCCTGCTCCTCAGGGAAAGCCCGGAGCCCTACTGTCTTTGCTGCTGTAGATGCGCTACAAATGGGCGCTGAAGAGCAGCAAGCGCTTGAGTGGCTGGCAGTTTTGGTGTGGGAGCAATCGTCCGACGTTCGTGATTTTTCCGGTTTTTTTTTCGGGGGACGCCCACGTGCAGCTGGTGGCAAACGTTGAAGCCCTGCTTCTCAGGGAAAGCCCGGAGCCCCAATGTCTGTGCTGCTGTAGATGCACTGCTAATGACCACTGAGAAGCAGCAAGATCTTGAGTGGCTGGCACTTTTGGGGTGGGAGCAATCGTCCGACGTTCGTGATTTTTCTTGGGTTTTTTATCGGGGGGCACCCAGGTGCAGCTGGTGGCAAACGTCGAAGCCCTGCTCCTCAGGGAAAGCCCGGAGCCCCAATGTCTGTGCTGCTGCAGATGCGCTGCCAATGGCCGCTGAAGAGCAGCAAGAGCTTGAGTGGCTGGCACTTTTGGTGTGGGAGCAATCGTCTGACGTTCACGATTTTTCAGAGGTTTTTTTCGGGGTGCGCCCAGGTGCAGCTGGTGGAAAACATCGAAGCCCTGCTCCTCAGGGAAAGCCCGGAGCCCCAATGTCTGTGCTGCTGTAGATGCGCTGCCAATGGCCGCTGGGGAGCAGCAAGAGCTTCAGTGGCTGGCACTTTTGGTGTGGGAGCAATCGTCTGACGTTCACGATTTTTCAGGGTTTTTTTTGGGGGACGCCCAGGTGCAGCTGGTGGCAAACGTCGAAGCCCTGCTCCTCAGGGAAAGCCCGGAGCCCCAATGTCTTTGCTGCTGTAGATGCGCTACAAATGGGCGCTGAAGAGCAGCAAGAGCTTGAGTGGCTGGCACCTTCGGTGTGGGAGCAAAAGTCCGACGTTCATGATTTTTCCGGTTTTTTTCGGGGGTCCCAGGTGCAGCTGGTGTCAAACATCAAAGCCCTGCTCCTCAGGGCAAGAACGGAGCCCCAATGTCTGTGGGGCTGTAGATGCGATGCCAATGGCCGCTGAGGATCAGGAAGAGCTTGAGTGGCTGGCAATTTTCGTGTGGGAGCAATCTTCCGACGTTCGTGATTTTTCGGGGTTTTTTTTCGTGGGATGCCCAGGTGCAGCTGGTGGCAAACGTCGAAGCCCTGCTCCTCAGGGAAAGCCCGGAGCCCCAATGTCTGTGGTGCTGTAGATGCGCTGCCAATGGCCGCTGAGGAGCAGCAAGAGCTTGAGTGGCTGGCACTTTTGGTGTGGGAGCAATCGTCCGACGTTCGCGATTTTTCGGGATTTTTTTTCGGGGGGCACCCAGGTGCAGCTGGTGGCAAACGTCGAAGCCCTGCTCCTCAGGGAAAGCCCGGAGCCCCAATGTCTTTGCTGCTGTAGATGTGCTGCCAATGTTCGCTGAGGAGCAGCAAGAGCTTGAGTGGCTGGCACTTTTGGTGTGGGAGCAATCGTCTGACGTTCACGATTTTTCAGGGTTTTTTTTAGGGGGGCGCCCAGGTGCAGCTGGTGGCAAACGTCGAAGCCCTGCTCCACAGGGAAAGCCCGGAGCCCCAGTGTCTTTGCTGCTGTAGATGCGCTACAAATGGCCGCTGAGGAGCAGCATGAGCTTGAGTGGCTGGCAGTTTTGGTGTGGGAGCAATCGTCCGACGTTCGTGATTTTTCCGGTTTTTTTTTCGGGGGACGCCCACGTGCAGCTGGTGGCAAACGTTGAAGCCCTGCTTCTCAGGGAAAGCCCGGAGCCCCAATGTCTGTGCTGCTGTAGATGCGCTGCTAATGACCACTGAGAAGCAGCAAGAGCTTGAGTGGCTGGCACTTTTGGTGTGGGATCAATCGTCCGACGTTCGTGACTTTTTGGGTTTTTTATCGGTGGGCACCCAGGTGCAGCTGGTGGCAAACGTCGAAGCCCTGCTCCTCAGGGAAAGCCCGGAGCCCCAATGTCTGTGCTGCTGTAGATGCGCTGCCAATGGCCGCTGAGCAGCAGCAAGAGCTTGAGTGGCTGGCACTTTTGGTGTGGGAGCAATCGTCCGACATTCGCGATTTTTCGGGGTTTTTTTTCGGGGGCGCCCACGTGCAGCTGGTGGCAAACGTCAAAGCCCTGCTCCTCAGGGAAAGCCCGGAGCCCCAATGTCTGTGCTGCTGTAGGTGCGCTGCCAATGGCCGCTGAGGAGCAGCAAGAGCTTGAGTGGCTGGCACTTTTGGTGTGGGAGCAATCGTCCGACGTTCGTGATTTTTCCGGTTTTTTTTTCGGGTGACGCCCAGGTGCAGCTGGTGGCAAACGTCGAAGCCCTGCTCCTCAGGGAAAGCCCGGAGCCCCAATGTCTGTGGTGCTGTAGATGCGCTGCCAATGGCCGCTGAGGATCAGCAAGATCTTGAGTGGCTGGCACTTTTGGTTTGGGAGCAATCGTCCGACGTTCGTGATTTTTCTTGGGTTTTTTTCGGGGGGCGCCCAGGTGCAGCTGGTCGCAAACGTTGAAGCCCTGCTCCTCAGGGAAAGCCCGGAGACCCAATGTCTGTGCTGCTGTAGATGCGCTGCCAATGGCCGCTGAGGAGCAGCAAGAGCTTGAGTGGCTGGCACTTTTGGGGTGGGAGCAATAGTCCGACGTTCGTGATTTTTTGGGTTTTTTATCGGGGGGCACCCAGGTGCAGCTGGTCGCAAACGTCGAAGCCCTGCTCCTCAGGGAAAGCCCGGAGCCCCAATGTCTGTGCTGCTGCAGATGCGCTGCCAATGGCCGCTGAAGAGCAGCAAGAGCTTGAGTGGCTGGCACTTTTGGTGTGGGAGCAATCGTCTGACGTTCACGATTTTTCAGAGGTTTTTTTTCGGGGTGCGCCCAGGTGCAACTGGTGGAAAACATCGAAGCCCTGCTCCTCAGGGAAAGCCCGGAGCCCCAATGTCTGTGCTGCTGTAGATGCGCTGCCAATGGCCGCTGGGGAGCAGCAAGAGCTTCAGTGGCTGGCACTTTTGGTGTGGGAGCAATCGTCTGACGTTCACGATTTTTCAGGGTTTTTTTTCGGGGGACGCCCAGGTGCAGCTGGTGGCAAACGTCGAAGCCCTGCTCCTTAGGGAAAGCCCGGAGCCCCAATGTCTTTGCTGCTGTAGATGCGCTACAAATGGGCGCTGAAGAGCAGCAAGAGCTTGAGTGGCTGGCACCTTCGGTGTGGGAGCAAAAGTCCGACGTTCATGATTTTTCCGGTTTTTTTTTCGGGGGGTCCCAGGTGCAGCTGGAGTCAAACATCAAAGCCCTGCTCCTCAGGGCAAGAACGGAGCCCCAATGTCTGTGGGGCTGTAGATGCGCTGCCAATGGCCGCTGAGGATCAGGAAGAGCTTGAGTGGCTGGCAATTTTCGTGTGGGAGCAATCTTCCGACGTTCGTGATTTTTCGGGGTTTTTTTTCGTGGGATGCCCAGGTGCAGCTGGTGGCAAACGTCGAAGCCCTGCTCCTCAGGGAAAGCCCGGAGCCCCAATGTCTGTGCTGCTGTAGATGTGCTGCCAATGTTCGCTGAGGAGCAGCAAGAGCTTGAGTGGCTGGCACTTTTGGTGTGGGAGCAATCGTCTGACGTTCACGATTTTTCAGGGTTTTTTTTAGGGGGGCGCCCAGGTGCAGGTGGTGGCAAACGTCGAAGCCCTGCTCCACAGGGAAAGCCCGGAGCCCCAGTGTCTTTGCTGCTGTAGATGCGCTACAAATGGCCGCTGAGGAGCAGCATGAGCTTGAGTGGCTGGCACTTTTGGTGTGGGAGCAATCGTCTGACGTTCATGATTTTTCAGGGTTTTTTTTTGGGGGGGCGCCCAGGTGCAGCTGGTGGCAAACGTCGAAGCCCTGCTCAACAGGGAAAGCCCGGAGCCCCAATGTCTGTGGTGCTGTAGATGCGCTGCCAATGGGCGCTGAGGAGCAGTAAGAGCTTGAGTGGCTGGCACTTTTGGCGTGGGAGCAATCGTCCAACGTTCGCAATTTTTCAGGGTTTTTTTTTCGTGGGACGCCCAAGTGAAGCTGGTCGCAAACGTCGAAGCCCTGCTCCTCAGGGAAAGCCCAGAGCCCCAATGTCTGTGCTGCTGTAGAGGCGCTGCCAATGGCCGCTGAGGAGCAGCAAGAGCTTCAGTGGCTGGCACTTTTGGTGTGGGAGCAATCGTCCGACGTTCGTGATTTTTCCGGTTTTTTTTTCGGGGGGCGCCCAGGTGCAGCTGGTGGCAAACGTCGAAGCCCTGCTCCTCAGGGAAAGCCCGGTGCCCCAATGTCTGTGCTGCTGTAGATGCGCTGCCAATGGCCGCTGAGGAGCAGCAAGAGCTTGAGTGGCTGGCACTTTTGGTGTGGGATCGATCGTCTGACGTTCGTGATTTGTCGGGGTTTTTTATCGGTGGGCACCCAGGTGCAGCTGGTGGCAAACGTCGAAGCCCTGCTCCTCAGGGAAAGCCCGGAGCCCCAATGTCTGTGGTGCTGTAGATGCGCTGCCAATGGCCGATGGGGAGCAGCAAGAGCTTGAGTGGCTGGCACTTCGGGGTTGGAGGAATCGTCTGACGTTCACGATTTTTCAGGATTTTTTTTTCGGAGGGCGCCCAGGTGCAGCTGGTGGCAAACGTCGAAGCCCTGCTCCTCAGGGAAAGCCCGGCGCCCCAGTGTCTTTTCTGCTGTAGATGAGCTACAAATGGGCGCTGAAGAGCAGCAAGAGCTTGAGTGGCTGGCACCTTCGGTGTGGGAGCAATCGTCCGACGTTCGTGATTTTTCCGGTTTTTTTTCGGAGGGCGCCCAGGTGCAGCTGGTGTCAAACGTCGAAGCCCTGCTCCTCAGGGAAAGCCCGGAGCCCCAATGTCTGTGCTGCTGTAGATGCGCTGCTAATGACCACTGAGAAGCAGCAAGAGCTTGAGTGGCTGGCACTTTTGGTGTGGGATCAATCGTCCGACGTTCGTGATTTTTTGGGTTTTTTATCGGTGGGCATCCTGGTGCAGCTGGTGGCAAACGTCGAAGCCCTGCTCCTCAGGGAAAGCCCGGAGCCCCAATGTCTGTGCTGCTGTAGGTGCGCTGCCAATGGCCGCTGAGGAGCAGCAAGAGCTTGAGTGGCTGGCACTTTTGGTGTGGGAGCAATCGTCCGACGTTCGTGATTTTTCGGGTTTTTTTTTCGGGTGATGCCCACGTGCAGCTGGTGGCAAACGTCGAAGCCCTGCTCCTCAGGGAAAGCCCGGAGCCCCAATGTCTGTGGTGCTGTAGATGCGCTGCCAATGGCCGCTGAGGAGCAGCAAGAGCTTGAGTGGCTGGCACTTTTGGTGTGGGAGCAATCGTCCGACGTTCGTGATTTTTCTTGGGTTTTTTTCGGGGGGCGCCCACGTGCAGCTGGTCGCAAACGTTGAAGCCCTGCTCCTCAGGGAAAGCCCGGAGCCCCAATGTCTGTGGTGCTGTAGATGCGCTGCCAATGGCCGCTGGGGAGCAGCAAGAGCTTGAGTGGCTGGCACTTTTGGTGTGGGAGCAATCGTCTGACGTTCACGATTTTTCAGGGTTTTTTTTTCGGGGGACGCCCAGGTGCAGCTGGTCGCAAACGTCGAAGCCCTGCTCCTCAGGGAAAGCCCGGAGCCCCAATGTCTTTGCTGCTGTAGATGCGCTACAAATGGGCGCTGAAGAGCAGCAAGAGCTTGAGTGGCTGGCACCTTCGGTGTGGGAGCAATCGTCCGACGTTCGTGATTTTTCCGGTTTTTTTTTCAGGGGGTCCCAGGTGCAGCTGGTGTCAAACGTCAAAGCCCTGCTCCTCAGGGCAAGAACGGAGCCCCAATGTCTGTGGGGCTGTAGATGCGCTGCCAATGGCCGCTGAGGATCAGGAAGAGCTTGAGTGGCTGGCAATTTTGGGGTGGGAGCAATCGTCCGACGTTCGCGATTTTTCGGGATTTTTTTTCGGGGGGCACCCAGGTGCAGCTGGTGGCAAACGTCGAAGCCCTGCTCCTCAGGGAAAGCCCGGAGCCCCAATGTCTGTGGTGCTGTAGATGCGCTGCCAATGGCCACTGAGGAGCAGCATGAGCTTGACTGGCTGGCACTTTTGGTGTGGGAGCAATCGTCTGACGTTCACGATTTTTCAGGGTTTTTTTTTTGGGGGGCGCCCAGGTGCAGCTGGTGGCAAACGTCGAAGCCCTGCTCCTCAGGGAAAGCCCGGAGCCCCACTGTCTTTGCTGCTGTAGATGAGCTGCCAATGGCTGCTGAGGAGCAGCAAGAGCTTGAGTGGCTGGCACTTTTGGTGTGGGAGCAATCGTCCGACGTTCGTGATTTTTCGGGTTTGTTTTTCCAGGGGGGCCCCCAGGTGCAGCTGGTGGCAAACGTCGAAGCCCTGCTCCTCAGGGAAAGCCCGGAGCCCCAATGTCTGTGGTGCTGTAGATGCGCTGCCAATGGCCACTGAGGAGCAGCAAGAGATTTAGTGGCTGGCACTTCTGGGGTTGGAGCAATCGTTCCACGTTCGTTATTTTTCGGGGTTTTTATTCGGGGGGCGCCCAGGTGCAGCTGGTGGCAAACGTCGAAGCCCTGCTCCTCAGGGAAAGTCCGGAGACTCAATGTCTGTGGTGCTGTAGATGCGCTGCCAATGGCCGCTGGGGAGCAGCAAGAGCTTGAGTGGCTGGCACTTTTGGTGTGGGAGCAATCGTCTGACGTTCACGATTTTTCAGGATTTTTTTTTCGGGGGGCGCCCAGGTGCAGCTGGTGGCAAACGTTGAAGCCCTGCTCCTCAGGGAAAGCGCGGAGCCACAGTGTCTTTGCTGCTGTAGATGCGCTACAAATGGGCGCTGAAGAGCAGCAAGAGCTTGAGTGGCTGGCACCTTCGGTGTGGGAGCAATCGTCCGATGTTCGTGATTTTTCCGGTTTTTATTTCGGAGGGCGCCCAGGTGCAGCTGGTGGCAAACGTCGAAGCCCTGCTCCTCAGGGAAAGCCCGGAGCCCCAGTGTCTTTGCTGCTGTAGATGCGCTGCCAATGGCCGCTGAGGAGCAGCAAGAGCTTGAGTGGCTGGCACTTTTGGTGTGGGAGCAATCGTCCGACGTTCGTGATTTTTCAGGGTTTTTTTTCGGGGGGCGCCCAGGTGCAGCTGGTGGCAAACGTCGAAGCCCTGCTCCTCAGGGAAAGCCCGGAGCCCCAATGTCTGTGCTGCTGTAGATGCGCTGCCAATGGCCGCTGAGGAGCAGCAAGAGCTTGAGTGGCTGGCACTTTTGGTGTGGCAGCAATCGTCCGACGTTCGTGATTTTTGGGGGTTTTTTTTCGCGGGGCGCACAGGTGCAGCTGGTGGCAAACGTCGAAGCCCTGCTTCTCATGGAAAGCCCAGAGCCCCAATGTCTGTGGTCCTGTAGATGCGCTCTAAATGGGCGCTCAAGAGCAGCAAGAGCTTGAGTGGCTGGCACTTTTGGTGTGGGAGCAATCGTCCGACGTTCGTGATTTTTCAGGGTTTTTTTTCGGGGGACGCCCAGGTGCAGCTGGTGGCAAATGTCGAAGCCCTGCTCCTCAGGGAAAGCCCGGAGCCCCAATGTCTGTGCTGCTGTAGATGCGCTGCCAATGGCCGCTGAGGAGCAGCAAGAGCTTGAGTGGCTGGCACTTTTGGTGTGGGAGCAATCGTCCGACGTTCGTGATTTTTCGGGTTTATTTTTCAAGGGGGCGCCCACGTGGAGCTGGTGGCAAACATCGAAGCCCTGCTCCTCAGGAAAATTCTGGAGCCCCAATGTCTCTGCTGCTGTAGATGCGCTACAGATGGGCGCTGAAGAGCAGCAATAGCTTGAGTGGCTGGCACCTTCGGTGTGGGAGCAATCGTCCGACGTTCGTGATTTTTCCGGTTTTTTTTTCGAATGGCGCCCACGTGCAGCTGGTGGCAAACATCGATGCCCTGCTCCTCAGGGAAAGCCCGGAGCCCCAATATCTGTGCTGCTGTAGATGCGCTGCCAATGGCCACTGAGGAGCAGCATGAGCTTGACTGGCTGGCACTTTTGTGGTGGGAGCAATCGTTCGACTGTCGTGATTTTTCGGGTTTTCTTTTCGGGGGGTGCCCAGGTGCAGCTGGTGGCAAACGTCGAAGCCCTGCTCCTCAGGGAAAGCCCGGAGCCCTAATGTCTGTGCTGCTGTAGATGCGCTGCCAATGGCCGCTGAGGAGCAGCAAGAGCTTGAGTGGCTGGCACATTTGGGGTGGGAGGAATCGTCCGACGTTCGTGATTTTTCCGGTTTTTTTTTCGGGGGACGCCCAGGTGCAGCTGGTGGCAAACGTCGAAGCCCTGCTCCTCAGGGAAAGCCCGGAGCCCCAGTGTCTGTGCAGCTGTAGATGCGCTGCCAATGGCCTCTGAGGAGCAGCAAGAGCTTGAGTGGCTGGCACTTTTGGTGTGGGAGCAATCGTCCGACGTTCGTGATTTTTCGGGGTTTATATTTCAAGGGGGCGCGCACGTGCAGCTGGTGGCAAACGTCGAAGCCCTGCTCCTCAGGGAAAGCCCGGAGCCCCAATGTCTGTGGTGCTGTAGATGCGCTGCCAATGGCCGCTGAGGAGCAGCATGAGCTTGAGTGGCTGGCACTTTTGGTGTGGGAGCAATAGTCCGACGTTCGTTATTTTTCTGGGTTTTTTTTCGGGGGGGGCCCACGTGCAGCTGGTGGCAAACGTCGAAGCCCTGCTCCTCAGGGAAAGCCCGGACCCCACTGTCTTTGCTGCTGTAGATGCACTACAAATGGGCGCTGAAGAGCAGCAAGAGCTTGAGTGGCTGGCACTTTAGGAGTGAGTGCAATCGTCCGACGTTCGTTATTTTTCAGGTTCTTTTTTCGGGGGGCGCCCACGTGCAGCTGGTGGCAAACGTCGAAGCCCTGCTCCTCAGGGAAAGCCCGGAGCCCCAATATCTGTGCTGCTGTAGATGCGCTGCCAATGGCCTCTGAGGAGCTGCAAGAGCTTGAGTGGCTGGCCCTTTTGGGGTGGAAGCAATCGTCCGACGTTCGTGATTTTTCTGGGGTTTTTTTCGGGGTGTCCCAGGTGCAGCTGGTGGCAAACGTCGAAGCCCTGCTCCTCAGGGAAAGCCCGGAGCCCCAGTGTCTGTGCTGCTGTAGATGCGCTGCCAATGGCCGCTGAGGAGCAGCAAGAGCTTGAGTGGCTGGCACTTTTGGTGTGGGAGCAATCGTCCGACCTTCGTGATTTTTCCGGTTTTTTTTTTCGGGGGGCGCCCACGTGCAGCTGGTGGCAAACGTCGAAGCCCTGCTCCTCAGGGAAAGCCCGGAGCCCCAATGTCTGTGCTGCTGTAGATGCGCTGCCAATGGCCGCTGAGCAGCATCAAGAGCTTGAGTGGCTGGCACTTTTGGTGTGGGAGCAATCGTCCGACGTTCGTGATTTTTGGGGTTTTTTTTTCGGGGGGCGCCCAGGTGCAGCTGGTGGCAAACGTCGAAGCCCTGCTCCTCAGGGAAAGCCCGGAGCCCCAATGTCTCTAGTGCTGTAGATGCGCTGCCAATGGCCGCTGAGGAGCAGCAAGTGTTTGAGTGGATGGCACTTTTGGTGTGGAATCAATCGTCCGACGTTCGTGATTTTTCGGGGTTTTTTTCGGGGGGGGCCAAGTGCAGGTGGTGGCAAACGTCGAAGCCCTGCTCCTCAGGGAAAGCCCGGAGCCCCAATGTCTGTGCTGCTGTAGATGCGCTGCCAATGGCCGCTGAGGAGCAGCAAGAGCTTTAGTGGCTGTCACTTTAGTAGTGAGAGCAATTGTCCGACGTTCGCAATTTTTCAGGATTTTTTTTCGGGGTGTCCCAGGTGCAGCTGGTGGCAAACGTCGAAGCCCTGCTCCTCAGGGAAAGCTCGGAGCCCCAAAGTCTATGCTGCTGTAGATGCGCTGCCAATGGCCACTGAGGAGCAGCATGAGCTTGAGTGGCTGGCACTTTTGATGTGGGAGCAATCGTCCGACGTTCGTGATTTTTCGGGGTTATTTTTCGGGGGCACCCAGGTGCAGCTGGTGGCAAACGTCGAAGCCCTGCTCCTCAGGGAAAGCCCGGAGCCCCAATATCTGTGCTGCTGTAGATGCGCTGCAAATGACCACTGAGGAGCAGCAAGAGCTTGAGTGGCTGGCACTTTTGATGTGGGAGCAATCGTCCGACGTTCGTGATTTTTCTGGGTTTTTTTTCGGGGGCGCCCAGGTGCAGCTGGTGGCAAACGTCGAAGCCCTGCTCCTCAGGGAAAGCCCGGAGCCCCAATGTCTGTGGTGCTGTAGATGCGCTGCCAATGGCCGCTGAGGAGCAGCAAGAGCTTGAGTGGCTGGCACTTTTGGTGTGCTAGCAATCGTCCGACGTTCGTTATTTTTCGGGTTTTTTTTTCAGGGGGCGCCCATGTGCAGGTGGTGGCAAACGTCGAAGCCCTGCTCCTCAGGGAAAGCCCGGAGCCCCAGTGTCTGTGCTGCTGTAGATGCGCTGCCAATGGCCGCTGAGGAGCAGCAAGAGCTTGAGTGGCTGGCACTTTTGGGGTGGGAGCAATCGTCCGACTTTCGCGATTTTTCCGGTTTTTTTTTCGGGGGGCGACCACGTGCAGCTGGTGGCAAACGTCGAAGCCCTGCTCCTCAGGGAAAGCCCGGAGCCCCAATGTCTGTGCTGCTGTAGATGCGCTGCCAATGGCCGCTGAGGAGCAGCAAGAGCTTGAGTGGATGGCACTTCTGGTGTGGAAGCAATCGTCCGACGTTCGTGATTTTTCGGGGTTTTTTTTGGGGGGGGGGCCAAGTGCAGCTGGTGGCAAACGTCGAAGCCCTGCTCCTCAGGGAAAGCCCAGAGCCCCACTGTCTCTGCTGCTGTAGATGCGCTACAAATGGCCGCTGAGGAGCAGCAAGAGCTTGAGTGGCTGGCACTTTTGGTGTGGGAGCAATCGTCCGACGTTCGTTATTTTTCGGGGTTTTTTTTTCGGGGGGCGCCCAGGTGCAGCTGGTGGCAAATGTCGAAGCCCTGCTCCTCAGGGAAAGCCCGGAGCCCCAATGTCTGTGCTGCTGTAGATGCGCTGCCAATGGCCGCTGAGGAGCAGCAAGAGCTTGAGTGGCTGGCACTTTTGGTGTGGGAGCAATCGTCCGACGTTCGTGATTTTTCGGGTTTATTTTTCAAGGGGGCGCCCACGTGGAGCTGGTGGCAAACATCGAAGCCCTGCTCCTCAGGAAAATTCTGGAGCCCCAATGTCTCTGCTGCTGTAGATGCGCTGCCAAAGGCCACTGAGGAGCAGCAAGAGATTTAGTGGCTGGCACTTTGGGGTTGGAGCAATCGTTCCACGTTCGTGATTTTTCCGGTTTTTTTTTCGGGGGGGGGCCAAGTGCAGCTGGTGGCAAACGTCGAAGCCCTGCTCCTCAGGGAAAGCCCAGAGCCCCACTGTCTCTGCTGCTGTAGATGCGCTACAAATGGCCGCTGAGGAGCAGCAAGAGCTTTAGTTGCTTGCACTTTTGGGGTGGGAGCAATCGTCCGACTTTCGTGATTTGTCGGGGTTTTTTTTCGGGGGGCGCCCACGTGCAGCTGGTGGCAAACGTCGAAGCCCTGCTCCTCAGGGAAAGCCCGGAGCCCCAATGTCTGTGCTGCTGTAGATGCGCTGCCAATGGCCGCTGAGGAGCAGCAACAGCTTGAGTGCCTGGCACTTTTGGTGTGGGACAGATCGTCCGACGTTCGCGATTTTTCTGGTTTTATTTTCGGGGGGTGCCCAGGTGCAGCTGGTGGCAAACGTCGAAGCCCTGCTCCTCAGGGAAAGCCCGGAGCCCCAATGTCTGTGCTGCTGTAGATGCGCTGCCAATGGCCGCTGAGGAGCAGCAAGAGCTTGAGTGGCTGTCACTTTAGTAGTGAGAGCAATTGTCCGACGTTCGCAATTTTTCAGGATTTTTTTTTCGGGGTGTCCCAGGTGCAGCTGGTGGCAAACGTCGAAGCCCTGCTCCTCAGGGAAAGCCCGGAGCCCCAAAGTCTATGCTGCTGTAGATGCGCTGCCAATGGCCACTGAGGAGCAGCATGAGCTTGAGTGGCTGGCACTTTTGATGTGGGAGCAATCGTCCGACGTTCGTGATTTTTCGGGGTTATTTTTCGGGGGGCGCCCAGGTGCAGCTGGTGGGAAACGTCGAAGCCCTGCTCCTCAGGGAAAGCCCGGAGCCCCAGTGTCTCTAGTGCCGTAGATGCGGTGGCAATGGCCGCTGAGGAGCAGCAAGAGCTTGAGTGGCTGGCAATTTTGGTGTGGGAGCAATCGTCCGACATTCGTGATTTTTTGGGTTTTATTTTTGGGGGCGCCCAGGTGCAGCTGGTGGCAAACGTCGAAGCCCTGCTCCTCAGGGAAAGCCTGGAGACCCAATGTCTGTGGTGCTGTAGAAGCGCTGCCAATGGCCCCTGAGGAGCAGCAAGAGCTTGAGTGGCTGACACTTTTGGTGTGGGAGCAATCTTCCGACGTTCGTGATTTTTCTGCGTTTTTTTTTTCGGGGGGGCGCCCAGGTGCAGCTGGTGGTAAACGTCGAAGCCCTGCTCCTCAGGGAAAGCCCGGAGCCCCAATGTCTGTGGTGCTGTAGATGCGCTGCCAATGGCCGCTGAGGAGCAGCAAGAGCTTGAGTGGCTGGCACTTTTGGGGTGGGAGCAACAGTCCGACGTTCGTTATTTTTCTGGTTTTTTTCGGGGGGGCGCCCACGTGCAGCTGGTGGCAAACGTCGAAGCCCTGCTCCTCAGGGAAAGCCCGGTGCCCCAATGTCTGTGCTGCTGTAGATGCGCTGCCAATGGCCGCTGAGGAGCAGCAAGAGCTTGAGTAGCTGGCACTTTTGGGGTGGGAGCAATCGTCCGACGTTCGTGATTTTTCTGGGGTTTTTTCGGGGGGCGCCCAGGTGCAGCTGGTGGCAAACGTCGAAGCCCTGCTCCTCAGGGAAAGCCCGGATCCCCAATGTCTGTGCTGCTGTAGATGCGCTGCCAATGGCCGCTGAGGAGCAGCAAGAGCTTGAGTGGCTGGCACTTTTGGTGTGGAAGCAATCGTCCGACGTTCGTGATTTTTCGGGGTTTTTTTCGGGGGGGGGGCCAAGTGCAGGTGGTGGCAAACGTCGAAGCCCTGCTCCTCAGGGAAAGCCCGGAGCCCCACTGTCTCTGCTGCTGTAGATGCGCTACAAATGGCCGCTGAGGAGCAGCAAGAGCTTGAGTGGCTGGCACTTTTGGTGTGGGAGCAATCGTCCGACGTTCGTTATTTTTCGGGGTGTTTTTTTGGGCGGCGCCCACGTGCAGCTGGTGGCAAACGTCGAAGCCCTGCTCCTCAGGGAAAGCCCGGAGACCCAATGTCTGTGCTGCTGTAGATGCGCTGCAAATGACCATTGAGAAGCAGCAAGAGCTTGAGTGGCTGGCACTTTTGGTGTGGGAGCATTCATCCGATTTTCGCGATTTTTCGGGTTTTTTTTCGGGGGGCGCCCAGGTGCAGCTGGTGGCAAACGTCGAAGTCCTGCTCCTCAGGGAAAGCCCGGAGCCCAAATGTCTCTAGTGCTGTAGATGCGCTGCCAATGGCCGCTGAGGAGCAGAAAGAGTTTGAGTGGCTGGCACTTTTGGGGTGGGAGCAATCGTCCGATGTTCGTTATATTTCGGGGTTTTTTCGGTCGGCGCCCCGGTGCAGCTTGTGGCAAACGTCGAAGCCCTGCTCCTCAGGGAAAGCCCGGAGCCCCAATGTCTGTGCTGCTGTAGATGCGCTGCCAATGGCCGCTGAGGAGCAGCATGATCTTGAATTGCTGGCACTTTTGGTATGGAAGCAATCGTCCGACGTTCGTGGTTTTCGGGTTTATTTTTCGGGGGCGCCCAGGTGCATCTGGTGGCAAACGTCGAAGCCCTGCTCCTCAGGGAAAGCCCGGAGCCCCAATGTCTGTGCTGCTGTAGATGCGCTGCCAATGGCCGCTGAGGAGCAGCAAGAGCTTGAGTTGCTGGCACTTTAGGTGTGAGAGCAAACGTCCGACGTCCGCGATTTTTCAGGATTTTTTTTTCGGGGTGTCCCGGGTGCAGCAGTAGGCAAACGACGAAGCCCTGCTCCTCAGGGAAAGCCCGGAGCCCCAGTGTCTGTGCTGCTGTAGATGCGCTGCCAATGGCCGCTGAGGAGCAGCAAGAGCTTGAGTGGCTGGCATTTTTGGTGTGGGAGCAATCGTCCGATGTTCGTGATTTTTGAGGGTTTTTTTTTCGGGGGCGCCCAGGTGCAGCTGGTGGAAACGTCGAAGCCCTGCTCCTCAGGGAAAGCCCGGAGCCCTAATGTCTCTAGTGCTGTAGATGCGCTGCCAATGGCCGCTGAGGAGCAGAAAGAGTTTGAGTGGCTGACCCTTTTGGGGTGGAAGCAATCTTCCGACGTTCGTGATTTTTCGGGCTATTTTTTTCGGGGGGGGGCCCACGTGCAGGTGGTGGCAAACGTCGAAGCCCTGCTCCTCAGGGAAAGCCCGGAGACCCAATGTCTGTGGTGCTGTAGATGCGCTGCCAATGGCCACTGAGGAGCAGCAAGAGCTTGAGTTGCTGGCACTTTTGGTATGGAAGCAATCGTCCGATGTTCGTGATTTTTCGGGTTTTTTTTTTCGGGGGCGCCCAGGTGCAGCTGGTGGCAAACGTCGAAGCCCTGCTCCTCAGGGAAAGCCCGGAGCCCCAGTGTCTGTGCTGCTGTAGATGCGCTGCCAATGGCCGCTGAGGAGCAGCAAGTGTTTGAGTGGATGGCACTTTTGGTGTGGAATCAATCGTCCGACGTTCGTGATTTTTCGGGGTTTTTTTTGGGGGGGGGGCCAAGTGCAGGTGGTGGCAAACGTCGAAGCCCTGCTCCTCAGGGAAAGCCCGGAGCCCCAATGTCTGTGCTGCTGTAGATGCGCTGCCAATGGCCGCTGAGGAGCAGCAAGAGCTTGAGTGGCTGTCACTTTAGTAGTGAGAGCAATTGTCCGACGTTCGCAATTTTTCAGGATTTTTTTTCGGGGTGTCCCAGGTGCAGCTGGTGGCAAACGTCGAAGCCCTGCTCCTCAGGGAAAGCCCGGAGCCCCAAAGTCTATGCTGCTGTAGATGCGCTGCCAATGCCACTGAGGAGCAGCATGAGCTTGAGTGGCTGGCACTTTTGATGTGGGAGCAATCGTCCGACGTTCGTGATTTTTCGGGGTTATTTTTCGGGGGGCGCCCAGGTGCAGCTGGTGGGAAACGTCGAAGCCCTGCTCCTCAGGGAAAGCCCGGAGCCCCAGTGTCTCTAGTGCCGTAGATGCGGTGGCAATGGCCGCTGAGGAGCAGCAAGAGCTTGAGTGGCTGGCAATTTTGGTGTGGGAGCAATCGTCCGACATTCGTGATTTTTTGGGTTTTATTTTTGGGGGGCGCCCAGGTGCAGCTGGTGGCAAACGTCGAAGCCCTGCTCCTCAGGGAAAGCCTGGAGACCCAATGTCTGTGGTGCTGTAGAAGCGCTGCCAATGGCCCCTGAGGAGCAGCAAGAGCTTGAGTGGCTGACACTTTTGGTGTGGGAGCAATCTTCCGACGTTCGTGATTTTTCTGCGTTTTTTTTCGGGGGCGCCCAGGTGCAGCTGGTGGTAAACGTCGAAGCCCTGCTCCTCAGGGAAAGCCCGGAGCCCCAATGTCTGTGGTGCTGTAGATGCGCTGCCAATGGCCGCTGAGGAGCAGCAAGAGCTTGAGTGGCTGGCACTTTTGGGGTGGGTGCAACAGTCCGACGTTCGTTATTTTTCGGGTTTTTTTTTCGGGGGGCGCCCACGTGCAGCTGGTGGCAAACGTCGAAGCCCTGCTCCTCAGGGAAAGCCCGGTGCCCCAATGTCTGTGCTGCTGTAGATGCGCTGCCAATGGCCGCTGAGGAGCAGCAAGAGCTTGAGTAGCTGGCACTTTTGGGGTGGGAGCAATCGTCCGACGTTCGTGATTTTTCTGGGGTTTTTTTCGGGGGCGCCCAGGTGCAGCTGGTGGCAAACGTCGAAGCCCTGCTCCTCAGGGAAAGCCCGGATCCCCAATGTCTGTGCTGCTGTAGATGCGCTGCCAATGGCCGCTGAGGAGCAGCAAGAGCTTGAGTGGCTGGCACTTTTGGTGTGGGAGCAATCGTCCGACGTTCGTGATTTTTTGGGGTTTTTATTCGGGGGGGGGGGGGGCAAGTGCAGGTGGTGGCAAACGTCGAAGCCCTGCTCCTCAGGGAAAGCCCGGAGCCCCAATGTCTGTGCTGCTGTAGATGCGCTGCCAATGGCCGCTGAGGAGCAGCAAGAGTTTGAGTGGCTGGCACTTTTGGTGTGGAAGCAATCGTCCGACGTTCGTGATTTTTCGGGGTTTTTTTTTTTCGGGGGGGGGGGGGCCAAGTGCAGGTGGTGGCAAACGTCGAAGCCCTGCTCCTCAGGGAAAGCCCGGAGCCCCACTGTCTCTGCTGCTGTAGATGCGCTACAAATGGCCGCTGAGGAGCAGCAAGAGCTTGAGTGGCTGGCACTTTTGGTGTGGGAGCAATCGTCCGACGTTCGTTATTTTTCGGGGTGTTTTTTGGGCGGCGCCCACGTGCAGCTGGTGGCAAACGTCGAAGCCCTGCTCCTCAGGGAAAGCCCGGAGACCCAATGTCTGTGCTGCTGTAGATGCGCTGCAAAGGACCGTTGAGAAGCAGCAAGAGCTTGAGTGGCTGGCACTTTTGGTGTGGGAGCAATCGTCCGACATTCGTGATTTTTTCGATTTTATTTTTGGAGGGCGCCCAGGTGCAGCTGGTGGCAAACGTCGAAGCCCTGCTCCTCAGGGAAAGCCCGGAGACCCAATGTCTGTGCTGCTGTAGATGCGCTGCAAATGACCATTGAGAAGCAGCAAGAGCTTGAGTGGCTGGCACTTTTGGTGTGGGAGCATTCATCCGATTTTCGCGATTTTTCGGGGTTTTTTTCGGGGGGCGCCCAGGTGCAGCTGGTGGCAAACGTCGAAGTCCTGCTCCTCAGGGAAAGCCCGGAGCCCAAATGTCTCTAGTGCTGTAGATGCGCTGCCAATGGCCGCTGAGGAGCAGAAAGAGTTTGAGTGGCTGGCACTTTTGGGGTGGGAGCAATCGTCCGATGTTCGTTATATTTCGGGGTTTTTTTCGGTCGGCGCCCCGGTGCAGCTTGTGGCAAACGTCGAAGCCCTGCTCCTCAGGGAAAGCCCGGAGCCCCAATGTCTGTGCTGCTGTAGATGCGCTGCCAATGGCCGCTGAGGAGCAGCATGATCTTGAATTGCTGGCACTTTTGGTATGGAAGCAATCGTCCGACGTTCGTGGTTTTCGGGTTTATTTTTCGGGGGCGCCCAGGTGCATCTGGTGGCAAACGTCGAAGCCCTGCTCCTCAGGGAAAGCCCGGAGCCCCAATGTCTGTGCTGCTGTAGATGCGCTGCCAATGGCCGCTGAGGAGCAGCAAGAGCTTGAGTTGCTGGCACTTTAGGTGTGAGAGCAAACGTCCGACGTCCGCGATTTTTCAGGATTTTTTTTCGGGGTGTCCCGGGTGCAGCAGTAGGCAAACGACGAAGCCCTGCTCCTCAGGGAAAGCCCGGAGCCCCAGTGTCTGTGCTGCTGTAGATGCGCTGCCAATGGCCGCTGAGGAGCAGCAAGAGCTTGAGTGGCTGGCATTTTTGGTGTGGGAGCAATCGTCCGATGTTCGTGATTTTTGAGGGTTTTTTTTCGGGGGGTGCCCAGGTGCAGCTGGTGGAAACGTCGAAGCCCTGCTCCTCAGGGAAAGCCCGGAGCCCTAATGTCTCTAGTGCTGTAGATGCGCTGCCAATGGCCGCTGAGGAGCAGAAAGAGTTTGAGTGGCTGACCCTTTTGGGGTGGAAGCAATCTTCCGACGTTCGTGATTTTTCGGGCTATTTTTTCGGGGGGTGCCCAGGTGCAGCTGGTGGAAACGTCGAAGCCCTGCTCCTCAGGGAAAGCCCGGAGACCCAATGTCTGTGGTGCTGTAGATGCGCTGCCAATGGCCACTGAGGAGCAGCAAGAGCTTGAGTTGCTGGCACTTTTGGTATGGAAGCAATCGTCCGATGTTCGTGATTTTTCGGGTTTTTTTTTCGGGGGCGCCCAGGTGCAGCTGGTGGCAAACGTCGAAGCCCTGCTCCTCAGGGAAAGCCCGGAGCCCCAGTGTCTGTGCTGCTGTAGATGCGCTGCCAATGGCCAGTGAGGAGCAGCAAGAGCTTGAGTGGCTGGCACTTTTGATGTGGGAGCAATCGTCCGACTTTCGTGATTTTTCGGGTTTTCTTTTCGGGGGGTGCCCAGGTGCAGCTGGTGGCAAACGTCGAAGCCCTGCTCCTCAGGGAAAGCCCGGAGCCCCAGTGTCTGTGCTGCTGTAGATGCGCTGCCAATGGCCGCTGAGGAGCAGCAAGAGCTTGAGTGGCTGGCACTTTTGGGGTGGGAGCAATCGTCCGACTTTCGCGATTTTTCCGGTTTTTTTTTCGGGGGGCGACCACGTGCAGCTGGTGGCAAACGTCGAAGCCCTGCTCCTCAGGGAAAGCCCGGAGCCCCAATGTCTGTGCTGCTGTAGATGCGCTGCCAATGGCTGCTGATGAGCAGCAAGAGCTTGAGTGGCTGGCACTTTTGGTGTGGGAGCAATCGTCCGACGTTCGTGATTTTTGGGGGTTTTTTTTCGGGGGGCGCCCAGGTGCAGCTGGTGGCAAATGTCGAAGCCCTGCTCCTCAGGGAAAGCCCGGAGCCCCAATGTCTGTGCTGCTGTAGAGGCGCTGCCAATGGCCGCTGAGGAGCAGCAAGAGCTTGAGTGGCTGGCACTTTTGGTGTGGGAGCAATCGTCCGACGTTCGTGATTTTTCAGGGTTTTTCGGGGCGCCCAGGTGCACCTGGTGGCAAATGTCGAAGCCCTGCTCCTCAGGGAAAGCCCGGAGCCCCAATGTCTCTAGTGCTGTAGATGCGCTGCCAATGGCCACTGACGAGCAGCAAGAGTTTGAGTGGCTGGCACTTTTGGTGTGGGAGCAATCGTCCGACGTTCGTGATATTTCGGGGTTTTTTTCGGGGGGGGCCAAGTGCAGCTGGTGGCAAACGTCGAAGCCCTGCTCCTCAGGGAAAGCCCAGAGCCCCACTGTCTCTGCTGCTGTTGATGCGCTACAAATGGCCGCTGAGGAGCAGCAAGAGCTTTAGTTGCTGGCACTTTTGGGGTGGGAGCAATCGTCCGACGTTCGTGATTTTTTGGGTTTTTTTTTCCTGGGGGCGCCCAGGTGCAGCTGGTGGCAATTGTCGAAGCCCTGCTCCTCAGGAAAAGTCTGGAGCCCCAGTGTCTGTGCTGCTGTAGATGCGCTGCCAATGGCCGCTGAGGAGCAGCAAGAGCTTGAGTGGCTGGCATTTTTGGTGTGGGAGCAATCGTCCGACGTTCGTGATTTGTCGGGGTTTTTTTTCGGGGGGCGCCCACGTGCAGCTGGTGGCAAACGTCGAAGCCCTGCTCCTCAGGGAAAGCCCGGAGCCCCAATGTCTGTGGTGCTGTAGATGCGCTGCCAATGCCCGCAGAGGAGCAGCAACAGCTTGAGTGGCTGGCACTTTTGGTGTGGGACAGATCGTCCGACGTTCGCGATTTTTCTGGTTTTATTTTCGGGGGGTGCCCAGGTGCAGCTGGTGGCAAATGTCGAAGCCCTGCTCCTCAGGGAAAGCCCGGAGCCCCAATGTCTGTGCTGCTGTAGATGCGCTGCCAATGGCCGCTGAGGAGCAGCAAGAGCTTGAGTGGCTGTCACTTTAGTAGTGAGAGCAATTGTCCGACGTTCGCAATTTTTCAGGATTTTTTTTCGGGGTGTCCCAGGTGCAGCTGGTGGCAAACGTCGAAGCCCTGCTCCTCAGGGAAAGCTCGGAGCCCCAAAGTCTATGCTGCTGTAGATGCGCTGCCAATGGCCACTGAGGAGCAGCAAGAGCTTGAGTGGCTGGCACTTTTGATGTGGGAGCAATCGTCCGACGTTCGTGATTTTTCTGGGTTTTTTTTTTCGGGGGGCGCCCAGGTGCAGCTGGTGGCAAACGTCGAAGCCCTGCTCCTCAGGGAAAGCCCGGAGCCCCAATATCTGTGATGCTGTAGATGCGCTGCAAATGACCACTGAGGAGCAGCAATAAATTGAGTGGCTGGCACTTTTGATGTGGGAGCAATCGTCCGACGTTCGTGATTTTTCTGGGTTTTTTTTTTTTGGGGGCGCCCAGGTGCAGCTGGTGGGAAACGTCGAAGCCCTGCTCCTCAGGGAAAGACCAGAGCCCCAATGTCTGTGCTGCTGTAGATGCGCTGCCAATGGCCGCTGGGGAGCAGCAAGAGCTTGAGTGGCTGGCACTTTTGGTGTGCTAGCAATCGTCCGACGTTCGTTATTTTTCGGGTTTTTTTTTCGGGGGGCGCCCAGGTGCAGCTGGTGGCAAACGTCGAAGCCCTGCTCCTCAGGGAAAGCCCGGAGCCCCAATGTCTGTGCTGCTGTAGATGCGCTGCCAATGGCCTCTGAGGAGCTGCAAGAGCTTGAGTGGCTGGCACTTTTGGTATGGAAGCAATCGTCCGACGTTCGTGATTTTTCTGGGTTTTTTTTCGGGGTGTCCCAGGTGCAGCTGGTGGCAAACGTCGAAGCCCTGCTCCTCAGGGAAAGCCCGGAGCCCCAGTGTCTGTGCTGCTGTAGATGCGCTGCCAATGGCCGCTGAAGAGCAGCAAGAGTTTGAGTGGATGGCACTTTTGGTGTGGAAGCAATCGTCCGACGTTCGTGATTTTTAGGGGTTTTTTTTGGGGGGGGGGCCAAGTGCAGCTGGTGGCAAACGTCGAAGCCCTGCTCCTCAGGGAAAGCCCAGAGCCCCACTGTCTCTGCTGCTGTAGATGCGCTACAAATGGCCGCTGAGGAGCAGCAACAGCTTGAGTGCCTGGCACTTTTGGTGTGGGACAGATCGTCCGACTTTCGCGATTTTTCTGGTTTTATTTTCGGGGGGTGCCCAGGTGCAGCTGGTGGCAAACGTCGAAGCCCTGCTCCTCAGGGAAAGCCCGGAGCCCCAATGTCTGTGCTGCTGTAGATGCGCTGCCAATGGCCGCTGAGGAGCAGCAAGAGCTTGAGTGGCTGTCACTTTAGTAGTGAGAGCAATTGTCCGACGTTCGCAATATTTCAGGATTTTTTTCGGGGTGTCCCAGGTGCAGCTGGTGGCAAACGTCGAAGCCCTGCTCCTCAGGGAAAGCCCGGAGCCCCAAAGTCTATGCTGCTGTAGATGCGCTGCCAATGGCCACTGAGGAGCAGCATGAGCTTGAGTGGCTGGCACTTTTGATGTGGGAGCAATCGTCCGACATTCGTGATTTTTCGGGGTTATTTTTCGGGGGGCGCCCAGGTGCAGCTGGTGGCAAACGTCGAAGCCCTGCTCCTCAGGGAAAGCCCGGAGACCCAGTGTCTCTAGTGCCGTAGATGCGGTGGCAATGGCCGCTGAGGAGCAGCAAGAGCTTGAGTGGCTGGCAATTTTGGTATGGGAGCAATCGTCCGACATTCGTGATTTTTTGGGTTTTATTTCTGGGGGGCGCCCAGGTGGAGATGCTGGCAAACGTCGAAGCCCTGCTCCTCAGGGAAAGCCCGGAGACCCAATGTCTGTGGTGCTGTAGAAGCGCTGCCAATGGCCCCTGAGGAGCAGCAAGAGCTTGAGTGGCTGACACTTTTGGTGTGGGAGCAATCTTCCGACGTTCGTGATTTTTCTGCGTTTTTTTTCGGGGGGCGCCCAGGTGCAGCTGGTGGCAAACGTCGAAGCCCTGCTCCTCAGGGAAAGCCCGGAGCCCCAGTGTCTCTAGTGCCGTAGATGCGGTGGCAATGGCCGCTGAGGAGCAGCAAGAGCTTGAGTGGCCGGCACTTTTGGTGTGGGAGCAATCGTCCGACGTTCGTTATTTTTCGGGTTTTTTTTTCGGGGGGCGCCCACGTGCAGCTGGTGGCAAACGTTGAAGCCCTGCTCCTCAGGGAAAGCCCGGAACCCCAATGTCTGTGCTGCTGTAGATGCGCTGCCAATGGCCGCTGAGGAGCAGCAAGAGCTTGAGTGGCTGGCACTTTTGGGGTGGGAGCAATCGTCCGACGTTCGTGATTTTTCTGGGGTTTTTTTCGGGGGGTGCCCAGGTGCAGCTGGTGGCATACGTCGAAGCCCTGCTCCTCAGGGAAAGCCCGGATCCCCAATGTCTGTGCTGCTGTAGATGCGCTGCCAATGGCCACTGAGGAGCAGCAAGAGCTTGAGTGGCTGGCACTTTTGGTGTGGAAGCAATCGTCCGACGTTCGTGATTTTTTGGGGTTTTTTATTCGGGGGGGGCCAAGTACAGGTGGTGGCAAACGTCGAAGCCCTGCTCCTCAGGGAAAGCCCGGAGCCCCAATGTCTGTGCTGCTGTAGATGCGCTGCCAATGGCCGCTGAGGAGCAGCAAGAGTTTGAGTGGCTGGCACTTTTGGTGTGGAAGCAATCGTCCGACGTTCGTGATTTTTCGGGGTTTTTTTTTTTCGGGGGGGGGGGCCAAGTGCAGGTGGTGGCAAACGTCGAAGCCCTGCTCCTCAGGGAAAGCCCGGAGCCCCACTGTCTCTGCTGCTGTAGATGCGCTACAAATGGCCGCTGAGGAGCAGCAAGAGCTTGAGTGGCTGGCACTTTTGGGGTGGGAGCAATCGTCCGACGTTCGTTATTTTTCGGGGTGTTTTTTTGGGCGGCGCCCACGTGCAGCTGGTGGCAAACGTCGAAGCCCTGCTCCTCAGGGAAAGCCCAGAGCCCCAGTGTCTGTGCTCCTGTAGATGCGCTGCAAATGACCACTGAGGAGCAGCAAGAGCTTGAGTGGCTGGCAGTTTTGGTGTGGGAGCAATCGTCCGACGTTCGTGATTTTTCGGGGTTTTTTTTCAGGGGGCGCCCAGGTGCAGCTGGTGGCAAACGCTGAAGCCCTGCTCCTCAGGGAATGCCCGGAGCCCTAATGTCTCTGCTGCTGTAGATGCGCTGCCAATGGCCGCTGAGGAGCAGCAACAGCTTGAGTGGCTGGCAATTTTGGTGTGTGAGCAATCATCCGACGTTCGTGAATTTTCGGGTTTTTTCCCGGGGGGCGCCCAGGTGCAGCTGGTGGCAAACGTCGAAGCCCTGCTCCTCAGGGAAAGCCCGGAGACCCAATGTCTGTGCTGCTGTAGATGCGCTGCCAATGGCCGCTGAGGAGCAGCAAGAGCTTGAGTGGCTGGCACTTTAGGTGTGAGAGCAATCATCTGACGTCCGCGATTTTTCAGGATTTTTTTTCGTGGTGTCCCGGGTGCAGCTGGTGGCAAACGTCGAAGCCCTGCTCCTCAGGGAAAGCCCGGAGCCCCAATGTCTGTGCTGCTGTAGATGCGCTGCAAAGGACCGTTGAGAAGCAGCAAGAGCTTGAGTGGCTGGCACTTTTGGTGTGGGAACAATCGTCCGACATTCGTGATTTTTTCGATTTTATTTTTGGGGGGCGCCCACGTGCAGCTGGTGGCAAACGTCAAAGCCCTGCTCCTCAGGAAAAGCCCGGAGACCCAATGTCTGTGCTGCTGTAGATGCGCTGCAAATGACCATTGAGAAGCAGCAAGAGCTTGAGTGGCTGGCACTTTTGGTGTGGGAGCATTCATCCGATTTTCGCGATTTTTCGGGTTTTTTTTTCGGGGGCGCCCAGGTGCAGCTGGTGGCAAATGTCGAAGTCCTGCTCCTCAGGGAAAGCCCGGAGCCCCAATGTCTCTAGTGCTGTAGATGCGCTGCCAATGGCCGCTGAGGAGCAGCAAGAGTTTGAGTGGCTGGCACTTTTGGGGTGGGAGCAATCGTCCGATATTCGTTATATTTCGGGGTTTTTTTCGGGCGGCGCCCAGGTGCAGCTTGTGGCAAACGTCGAAGCCCTGCTCCTCAGGGAAAGCCCGGAGCCCCAATGTCTGTGCTGCTGTAGATGCGCTGCCAATGGCCGCTGAGGAGCAGCATGATCTTGAATTGCTGGCACTTTTGGTATGGAAGCAATCGTCCGACGTTCGTGGTTTTTTGGGTTTATTTTTCGGGGTGTCCCAGGTGCAGCTGGTGGCAAACGTCGAAGCCCTGCTCCTCAGGGAAAGCCCGGAGCCCCAATGTCTGTGCTGCTGTAGATGAGCTGCCAATGGCCGCTCAGGAGCAGCAAGAGCTTGAGTTGCTGGCACTTTAGGTGTGAGAGCAAACGTCCGACGTCCGCGATTTTTCAGGATTTTTTTCGGGGTGTCCCGGGTGCAGCAGTAGGCAAACGACGAAGCCCTGCTCCTCAGGGAAAGCCCGGAGCCCCAGTGCCTGTGCTGCTGTAGATGCGCTGCCAATGGCCACTGAGGAGCAGCAAGAGCTTGAGTGGCTGGCATTTTTGGTGTGGGAGCAATCGTCCGATGTTCGTGATTTTTCGGGGTTTTTTTCGGGGGGCGCCCAGGTGCAGCTGGTGGAAACGTCGAAGCCCTGCTCCTCAGGGAAAGCCCGGAGCCCTAATGTCTCTAGTGCTGTAGATGCGCTGCCAATGGCCGCTGAGGAGCAGAAAGAGTTTGAGTGGCTGACCCTTTTGGGGTGGAAGCAATCTTCCGACGTTCGTTATTTTTCGGGTTATTTTTTCGGGGGGGGGGCCCATGTGCAGGTGGTGGCAAACGTCGAAGCCCTGCTCCTCAGGGAAAGCCCGGAGCCCCAATGTCTGTGGTGCTGCAGATGCGCTGCCAATGGCCGCTGAGGAGCAGCAAGAGCTTGAGTTGCTGGCACTTTTGGTATGGAAGCAATCGTTCGATGTTCGTGATTTTTCGGGTTTTTTTTTCGGGGGCGCCCAGGTGCAGCTGGTGGCAAACGTCGAAGCCCTGCTCCTCAGGGAAAGCCCGGAGCCCCAGTGTCTGTGCTGCTGTAGATGCGCTGCCAATGGCCAGTGAGGAGCAGCAAGAGCTTGAGTGGCTGGCACTTTTGATGTGGGAGCAATCGTCCGACTTTCGTGATTTTTCGGGTTTTCTTTTAGGGGGGTGCCCAGGTGCAGCTGGTGGCAAACGTCGAAGCCCTGCTCCTCAGGGAAAGCCCGGAGCCCCAGTGTCTGTGCTGCTGTAGATGCGCTGCCAATGGCCGCTGAGGAGCAGCAAGAGCTTGAGTGCCTGGCACTTTTGGTGTGGGACAGATCGTCCGACGTTCGCGATTTTTCTGGTTTTATTTTCGGGGGGTGCCCAGGTGCAGCTGGTGGCAAACGTCGAAGCCCTGCTCCTCAGGGAAAGCCCGGAGCCCCAATGTCTGTGCTGCTGTAGATGCGCTGCCAATGGCCGCTGAGGAGCAGCAAGAGCTTTAGTGGCTGTCACTTTAGTAGTGAGAGCAATTGTCCGACGTTCGCAATTTTTCAGGATTTTTTTTCGGGGTGTCCCAGGTGCAGCTGGTGGCAAACGTCGAAGCCCTGCTCCTCAGGGAAAGCTCGGAGCCCCAAAGTCTATGCTGCTGTAGATGCGCTGCCAATGGCCACTGAGGAGCAGCATGAGCTTGAGTGGCTGGCACTTTTGATGTGGGAGTAATCGTCCGACGTTCGTGATTTTTCGGGGTTATTTTTCGGGGGGCGCCCAGGTGCAGCTGGTGGCAAACTTCGAAGCCCTGCTCCTCAGGGAAAGCCCGGAGCCCCAATATCTGTGCTGCTGTAGATGCGCTGCAAATGACCACTGAGGAGCAGCAAGAGCTTGAGTGGCTGGCACTTTTGATGTGGGAGCAATCGTCCGACGTTCGTGATTTTTCTGGGTTTTTTTTCGGGGGGCGCCCAGGTGCAGCTGGTGGCAAACGTCGAAGCCCTGCTCCTCAGGGAAAGACCAGAGCCCCAATGTCTGTGCTGCTGTAGATGCGCTGCCAATGGCCGCTGAGGAGCAGCAAGAGCTTGAGTGGCTGGCACTTTTGGTGTGCTAGCAATCGTCCGACGTTCGTGATTTTTCCGGTTTTTTTTTGGGGGGGCGCCCATGTGCAGGTGGTGGCAAACGTCGAAGCCCTGCTCCTCAGGGAAAGCCCGGAGCCCCACTGTCTCTGCTGCTGTAGATGCGCTGCCAATGGCCGCTGAGGAGCAGCAAGAGCTTGAGTGGCTGGCGCTTTTGGGGTGGGAGCAATCATCCGACTTTCGCGATTTTTCGGGTTTTTTTTTCGGGGGGCGACCACGTGCAGCTGGTGGCAAACGTCGAAGCCCTGCTCCTCAGGGAAAGCCCGGAGCCCCAATGTCTGTGCTGCTGTAGATGCGCTGCCAATGGCCGCTGAGGAGCAGCAAGAGTTTGAGTGGCTGGCACTTTTGGTGTGGAAGCAATCGTCCGACGTTCGTGATTGTTCGGGGTTTTTTTCGGGGGGGGGGGCCAAGTGCAGGTGGTGGCAAACGTCGAAGCCCTGCTCCTCAGGGAAAGCCCGGAGCCCCACTGTCTCTGCTGCTGTAGATGTGCTACAAATGGCCGCTGAGGAGCAGCAAGAGCTTGAGTGGCTGGCACTTTTGGTGTGGGAGCAATCGTCCGACGTTCGTTATTTTTCGGGGTGTTTTTTGGGCGGCGCCCACGTGCAGCTGGTGGCAAACGTCGAAGCCCTGCTCCTCAGGGAAAGCCCGGAGCCCCAATGTCTGTGCTGCTGTAGATGCGCTGCAAAGGACCGTTGAGAAGCAGCAAGAGCTTGAGTGGCTGGCACTTTTGGTGTGGGAGCAATCGTCCGACATTCGTGATTTTTTCGATTTTATTTTTGGGGGGCGCCCAGGTGCAGCTGGTGGCAAACGTCGAAGCCCTGCTCCTCAGGGAAAGCCCGGAGACCCAATGTCTGTGCTGCTGTAGATGCGCTGCAAATGACCATTGAGAAGCAGCAAGAGCTTGAGTGGCTGGCACTTTTGGTGTGGGAGCATTCATCCGATTTTCGCGATTTTTCGGGTTTTTTTTCGGGGGGCGCCCAGGTGCACCTGGTGGCAAACGTCGAAGTCCTGCTCCTCAGGGAAAGCCCGGAGCCCCAATGTCTCTAGTGCTGTAGATGCGCTGCCAATGGCCGCTGAGGAGCAGAAAGAGTTTGAGTGGCTGGCACTTTTGGTGTGGGAGCAATCGTCCGATGTTCGTTATATTTCGGGGTTTTTTTTCGGTCGGCGCCCCGGTGCAGCTTGTGGCAAACGACGAAGCCCTGCTCCTCAGGGAAAGCCCGGAGCCCCAATGTCTGTGCTGCTGTAGATGCGCTGCCAATGGCCGCTGAGGAGCAGCATGATCTTGAATTGCTGGCACTTTTGGTATGGAAGCAATCGTCCGACGTTCGTGGTTTTCGGGTTTATTTTTCGGGGGCGCCCAGGTGCATCTGGTGGCAAACGTCGAAGCCCTGCTCCTCAGGGAAAGCCCGGAGCCCCAATGTCTGTGCTGCTGTAGATGCGCTGCCAATGGCCGCTGAGGAGCAGCAAGAGCTTGAGTTGCTGGCACTTTAGGTGTGAGAGCAAACGTCCGACGTCCGCGATTTTTCAGGATTTTTTTTCGGGGTGTCCCGGGTGCAGCAGTAGGCAAACGACGAAGCCCTGCTCCTCAGGGAAAGCCCGGAGCCCCAGTGTCTGTGCTGCTGTAGATGCGCTGCCAATGGCCGCTGAGGAGCAGCAAGAGCTTGAGTGGCTGGCATTTTTGGTGTGGGAGCAATCGTCCGATGTTCGTGATTTTTGAGGATTTTTTTTTCGGGGGGCGCCCAGGTGCAGCTGGTGGAAACGTCGAAGCCCTGCTCCTCAGGGAAAGCCCGGAGCCCTAATGTCTCTAGTGCTGTAGATGCGCTGCCAATGGCCGCTGAGGAGCAGAAAGAGTTTGAGTGGCTGACCCTTTTGGGGTGGAAGCAATCTTCCGACGTTCGTGATTTTTCGGGCTATTTTTTCGGGGGGGGGCCCACGTGCAGGTGGTGGCAAACGTCGAAGCCCTGCTCCTCAGGGAAAGCCCGGAGCCCCAATGTCTGTGGTGCTGTAGATGCGCTGCCAATGGCCACTGAGGAGCAGCAAGAGCTTGAGTTGCTGGCACTTTTGGTATGGAAGCAATCGTCCGATGTTCGTGATTTTTCGGGTTTTTTTTTCGGGGGCGCCCAGGTGCAGCTGGTGGCAAACGTCGAAGCCCTGCTCCTCAGGGAAAGCCCGGAGCCCCAGTGTCTGTGCTGCTGTAGATGCGCTGCCAATGGCCAGTGAGGAGCAGCAAGAGCTTGAGTGGCTGGCACTTTTGATGTGGGTGCAATCGTCCGACTTTCGTGATTTTTCTGGTTTTATTTTCGGGGGGTGCCCAGGTGCAGCTGGTGGCAAACGTCGAAGCCCTGCTCCTCAGGGAAAGCCCGGAGCCCCAGTGTCTGTGCTGCTGTAGATGCGCTGCCAATGGCCGCTGAGGAGCAGCAAGAGCTTGAGTGGCTGGCACTTTTGGGGTGGGAGCAATCGTCCGACTTTCGCGATTTTTCCGGTTTTTTTTTTCGGGGGGGCGACCACGTGCAGCTGGTGGCAAACGTCGAAGCCCTGCTCCTCAGGGAAAGCCCGGAGCCCCAATGTCTGTGCTGCTGTAGATGCGCTGCCAATGGCTGCTGAGGAGCAGCAAGAGCTTGAGGGGCTGGCACTTTTGGTGTGGGAGCAATCGTCCGACGTTCGTGATTTTTGGGGGTTTTTTTTCGGGGGCGCCCAGGTGCAGCTGGTGGCAAATGTCGAAGCCCTGCTCCTCAGGGAAAGCCCGGAGCCCCAATGTCTGTGCTGCTGTAGAGGCGCTGCCAATGGCCGCTGAGGAGCAGCAAGAGCTTGAGTGGCTGGCACTTTTGGTGTGGGAGCAATCGTCCGACGTTCGTGATTTTTGGGGGTTTTTTTCGGGGGCGCCCAGGTGCACCTGGTGGCAAATGTCGAAGCCCTGCTCCTCAGGGAAAGCCCGGAGCCCCAATGTCTCTAGTGCTGTAGATGCGCTGCCAATGGCCACTGACGAGCAGCAAGAGTTTGAGTGGCTGGCACTTTTGGTGTGGGAGCAATCGTCCGACGTTCGTGATTTTTCGGGGTTTTTTTTCGGGGGGGCCAAGTGCAGCTGGTGGCAAACGTCGAAGCCCTGCTCCTCAGGGAAAGCCCAGAGCCCCACTGTCTCTGCTGCTGTAGATGCGCTACAAATGGCCGCTGAGGAGCAGCAAGAGCTTTAGTTGCTGGCACTTTTGGGGTGGGAGCAATCGTCCGACGTTCGTGATTTTTTGGGTTTTTTTTTTCCTGGGGGCGCCCAGGTGCAGCTGGTGGCAATTGTCGAAGCCCTGCTCCTCAGGAAAAGTCTGGAGCCCCAGTGTCTGTGCTGCTGTAGATGCGCTGCCAATGGCCGCTGAGGAGCAGCAAGAGCTTGAGTGGCTGGCATTTTTGGTGTGGGAGCAATCGTCCGACGTTCGTGATTTGTCGGGATTTTTTTTCGGGGGGCGCCCACGTGAAGCTGGTGGCAAACGTCGAAGCCCTGCTTCTCAGGGAAAGCCCGGAGCCCCAATGTCTGTGCTGCTGTAGAGGCGCTGCCAATGGCCGCTGAGGAGCAGCAAGAGCTTGAGTGGCTGGCACTTTTGGTGTGGGAGCAATCGTCCGACGTTCGTGATTTTTCGGGGTTTTTTTCGGGGGGGGGGCCAAGTGCAGCTGGTGGCAAACGTCGAAGCCCTGCTCCTCAGGGAAAGCCCAGAGCCCCACTGTCTCTGCTGCTGTAGATGCGCTACAAATGGCCGCTGAGGAGCAGCAAGAGCTTTAGTTGCTGGCACTTTTGGTGTGGGAGCAATCGTCCGACGTTCGTGATCTTTTGGTTTTTTTCCTGGGGGCGCCCAGGTGCAGCTGGTGGCAATTGTCGAAGCCCTGCTCCTCAGGAAAAGTCTGGAGCCCCAGTGTCTGTGCTGCTGTAGATGCGCTGCCAATGGCCGCTGAGGAGCAGCAAGAGCTTGAGTGGCTGGCATTTTTGGTGTGGGAGCAATCGTCCGACGTTCGTGATTTGTCGGGGTTTTTTTCGGGGGGCGCCCAGGTGCAGCTGGTGGCAAACGTCGAAGCCCTGCTCCTCAGGGAAAGCCCGGAGCCCCAATGTCTGTGCTGCTGTAGATGCGCTGCCAATGCCCGCAGAGGAGCAGCAACAGCTTGAGTGGCTGGCACTTTTGGTGTGGGACAGATCGTCCGACGTTCGCGATTTTTCTGGTTTTATTTTCGGGGGGTGCCCAGGTGCAGCTGGTGGCAAACGTCGAAGCCCTGCTCCTCAGGGAAAGCTCGGAGCCCCAAAGTCTATGCTGCTGTAGATGCGCTGCCAATGGCCGCTGAGGAGCAGCAAGAGCTTGAGTGGCTGGCACTTTTGGTGTGGGAGCAATCGTCCGACGTTCGTGATTTTTGGGGGTTTTTTTCGGGGGGCGCCCAGGTGCACCTGGTGGCAAATGTCGAAGCCCTGCTCCTCAGGGAAAGCCCGGAGCCCCAATGTCTCTAGTGCTGTAGATGCGCTGCCAATGGCCACTGACGAGCAGCAAGAGTTTGAGTGGCTGGCACTTTTGGTGTGGGAGCAATCGTCCGACGTTCGTGATTTTTCGGGGTTTTTTTTCGGGGGGGGGGCAAGTGCAGCTGGTGGCAAACGTCGAAGCCCTGCTCCTCAGGGAAAGCCCAGAGCCCCACTGTCTCTGCTGCTGTAGATGCGCTACAAATGGCCGCTGAGGAGCAGCAAGAGCTTTAGTTGCTGGCACTTTTGGGGTGGGAGCAATCGTCCGACGTTCGTGATTTTTTGGGTTTTTTTTCCTGGGGGCGCCCAGGTGCAGCTGGTGGCAATTGTCGAAGCCCTGCTCCTCAGGAAAAGTCTGGAGCCCCAGTGTCTGTGCTGCTGTAGATGCGCTGCCAATGGCCGCTGAGGAGCAGCAAGAGCTTGAGTGGCTGGCATTTTTGGTGTGGGAGCAATCGTCCGACGTTCGTGATTTGTCGGGATTTTTTTTTCGGGGGGCGCCCACGTGAAGCTGGTGGCAAACGTCGAAGCCCTGCTTCTCAGGGAAAGCCCGGAGCCCCAATGTCTGTGCTGCTGTAGAGGCGCTGCCAATGGCCGCTGAGGAGCAGCAAGAGCTTGAGTGGCTGGCACTTTTGGTGTGGGAGCAATCGTCCGACGTTCGTGATTTTTCGGGGTTTTTTTTTTCGGGGGGGGCCAAGTGCAGCTGGTGGCAAACGTCGAAGCCCTGCTCCTCAGGGAAAGCCCAGAGCCCCACTGTCTCTGCTGCTGTAGATGCGCTACAAATGGCCGCTGAGGAGCAGCAAGAGCTTTAGTTGCTGGCACTTTTGGTGTGGGAGCAATCGTCCGACGTTCGTGATCTTTTGGTTTTTTTTTTTCCTGGGGGCGCCCAGGTGCAGCTGGTGGCAATTGTCGAAGCCCTGCTCCTCAGGAAAAGTCTGGAGCCCCAGTGTCTGTGCTGCTGTAGATGCGCTGCCAATGGCCGCTGAGGAGCAGCAAGAGCTTGAGTGGCTGGCATTTTTGGTGTGGGAGCAATCGTCCGACGTTCGTGATTTGTCGGGGTTTTTTTTCGGGGCGCCCAGGTGCAGCTGGTGGCAAACGTCGAAGCCCTGCTCCTCAGGGAAAGCCCGGAGCCCCAATGTCTGTGCTGCTGTAGATGCGCTGCCAATGCCCGCAGAGGAGCAGCAACAGCTTGAGTGGCTGGCACTTTTGGTGTGGGACAGATCGTCCGACGTTCGCGATTTTTCTGGTTTTATTTTCGGGGGGTGCCCAGGTGCAGCTGGTGGCAAACGTCGAAGCCCTGCTCCTCAGGGAAAGCTCGGAGCCCCAAAGTCTATGCTGCTGTAGATGCGCTGCCAATGGCCACTGAGGAGCAGCAATAAATTGAGTGGCTGGCACTTTTGATGTGGGAGCAATCGTCCGACGTTCGTGATTTTTCTGGGTTTTTTTTCGGGGCGCCCAGGTGCAGCTGGTGGCAAACGTCGAAGCCCTGCTCCTCAGGGAAAGACCAGAGCCCCAATGTCTGTGCTGCTGTAGATGCGCTGCCAATGGCCGCTGGGGAGCAGAAAGAGCTTGAGTGGCTGGCACTTTTGGTGTGCTAGCAATCGTCCGACGTTCGTTATTTTTCGGGTTTTTTTCGGGGGCGCCCAGGTGCAGCTGGTGGCAAACGTCGAAGCCCTGCTCCTCAGGGAAAGCCCGGAGCCCCAATGTCTGTGCTGCTGTAGATGCGCTGCCAATGGCCTCTGAGGAGCTGCAAGAGCTTGAGTGGCTGGCACTTTTGGTATGGAAGCAATCGTCCGACGTTCGTGATTTTTCTGGGTTTTTTTTCGGGGTGTCCCAGGTGCAGCTGGTGGCAAACGTCGAAGCCCTGCTCCTCAGGGAAAGCCCGGAGCCCCAGTGTCTGTGCTGCTGTAGATGCGCTGCCAATGGCCGCTGAGGAGCAGCAAGAGCTTGAGTGGCTGGCACTTTTGGTGTGGGAGCAATCGTCCGACGTTCGTGATTTGTGGGGGTTTTTTTTCGGGGGGCGCCCAGGTGCAGCTGGTGGCAAATGTCGAAGCCCTGGTCCTCAGGGAAAGCCCGGAGCCCCAATGTCTGTGCTGCTGTAGAGGCGCTGCCAATGGCCGCTGAGGAGCAGCAAGAGCTTGAGTGGCTGGCACTTTTGGTGTGGGAGCAATCGTCCGACGTTCGTGATTTTTGGGGGTTTTTTTCGGGGGGCGCCCAGGTGCACCTGGTGGCAAATGTCGAAGCCCTGTTCCTCAGGGAAAGCCCGGAGCCCCAATGTCTCTAGTGCTGTAGATGCGCTGCTAATGGCCACTGACGAGCAGCAAGAGTTTGAGTGGCTGGCACTTTTGGTGTGGGAGCGATCGTCCGACGTTCGTGATTTTTCGGGGTTTTTTTTCGGGGGGGGGCCAAGTGCAGCTGGTGGCAAACGTCGAAGCCCTGCTCCTCAGGGAAAGCCCAGAGCCCCACTGTCTCTGCTGCTGTAGATGCGCTACAAATGGCCGCTGAGGAGCAGCAAGAGCTTTAGTTGCTGGCACTTTTGGTGTGGGAGCAATCGTCCAACGTTCGTGATTTTTTGGTTTTTTTTTCCTGGGGCCGCCCAGGTGCAGCTGGTGGCAATTGTCGAAGCCCTGCTCCTCAGGAAAACTCTGGAGCCCCAGTGTCTGTGCTGCTGTAGATGCGCTGCCAATGGCCGCTGAGGAGCAGCAAGAGCTTGAGTGGCTGGCATTTTTGGTGTGGGAGCAATCGTCCGACGTTCGTGATTTGTCGGGTTTTTTTTTCGGGGGGCGCCCAGGTGGAGATGCTGGCAAACGTCGAAGCCCTGCTCCTCAGGGAAAGCCCGGAGCCCCAATGTCTGTGCTGCTGTAGATGCGCTGCCAATGGCCGCTGAGGAGCAGCAAGAGTTTGAGTGGATGGCACTTTTGGTGTGGAAGCAATCGTCCGACGTTCGTGATTGTTCGGGGTTTTTTTTTCGGGGGGGGGCCAAGTGCAGGTGGTGGCAAACGTCGAAGCCCTGCTCCTCAGGGAAAGCCCGGAGCCCCACTGTCTCTGCTGCTGTAGATGTGCTACAAATGGCCGCTGAGGAGCAGCAAGAGCTTGAGTGGCTGGCACTTTTGGTGTGGGAGCAATCGTCCGACGTTCGTTATTTTTCGGGGTGTTTTTTTGGGCGGCGCCCACGTGCAGCTGGTGGCAAACGTCGAAGCCCTGCTCCTCAGGGAAAGCCCGGAGCCCCAATGTCTGTGCTGCTGTAGATGCGCTGCAAAGGACCGTTGAGAAGCAGCAAGAGCTTGAGTGGCTGGCACTTTTGGTGTGGGAGCAATCGTCCGACATTCGTGATTTTTTCGATTTTATTTTTTGGGGGGCGCCCAGGTGCAGCTGGTGGCAAACGTCGAAGCCCTGCTCCTCAGGGAAAGCCCGGAGACCCAATGTCTGTGCTGCTGTAGATGCGCTGCAAATGACCATTGAGAAGCAGCAAGAGCTTGAGTGGCTGGCACTTTTGGTGTGGGAGCATTCATCCGATTTTCGCGATTTTTCGGGGTTTTTTTTTCGGGGGCGCCCAGGTGCACCTGGTGGCAAACGTCGAAGTCCTGCTCCTCAGGGGAAAGCCCGGAGCCCCAATGTCTCTAGTGCTGTAGATGCGCTGCCAATGGCCGCTGAGGAGCAGAAAGAGTTTGAGTGGCTGGCACTTTTGGTGTGGGAGCAATCGTCCGATGTTCGTTATATTTCGGGGTTTTTTTTCGGTCGGCGCCCCGGTGCAGCTTGTGGCAAACGACGAAGCCCTGCTCCTCAGGGAAAGCCCGGAGCCCCAGTGTCTGTGCTGCTGTAGATGCGCTGCCAATGGCCGCTGAGGAGCAGCATGATCTTGAATTGCTGGCACTTTTGGTATGGAAGCAATCGTCCGACGTTCGTGGTTTTTCGGGTTTATTTTTCGGGGGCGCCCAGGTGCATCTGGTGGCAAACGTCGAAGCCCTGCTCCTCAGGGAAAGCCCGGAGCCCCAATGTCTGTGCTGCTGTAGATGCGCTGCCAATGGCCGCTGAGGAGCAGCAAGAGCTTGAAGTTGCTGGCACTTTAGGTGTGAGAGCAAACGTCCGACGTCCGCGATTTTTCAGGATTTTTTTTCGGGGTGTCCCGGGTGCAGCAGTAGGCAAACGACGAAGCCCTGCTCCTCAGGGAAAGCCCGGAGCCCCAGTGTCTGTGCTGCTGTAGATGCGCTGCCAATGGCCGCTGAGGAGCAGCAAGAGCTTGAGTGGCTGGCATTTTTGGTGTGGGAGCAATCGTCCGATGTTCGTGATTTTTGAGGATTTTTTTTTTCGGGGGGCGCCCAGGTGCAGCTGGTGGAAACGTCGAAGCCCTGCTCCTCAGGGAAAGCCCGGAGCCCTAATGTCTCTAGTGCTGTAGATGCGCTGCCAATGGCCGCTGAGGAGCAGAAAGAGTTTGAGTGGCTGACCCTTTTGGGGTGGAAGCAATCTTCCGACGTTCGTGATTTTTCGGGCTATTTTTTCGGGGGGGGCCCACGTGCAGGTGGTGGCAAACGTCGAAGCCCTGCTCCTCAGGGAAAGCCCGGAGCCCCAATGTCTGTGGTGCTGTAGATGCGCTGCCAATGGCCACTGAGGAGCAGCAAGAGCTTGAGTTGCTGGCACTTTTGGTATGGAAGCAATCGTCCGATGTTCGTGATTTTTCGGGTTTTTTTTTCGGGGCGCCCAGGTGCAGCTGGTGGCAAACGTCGAAGCCCTGCTCCTCAGGGAAAGCCCGGAGCCCCAGTGTCTGTGCTGCTGTAGATGCGCTGCCAATGGCCAGTGAGGAGCAGCAAGAGCTTGAGTGGCTGGCACTTTTGATGTGGGTGCAATCGTCCGACTTTCGTGATTTTTCTGGTTTTATTTTCGGGGGGTGCCCAGGTGCAGCTGGTGGCAAACGTCGAAGCCCTGCTCCTCAGGGAAAGCCCGGAGCCCCAGTGTCTGTGCTGCTGTAGATGCGCTGCCAATGGCCGCTGAGGAGCAGCAAGAGCTTGAGTGGCTGGCACTTTTGGGGTGGGAGCAATCGTCCGACTTTCGCGATTTTTCCGGTTTTTTCGGGGGGCGACCACGTGCAGCTGGTGGCAAACGTCGAAGCCCTGCTCCTCAGGGAAAGCCCGGAGCCCCAATGTCTGTGCTGCTGTAGATGCGCTGCCAATGGCTGCTGAGGAGCAGCAAGAGCTTGAGGGGCTGGCACTTTTGGTGTGGGAGCAATCGTCCGACGTTCGTGATTTTTGGGGGTTTTTTTTCGGGGGCGCCCAGGTGCAGCTGGTGGCAAATGTCGAAGCCCTGCTCCTCAGGGAAAGCCCGGAGCCCCAATGTCTGTGCTGCTGTAGGCGCTGCCAATGGCCGCTGAGGAGCAGCAAGAGCTTGAGTGGCTGGCACTTTTGGTGTGGGAGCAATCGTCCGACGTTCGTGATTTTTGGGGGTTTTTTTCGGGGGGCGCCCAGGTGCACCTGGTGGCAAATGTCGAAGCCCTGCTCCTCAGGGAAAGCCCGGAGCCCCAATGTCTCTAGTGCTGTAGATGCGCTGCCAATGGCCACTGACGAGCAGCAAGAGTTTGAGTGGCTGGCACTTTTGGTGTGGGAGCAATCGTCCGACGTTCGTGATTTTTCGGGGTTTTTTTTTCGGGGGGGGCCAAGTGCAGCTGGTGGCAAACGTCGAAGCCCTGCTCCTCAGGGAAAGCCCAGAGCCCCACTGTCTCTGCTGCTGTAGATGCGCTACAAATGGCCGCTGAGGAGCAGCAAGAGCTTTAGTTGCTGGCACTTTTGGGGTGGGAGCAATCGTCCGACGTTCGTGATTTTTTTGGGTTTTTTTTCCTGGGGGCGCCCAGGTGCAGCTGGTGGCAATTGTCGAAGCCCTGCTCCTCAGGAAAAGTCTGGAGCCCCAGTGTCTGTGCTGCTGTAGATGCGCTGCCAATGGCCGCTGAGGAGCAGCAAGAGCTTGAGTGGCTGGCATTTTTGGTGTGGGAGCAATCGTCCGACGTTCGTGATTTGTCGGGATTTTTTTTTCGGGGGGCGCCCACGTGAAGCTGGTGGCAAACGTCGAAGCCCTGCTTCTCAGGGAAAGCCCGGAGCCCCAATGTCTGTGCTGCTGTAGAGGCGCTGCCAATGGCCGCTGAGGAGCAGCAAGAGCTTGAGTGGCTGGCACTTTTGGTGTGGGAGCAATCGTCCGACGTTCGTGATTTTTCGGGGTTTTCGGGGGGGGGCCAAGTGCAGCTGGTGGCAAACGTCGAAGCCCTGCTCCTCAGGGAAAGCCCAGAGCCCCACTGTCTCTGCTGCTGTAGATGCGCTACAAATGGCCGCTGAGGAGCAGCAAGAGCTTTAGTTGCTGGCACTTTTGGTGTGGGAGCAATCGTCCGACGTTCGTGATCTTTTGGTTTTTCCTGGGGGCGCCCAGGTGCAGCTGGTGGCAATTGTCGAAGCCCTGCTCCTCAGGAAAAGTCTGGAGCCCCAGTGTCTGTGCTGCTGTAGATGCGCTGCCAATGGCCGCTGAGGAGCAGCAAGAGCTTGAGTGGCTGGCATTTTTGGTGTGGGAGCAATCGTCCGACGTTCGTGATTTGTCGGGGTTTTTTTTCGGGGGGCGCCCAGGTGCAGCTGGTGGCAAACGTCGAAGCCCTGCTCCTCAGGGAAAGCCCGGAGCCCCAATGTCTGTGCTGCTGTAGATGCGCTGCCAATGCCCGCAGAGGAGCAGCAACAGCTTGAGTGGCTGGCACTTTTGGTGTGGGACAGATCGTCCGACGTTCGCGATTTTTCTGGTTTTATTTTCGGGGGGTGCCCAGGTGCAGCTGGTGGCAAACGTCGAAGCCCTGCTCCTCAGGGAAAGCTCGGAGCCCCAAAGTCTATGCTGCTGTAGATGCGCTGCCAATGGCCACTGAGGAGCAGCAATAAATTGAGTGGCTGGCACTTTTGATGTGGGAGCAATCGTCCGACGTTCGTGATTTTTCTGGGTTTTTTTTCGGGGGGCGCCCAGGTGCAGCTGGTGGCAAACGTCGAAGCCCTGCTCCTCAGGGAAAGACCAGAGCCCCAATGTCTGTGCTGCTGTAGATGCGCTGCCAATGGCCGCTGGGGAGCAGAAAGAGCTTGAGTGGCTGGCACTTTTGGTGTGCTAGCAATCGTCCGACGTTCGTTATTTTTCGGGTTTTTTTTTCGGGGGGCGCCCAGGTGCAGCTGGTGGCAAACGTCGAAGCCCTGCTCCTCAGGGAAAGCCCGGAGCCCCAATGTCTGTGCTGCTGTAGATGCGCTGCCAATGGCCTCTGAGGAGCTGCAAAGCTTGAGTGGCTGGCACTTTTGGTATGGAAGCAATCGTCCGACGTTCGTGATTTTTCTGGGTTTTTTTTCGGGGTGTCCCAGGTGCAGCTGGTGGCAAACGTCGAAGCCCTGCTCCTCAGGGAAAGCCCGGAGCCCCAGTGTCTGTGCTGCTGTAGATGCGCTGCCAATGGCCGCTGAGGAGCAGCAAGAGCTTGAGTGGCTGGCACTTTTGGTGTGGGAGCAATCGTCCGACGTTCGTGATTTGTGGGGGTTTTTTTCGGGGGCGCCCAGGTGCAGCTGGTGGCAAATGTCGAAGCCCTGGTCCTCAGGGAAAGCCCGGAGCCCCAATGTCTGTGCTGCTGTAGAGGCGCTGCCAATGGCCGCTGAGGAGCAGCAAGAGCTTGAGTGGCTGGCACTTTTGGTGTGGGAGCAATCGTCCGACGTTCGTGATTTTTGGGGGTTTTTTTCGGGGGGCGCCCAGGTGCACCTGGTGGCAAATGTCGAAGCCCTGTTCCTCAGGGAAAGCCCGGAGCCCCAATGTCTCTAGTGCTGTAGATGCGCTGCTAATGGCCACTGACGAGCAGCAAGAGTTTGAGTGGCTGGCACTTTTGGTGTGGGAGCGATCGTCCGACGTTCGTGATTTTTGGGGTTTTTTCGGGGGGGGGGCCAAGTGCAGCTGGTGGCAAACGTCGAAGCCCTGCTCCTCAGGGAAAGCCCAGAGCCCCACTGTCTCTGCTGCTGTAGATGCGCTACAAATGGCCGCTGAGGAGCAGCAAGAGCTTTAGTTGCTGGCACTTTTGGTGTGGGAGCAATCGTCCAACGTTCGTGATTTTTTGGTTTTTTTTTCCTGGGGGCGCCCAGGTGCAGCTGGTGGCAATTGTCGAAGCCCTGCTCCTCAGGAAAACTCTGGAGCCCCAGTGTCTGTGCTGCTGTAGATGCGCTGCCAATGGCCGCTGAGGAGCAGCAAGAGCTTGAGTGGCTGGCATTTTTGGTGTGGGAGCAATCGTCCGACGTTCGTGATTTGTCGGGTTTTTTTTTCGGGGGGCGCCCAGGTGGAGATGCTGGCAAACGTCGAAGCCCTGCTCCTCAGGGAAAGCCCGGAGCCCCAATGTCTCTAGTGCTGTAGATGCGCTGCCAATGGCCGCTGAGGAGCAGCAAGAGTTTGAGTGGATGGCACTTTTGGTGTGGAAGCAATCGTCCGACGTTCGTGATTTTTCGGGGTTTTTTTTTCGGGGGGGGGCCAAGTGCAGCTGGTGGCAAACGTCGAAGCCCTGCTCCTCAGGGAAAGCCCAGAGCCCCACTGTCTCTGCTGCTGTAGATGCGCTACAAATGGCCGCTGAGGAGCAGCAAGAGCTTTAGTTGCTGGCACTTTTGGGGTGGGAGCAATCGTCCGACGTTCGTGATTTTTTGGGTTTTTTTTTCTGGGGGCGCCCAGGTGCAGCTGGTGGCAATTGTCGAAGCCCTGCTCCTCAGGAAAAGTCTGGAGCCCCAGTGTCTGTGCTGCTGTAGATGCGCTGCCAATGGCCGCTGAGGAGCAGCAAGAGCTTGAGTGGCTGGCATTTTTGGTGTGGGAGCAATTGTTCGACGTTCGTGATTTGTCGGGGTTTTTTTTCGGGGGGCGCCCACGTGAAGCTGGTGGCAAACGTCGAAGCCCTGCTCCTCAGGGAAAGCCCGGAGCCCCAATGTCTGTGGTGCTGTAGATGCGCTGCCAATGGCCGCTGAGGAGCAGCAACAGCTTGAGTGCCTGGCACTTTTGGTGTGGGACAGATCGTCCGACGTTCGCGATTTTTCTGGTTTTATTTTCGGGGGGTGCCCAGGTGCAGCTGGTGGCAAACGTCGAAGCCCTGCTCCTCAGGGAAAGCCCGGAGCCCCAATGTCTGTGCTGCTGTAGATGCGCTGCCAATGGCCGCTGACGAGCAGCAAGAGCTTGAGTGGCTGGCACTTTAGTAGTGAGAGCAATTGTCCGACGTTCGCAATTTTTCAGGATTTTTTTTCGGGGTGTCCGAGGTGCAGCTGGTGGCAAACGTCGAAGCCCTGCTCCTCAGGGAAAGCCCGGAGCCCCAAAGTCTATGCTGCTGTAGATGCGCTGCCAATGGCCACTGAGGAGCAGCAAGAGCTTGAGTGGCTGGCACTTTTGGGGTGGGAGCAATCGTCCGACATTCGTGATTTTTTGGGTTTTATTTTTGGGGGGCGCCCAGGTGGAGATGCTGGCAAACGTCGAAGCCCTGCTCCTCAGGGAAAGCCCGGAGACCCAATGTCTGTGGTGCTGTAGAAGCGCTGCCAATGGCCGCTGAGGAGCAGCAAGAGCTTGAGTGGCTGACACTTTTGGTGTGGGAGCAATCTTCCGACGTTCGTGATTTTTCTGCGTTTTTTTTCGGGGGGCGCCCAGGTGCAGCTGGTGGCAAACGTCGAAGCCCTGCTCCTCAGGGAAAGCCCGGAGCCCCAGTGTCTCTAGTGCCGTAGATGCGGTGGCAAAGGCCGCTGAGGAGCAGCAAGAGCTTGAGTGGCTGGCACTTTTGGTGTGGGAGCAATCGTCCGACGTTCGTTATTTTTCGGGTTTTTTTTTTCGGGGGCGCCCACGTGCAGCTGGTGGCAAACGTCGAAGCCCTGCTCCTCAGGGAAAGCCCGGAGCCCCAACTGTCTCTGCTGCTGTAGATGCGCTGCCAATGGCCGCTGAGGAGCAGCAAGAGCTTGAGTGGCTGGCACTTTTGGTGTGCTAGCAATCGTCCGACGTTCGTGATTTTTCTGGGGTTTTTTTTCGGGGGGTGCCCAGGTGCAGCTGGTGGCATACGTCGAAGCCCTGCTCCTCAGGGAAAGCCCGGATCCCCAATGTCTGTGGTGCTGTAGATGCGCTGCCAATGGCCACTGAGGAGCAGCAAGAGCTTGAGTGGCTGGCACTTTTGGTGTGGAAGCAATCGTCCGACGTTAGTGATTTTTTTGGGGTTTTTTATTCGGGGGGGGGGGCCAAGTGCAGGTGGTGGCAAACGTCGAAGCCCTGCTCCTCAGGGAAAGCCCGGAGCCCCAATGTCTGTGCTGCTGTAGATGCGCTGCCAATGGCCGCTGAGGAGCAGCAAGAGTTTGAGTGGCTGGCACTTTTGGTGTGGAAGCAATCGTCCGACGTTCGTGATTTTTCGGGGTTTTTTTTTCGGGGGGGGGCCAAGTGCAGGTGGTGGCAAACGTCGAAGCCCTGCTCCTCAGGGAAAGCCCGGAGCCCCACTGTCTCTGCTGCTGTAGATGCGCTACAAATGGCCGCTGAGGAGCAGCAAGAGCTTGAGTGGCTGGCACTTTTGGTGTGGGAGCAATCGTCCGACGTTCGTTATTTTTCGGGGTGTTTTTTTTGGGCGGCGCCCACGTGCAGCTGGTGGCAAACGTCGAAGCCCTGCTCCTCAGGGAAAGCCCAGAGCCCCAGTGTCTGTGCTCCCGTAGATGCGCTGCAAATGACCACTGAGGAGCTGCAAGAGCTTGAGTGGCTGGCACTTTTGGTATGGAAGCAATCGTCCGACGTTCGTGATTTTTCTGGGTTTTTTTTCGGGGTGTCCCAGGTGCAGCTGGTGGCAAACGTCGAAGCCCTGCTCCTCAGGGAAAGCCCGGAGCCCCAGTGTCTGTGCTGCTGTAGATGCGCTGCCAATGGCCGCTGAGGAGCAGCAAGAGCTTGAGTGGCTGGCACTTTTGGGGTGGGAGCAATCGTCCGACTTTCGCGATTTTTCGGGTTTTTTTTCGGGGGGGCGCCCAGGTGCAGCTGGTGGCAAACGTCGAAGCCCTGCTCCTCAGGGAAAGCCCGGAGCCCCAATGTCTGTGGTGCTGTAGATGCGCTGCCAATACCCGCAGAGGAGCAGCAACAGCTTGAGTGGCTGGCACTTTTGGTGTGGGACAGATCGTCCGACGTTCGCGATTTTTCTGGTTTTATTTTCGGGGGTGCCCAGGTGCAGCTGGTGGCAAACGTCGAAGCCCTGCTCCTCAGGGAAAGCTCGGAGCCCCAAAGTCTATGCTGCTGTAGATGCGCTGCCAATGGCCACTGAGGAGCAGCAAGAGCTTGAGTGGCTGGCACTTTTGATGTGGGAGCAATCGTCCGACGTTCGTGATTTTTCGGGGTTTATTTTCGGGGGGCGCCCACGTGCAGCTGGTGGCAAACGTCGAAGCCCTGCTCCTCAGGGAAAGCCCGGAGCCCCAATATCTGTGATGCTGTAGATGCGCTGCAAATGACCACTGAGGAGCAGCAATAAATTGAGTGGCTGGCACTTTTGATGTGGGAGCAATCGTCCGACGTTCGTGATTTTTCTGGGTTTTTTTCGGGGCGCCCAGGTGCAGCTGGTGGCAAACGTCGAAGCCCTGCTCCTCAGGGAAAGACCAGAGCCCCAATGTCTGTGCTGCTGTAGATGCGCTGCCAATGGCCGCTGGGGAGCAGCAAGAGCTTGAGTGGCTGGCACTTTTGGTGTGCTAGCAATCGTCCGACGTTCGTTATTTTTCGGGTTTTTTTTTCGGGGGGCGCCCAGGTGCAGCTGGGGGCAAACGTCGAAGCCCTGCTCCTCAGGGAAAGCCCGGAGCCCCAATGTCTGTGCTGCTGTAGATGCGCTGCCAATGGCCTCTGAGGAGCTGCAAGAGCTTGAGTGGCTGGCACTTTTGGTATGGAAGCAATCGTCCGACGTTCGTGATTTTTCTGGGTTTTTTCGGGGTGTCCCAGGTGCAGCTGGTGGCAAACGTCGAAGCCCTGCTCCTCAGGGAAAGCCCGGAGCCCCAGTGTCTGTGCTGCTGTAGATGCGCTGCCAATGGCCGCTGAGGAGCAGCAAGAGCTTGAGTGGCTGGCACTTTTGGGGTGGGAGCAATCGTCCGACTTTCGCGATTTTTCGGGTTTTTTTTTCGGGGGGCGCCCAGGTGCAGCTGGTGGCAAACGTCGAAGCCCTGCTCCTCAGGGAAAGCCCGGAGCCCCAATGTCTCTAGTGCTGTAGATGCGCTGCCAATGGCCGCTGAGGAGCAGCAAGAGTTTGAGTGGATGGCACTTTTGGTGTGGAAGCAATCGTCCGACGTTCGTGATTTTTCGGGGTTTTTTTTCGGGGGGGGGCCAAGTGCAGCTGGTGGCAAACGTCGAAGCCCTGCTCCTCAGGGAAAGCCCAGAGCCCCACTGTCTCTGCTGCTGTAGATGCGCTACAAATGGCCGCTGAGGAGCAGCAAGAGCTTTAGTTGCTGGCACTTTTGGGGTGGGAGCAATCGTCCGACGTTCGTGATTTTTTGGGTTTTTTTTTCTGGGGGCGCCCAGGTGCAGCTGGTGGCAATTGTCGAAGCCCTGCTCCTCAGGAAAAGTCTGGAGCCCCAGTGTCTGTGCTGCTGTAGATGCGCTGCCAATGGCCGCTGAGGAGCAGCAAGAGCTTGAGTGGCTGGCATTTTTGGTGTGGGAGCAATCGTCCGACGTTCGTGATTTGTCGGGGTTTTTTTTTTTTCGGGGGGCGCCCACGTGAAGCTGGTGGCAAACGTCGAAGCCCTGCTCCTCAGGGAAAGCCCGGAGCCCCAATGTCTGTGGTGCTGTAGATGCGCTGCCAATGGCCGCTGAGGAGCAGCAACAGCTTGAGTGCCTGGCACTTTTGGTGTGGGACAGATCGTCCGACGTTCGCGATTTTTCTGGTTTTATTTTCGGGGGGTGCCCAGGTGCAGCTGGTGGCAAACGTCGAAGCCCTGCTCCTCAGGGAAAGCCCGGAGCCCCAATGTCTGTGCTGCTGTAGATGCGCTGCCAATGGCCGCTGAGGAGCAGCAAGAGCTTGAGTGGCTGTCACTTTAGTAGTAGAGAGCAATTGTCCGACGTTCGCAATTTTTCAGGATTTTTTTTCGGGGTGTCCCAGGTGCAGCTGGTGGCAAACGTCGAAGCCCTGCTCCTCAGGGAAAGCCCGGAGCCCCAAAGTCTATGCTGCTGTAGATGCGCTGCCAATGGCCAGTGAGGAGCAGCATGAGCTTGAGTGGCTGGCACTTTTGATGTGGGAGCAATCGTCCGACATTCGTGATTTTTTCGGGGTTATTTTTCGGGGGGCGCCCAGGTGCAGCTGGTGGCAAACGTCGAAGCCCTGCTCCTCAGGGAAAGCCCGGAGCCCCAGTGTCTCTAGTGCCGTAGATGCGGTGGCAATGGCCGCTGAGGAGCAGCAAGAGCTTGAGTGGCTGGCAATTTTGGTGTGGGAGCAATCGTCCGACATTCGTGATTTTTTGGGTTTTATTTTTGGAGGGCGCCCAGGTGGAGATGCTGGCAAACGTCGAAGCCCTGCTCCTCAGGGAAAGCCCGGAGACCCAATGTCTGTGCTGCTGTAGAAGCGCTGCCAATGGCCGCTGAGGAGCAGCAAGAGCTTGAGTGGCTGACACTTTTGGTGTTTGAGCAATCTTCCGACGTTCGTGATTTTTCTGCGTTTTTTTCGGGGGCGCCCAGGTGCAGCTGGTGGCAAACGTCGAAGCCCTGCTCCTCAGGGAAAGCCCGGAGCCCCAGTGTCTCTAGTGCCGTAGATGCGGTGGCAATGGCCGCTGAGGAGCAGCAAGAGCTTGAGTGGCTGGCACTTTTGGTGTGGGAGCAATCGTCCGACGTTCGTTATTTTTCGGGTTTTTTTTTTTCGGGGGGCGCCCACGTGCAGCTGGTGGCAAACGTCGAAGCCCTGCTCCTCAGGGAAAGCCCGGAGCCCCAATGTCTGTGCTGCTGTAGATGCGCTGCCAATGGCCGCTGAGGAGCAGCAAGAGCTTGAGTGGCTGGCACTTTTGGTGTGCTAGCAATCGTCCGACGTTCGTGATTTTTCTGGGGTTTTTTTTTCGGGGGGTGCCCAGGTGCAGCTGGTGGCATACGTCGAAGCCCTGCTCCTCAGGGAAAGCCCGGATCCCCAGTGTCTGTGCTGCTGTAGATGCGCTGCCAATGGCCACTGAGGAGCAGCAAGAGCTTGAGTGGCTGGCACTTTTGGTGTGGAAGCAATCGTCCGACGTTCGTGATTTTTTGGGGTTTTTATTCGGGGGGTGCCAAGTGCAGGTGGTGGCAAACGACGAAGCCCTGCTCCTCAGGGAAAGCCCGGAGCCCCAATGTCTGTGCTGCTGTAGATGCGCTGCCAATGGCCGCTGAGGAGCAGCAAGAGCTTGAGTGGCTGGCACTTTTGGTGTGGGAGCAATCGTCCGACGTTCGTTATTTTTCGGGGTGTTTTTTTGGGCGGCGCCCACGTGCAGCTGGTGGCAAACGTCGAAGCCCTGCTCCTCAGGGAAAGCCCAGAGCCCCAGTGTCTGTGCTCCCGTAGATGCGCTGCAAATGACCACTGAGGAGCTGCAAGAGCTTGAGTGGCTGGCACTTTTGGTATGGAAGCAATCGTCCGACGTTCGTGATTTTTCTGGGTTTTTTTTCGTGGTGTCCCAGGTGCAGCTGGTGGCAAACGTCGAAGCCCTGCTCCTCAGGGAAAGCCCGGAGCCCCAGTGTCTGTGCTGCTGTAGATGCGCTGCCAATGGCCGCTGAGGAGCAGCAAGAGCTTGAGTGGCTGGCACTTTTGGGGTGGGAGCAATCGTCCGACTTTCGCGATTTTTCGGGTTTTTTTTTTCGGGGGGCGCCCAGGTGCAGCTGGTGGCAAACGTCGAAGCCCTGCTCCTCAGGGAAAGCCCGGAGCCCCAATGTCTGTGGTGCTGTAGATGCGCTGCCAATGCCCGCAGAGGAGCAGCAACAGCTTGAGTGGCTGGCACTTTTGGTGTGGGACAGATCGTCCGACGTTCGCGATTTTCTGGTTTTATTTTCGGGGGGTGCCCAGGTGCAGCTGGTGGCAAACGTCGAAGCCCTGCTCCTCAGGGAAAGCTCGGAGCCCCAAAGTCTATGCTGCTGTAGATGCGCTGCCAATGGCCACTGAGGAGCAGCAAGAGCTTGAGTGGCTGGCACTTTTGATGTGGGAGCAATCGTCCGACGTTCGTGATTTTTCGGGGTTTATTTTCGGGGGGCGCCCAGGTGCAGCTGGTGGCAAACGTCGAAGCCCTGCTCCTCAGGGAAAGCCCGGAGCCCCAATATCTGTGATGCTGTAGATGCGCTGCAAATGACCACTGAGGAGCAGCAATAAATTGAGTGGCTGGCACTTTTGATGTGGGAGCAATCGTCCGACGTTCGTGATTTTTCTGGGTTTTTTTTCGGGGGGCGCCCAGGTGCAGCTGGTGGCAAACGTCGAAGCCCTGCTCCTCAGGGAAAGACCAGAGACCCAATGTCTGTGGTGCTGTAGATGCGCTGCCAATGGCCGCTGGGGAGCAGCAAGAGCTTGAGTGGCTGGCACTTTTGGTGTGCTAGCAATCGTCTGACGTTCGTTATTTTTCGGGTTTTTTTTTCGGGGGGCGCCCAGGTGCAGCTGGTGGCAAACGTCGAAGCCCTGCTCCTCAGGGAAAGCCCGGAGCCCCAATGTCTGTGCTGCTGTAGATGCGCTGCCAATGGCCTCTGAGGAGCTGCAAGAGCTTGAGTGGCTGGCACTTTTGGTATGGAAGCAATCGTCCGACGTTCGTGATTATTCTGGGTTTTTTTTCGGGGTGTCCCAGGTGCAGCTGGTGGCAAACGTCGAAGCCCTGCTCCTCAGGGAAAGCCCGGAGCCCCAGTGTCTGTGCTGCTGTAGATGCGCTGCCAATGGCCGCTGACGAGCAGCAAGAGCTTGAGTGGCTGGCACTTTTGGTGTGGGAGCAATCGTCCGACTTTCGCGATTTTTCGGGTTTTTTTTTCGGGGGGCGCCCAGGTGCAGCTGGTGGCAAACGTCGAAGCCCTGCTCCTCAGGGAAAGCCCGGAGCCCCAATGTCTCTAGTGCTGTAGATGCGCTACAAATGGCCGCTGAGGAGCAGCAAGAGCTTTAGTTGCTGGCACTTTTGGGGTGGGAGCAATCGTCCGACGTTCGTGATTTTTGGGTTTTTTTCCTGGGGGCGCCCAGGTGCAGCTGGTGGCAATTGTCGAAGCCCTGCTCCTCAGGAAAAGTCTGGAGCCCCAGTGTCTGTGCTGCTGTAGATGCGCTGCCAATGGCCGCTGAGGAGCAGCAAGAGCTTGAGTGGCTGGCACTTTTGGGGTGGGAGCAATCGTCCGACTTTCGCGATTTTTCGGGTTTTTTTTTTTTTTTCGGGGGGCGCCCAGGTGCAGCTGGTGGCAAACGTCGAAGCCCTGCTCCTCAGGGAAAGCCCGGAGCCCCAATGTCTCTAGTGCTGTAGATGCGCTGCCAATGGCCGCTGAGGAGCAGCAAGAGCTTTAGTTGCTGGCACTTTTGGGGTGGGAGCAATCGTCCGACGTTCGTGATTTTTTGGGTTTTTTTTCCTGGGGGCGCCCAGGTGCAGCTGGTGGCAATTGTCGAAGCCCTGCTCCTCAGGGAAAGCCCGGAGCCCCAGTGTCTGTGCTGCTGTAGATGCGCTGCCAATGGCCGCTGAGGAGCAGCAAGAGCTTGAGTGGCTGGCATTTTTGGTGTGGGAGCAATCGTCCGACGTTCGTGATTTGTCGGGGTTTTTTTTCGGGGGGCGCCCACGTGAAGCTGGTGGCAAACGTCGAAGCCCTGCTCCTCAGGGAAAGCCCGGAGCCCCAATGTCTGTGGTGCTGTAGATGCGCTGCCAATGGCCGCTGAGGAGCAGCAACAGCTTGAGTGCCTGGCACTTTTGGTGTGGGACAGATCGTCCGACGTTCGCGATTTTTCTGGTTTTATTTTCGGGGGGTGCCCAGGTGCAGCTGGTGGCAAACGTCGAAGCCCTGCTCCTCAGGGAAAGCCCGGAGCCCCAATGTCTGTGCTGCTGTAGATGCGCTGCCAATGGCCGCTGAGGAGCAGCAAGAGCTTGAGTGGCTGTCACTTTAGTAGTGAGAGCAATTGTCCGACGTTCGCAATTTTTCAGGATTTTTTTTCGGGGTGTCCCAGGTGCAGCTGGTGGCAAACGTCGAAGCCCTGCTCCTCAGGGAAAGCCCGGAGCCCCAAAGTCTATGCTGCTGTAGATGCGCTGCCAATGGCCAGTGAGGAGCAGCATGAGCTTGAGTGGCTGGCACTTTTGATGTGGGAGCAATCGTCCGACATTCGTGATTTTTCGGGGTTATTTTTCGGGGGGCGCCCAGGTGCAGCTGGTGGCAAACGTCGAAGCCCTGCTCCTCAGGGAAAGCCCGGAGCCCCAGTGTCTCTAGTGCCGTAGATGCGGTGGCAATGGCCGCTGAGGAGCAGCAAGAGCTTGAGTGGCTGGCAATTTTGGTGTGGGAGCAATCGTCCGACATTCGTGATTTTTTGGGTTTTATTTTTGGGGGGCGCCCAGGTGGAGATGCTGGCAAACGTCGAAGCCCTGCTCCTCAGGGAAAGCCCGGAGACCCAATGTCTGTGGTGCTGTAGAAGCGCTGCCAATGGCCGCTGAGGAGCAGCAAGAGCTTGAGTGGCTGACACTTTTGGTGTTTGAGCAATCTTCCGACGTTCGTGATTTTTCTGCGTTTTTTTTCGGGGGGCGCCCAGGTGCAGCTGGTGGCAAACGTCGAAGCCCTGCTCCTCAGGGAAAGCCCGGAGCCCCAGTGTCTCTAGTGCCGTAGATGCGGTGGCAATGGCCGCTGAGGAGCAGCAAGAGCTTGAGTGGCTGGCACTTTTGGTGTGGGAGCAATCGTCCGACGTTCGTTATTTTTCGGGTTTTTTTTTTCGGGGGGCGCCCACGTGCAGCTGGTGGCAAACGTCGAAGCCCTGCTCCTCAGGGAAAGCCCGGAGCCCCAATGTCTGTGCTGCTGTAGATGCGCTGCCAATGGCCGCTGAGGAGCAGCAAGAGCTTGAGTGGCTGGCACTTTTGGTGTGCTAGCAATCGTCCGACGTTCGTGATTTTTCTGGGGTTTTTTTCGGGGGGTGCCCAGGTGCAGCTGGTGGCATACGTCGAAGCCCTGCTCCTCAGGGAAAGCCCGGATCCCCAATGTCTGTGCTGCTGTAGATGCGCTGCCAATGGCCACTGAGGAGCAGCAAGAGCTTGAGTGGCTGGCACTTTTGGTGTGGAAGCAATCGTCCGACGTTCGTGATTTTTTGGGGTTTTTATTCGGGGGGGGGCCAAGTGCAGGTGGTGGCAAACGTCGAAGCCCTGCTCCTCAGGGAAAGCCCGGAGCCCCAATGTCTGTGCTGCTGTAGATGCGCTGCCAATGGCCGCTGAGGAGCAGCAAGAGTTTGAGTGGCTGGCACTTTTGGTGCGGAAGCAATCGTCCGACGTTCGTGATTTTTCGGGGTTTTTTTTCGGGGGGCGCCCAGGTGCAGGTGGTGGCAAACGTCGAAGCCCTGCTCCTCAGGGAAAGCCCGGAGCCCCACTGTCTCTGCTGCTGTAGATGCGCTACAAATGGCCGCTGAGGAGCAGCAAGAGCTTGAGTGGCTGGCACTTTTGGTGTGGGAGCAATCGTCTGACGTTCGTTATTTTTCGGGGTGATTTTTGGGCGGCGCCCACGTGCAGCTGGTGGCAAACGTCGAAGCCCTGCTCCTCAGGGAAAGCCCAGAGCCCCAGTGTCTGTGCTCCTGTAGATGCGCTGCAAATGACCACTGAGGAGCTGCAAGAGCTTGAGTGGCTGGCACTTTTGGTATGGAAGCAATCGTCCGTCGTTCGTGATTTTTCTGGGTTTTTTTTCGGGGTGTCCCAGGTGCAGCTGGTGGCAAACGTCGAAGCCCTGCTCCTCAGGGAAAGCCCGGAGCCCCAGTGTCTGTGCTGCTGTAGATGCGCTGCCAATGGCCGCTGAGGAGCAGCAAGAGCTTGAGTGGCTGGCACTTTTGGGGTGGGAGCAATCGTCCGACTTTCGCGATTTTTCGGGTTTTTTTTTTCGGGGGGCGCCCAGGTGCAGCTGGTGGCAAACGTCGAAGCCCTGCTCCTCAGGGAAAGCCCGGAGCCCCAATGTCTCTAGTGCTGTAGATGCGCTGCCAATGGCCGCTGAGGAGCAGCAAGAGTTTGAGTGGATGGCACTTTTGGTGTGGAAGCAATCGTCCGACGTTCGTGATTTTTCGGGGTTTTTTTTTTCGGGGGGGGGCCAAGTGCAGCTGGTGGCAAACGTCGAAGCCCTGCTCCTCAGGGAAAGCCCAGAGCCCCACTGTCTCTGCTGCTGTAGATGCGCTACAAATGGCCGCTGAGGAGCAGCAAGAGCTTTAGTTGCTGGCACTTTTGGGGTGGGAGCAATCGTCCGACGTTCGTGATTTTTTGGGTTTTTTTTTCTGGGGGCGCCCAGGTGCAGCTGGTGGCAATTGTCGAAGCCCTGCTCCTCAGGAAAAGTCTGGAGCCCCAGTGTCTGTGCTGCTGTAGATGCGCTGCCAATGGCCGCTGAGGAGCAGCAAGAGCTTGAGTGGCTGGCATTTTTGGTGTGGGAGCAATCGTCCGACGTTCGTGATTTGTCGGGGTTTTTTTTTCGGGGGGCGCCCACGTGAAGCTGGTGGCAAACGTCGAAGCCCTGCTCCTCAGGGAAAGCCCGGAGCCCCAATGTCTGTGGTGCTGTAGATGCGCTGCCAATGGCCGCTGAGGAGCAGCAACAGCTTGAGTGCCTGGCACTTTTGGTGTGGGACAGATCGTCCGACGTTCGCGATTTTTCTGGTTTTATTTTCGGGGTGCCCAGGTGCAGCTGGTGGCAAACGTCGAAGCCCTGCTCCTCAGGGAAAGCCCGGAGCCCCAATGTCTGTGCTGCTGTAGATGCGCTGCCAATGGCCGCTGAGGAGCAGCAAGAGCTTGAGTGGCTGTCACTTTAGTAGTGAGAGCAATTGTCCGACGTTCGCAATTTTTCAGGATTTTTTTTTCGGGGTGTCCCAGGTGCAGCTGGTGGCAAACGTCGAAGCCCTGCTCCTCAGGGAAAGCCCGGAGCCCCAAAGTCTATGCTGCTGTAGATGCGCTGCCAATGGCCAGTGAGGAGCAGCATGAGCTTGAGTGGCTGGCACTTTTGATGTGGGAGCAATCGTCCGACATTCGTGATTTTTCGGGGTTATTTTTCGGGGGGCGCCCAGGTGCAGCTGGTGGCAAACGTCGAAGCCCTGCTCCTCAGGGAAAGCCCGGAGCCCCAGTGTCTCTAGTGCCATAGATGCGGTGGCAATGGCCGCTGAGGAGCAGCAAGAGCTTGAGTGGCTGGCACTTTAGGTGTGGGAGCAATCGTCCGACATTCGTGATTTTTTGGGTTTTATTTTTGGGGGGCGCCCAGGTGGAGATGCTGGCAAACGTCGAAGCCCTGCTCCTCAGGGAAAGCCCGGAGACCCAATGTCTGTGGTGCTGTAGAAGCGCTGCCAATGGCCCCTGAGGAGCAGCAAGAGCTTGAGTGGCTGACACTTTTGGTGTGGGAGCAATCTTCCGACGTTCGTGATTTTTCTGCGTTTTTTTTTGGGGGGCGCCCAGGTGCAGCTGGTGGCAAACGTCGAAGCCCTGCTCCTCAGGGAAAGCCCGGAGCCCCAGTGTCTCTAGTGCCGTAGATGCGGTGGCAATGGCCGCTGAGGAGCAGCAAGAGCTTGAGTGGCTGGCACTTTTGGTGTGGGAGCAATCGTCCGACGTTCGTTATTTTTCGGGTTTTTTTTTCGGGGGGCGCCCACGTGCAGCTGGTGGCAAACGTCGAAGCCCTGCTCCTCAGGGAAAGCCCAGAGCCCCAGTGTCTGTGCTCCTGTAGATGCGCTGCAAATGACCACTGAGGAGCAGCAAGAGCTTGAGTGGCTGGCAGTTTTGGTGTGGGAGCAATCGTCCGACATTCATGATTTTTTGGGTTTTATTTTTGGGGGGCGCCCAGGTGGAGATGCTGGCAAACGTCGAAGCCCTGCTCCTCAGGGAAAGCCCGGAGACCCAATGTCTGTGCTCCTGTAGATGCGCTGCCAATGGCCGCTGAGGAGCAGCAAGAGCTTGAGTGGCTGGCACTTTTGGTGTGGGATCAATCGTCCGACGTTCGTGATTTTTGGGGGTTTTTTTTCGGGGGGCGCCCAGGTGCAGCTGGTGGCAAATGTCGAAGCCCTGCTCCTCAGGGAAAGCCCGGAGACCCAATGTCTCTAGTGCTGTAGATGCGCTGCCAATGGCCACTGAGGAGCAGCAAGAGTTTGAGTGGCTGGCACTTTTGGTGTGGAAGCAATCGTCCGACGTTCGTGATTTTTCGGGGTTTTTTTTCGGGGGGGGGCCAAGTGCAGCTGGTGGCAAACGTCGAAGCCCTGCTCCTCAGGGAAAGCCCAGAGCCCCACTGTCTCTGCTGCTGTAGATGCGCTACAAATGGCCGCTGAGGAGCAGCAAGAGCTTTAGTTGCTGGCACTTTTGGGGGTGGGAGCAATCGTCCGACGTTCGTGATTTTTTGGGTTTTTTTTTCTGGGGGCGCCCAGGTGCAGCTGGTGGCAATTGTCGAAGCCCTGCTCCTCAGGAAAAGTCTGGAGCCCCAGTGTCTGTGCTGCTGTAGATGCGCTGCCAATGGCCGCTGAGGAGCAGCAAGAGCTTGAGTGGCTGGCATTTTTGGTGTGGGAGCAATCGTCCGACGTTCGTGATTTGTCGGGGTTTTTTTTCGGGGGGCGCCCAGGTGCAGCTGGTGGCAAACGTCGAAGCCCTGCTCCTCAGGGAAAGCCCGGAGCCCCAATGTCTGTGGTGCTGTAGATGCGCTGCCAATGGCCGCTGAGGAGCAGCAACAGCTTGAGTGCCTGGCACTTTTGGTGTGGGACAGATCGTCCGACGTTCGCGATTTTTCTGGTTTTATTTTCGGGGGGTGCCCACGTGCAGCTGGTGGCAAACGTCGAAGCCCTGCTCCTCAGGGAAAGCCCAGAGCCCCAGTGTCTGTGCTCCTGTAGATGCGCTGCAAATGACCACTGAGGAGCAGCAAGAGCTTGAGTGGCTGGCAGTTTTGGTGTGGGAGCAATCGTCCGACATTCATGATTTTTTGGGTTTTATTTTTGGGGGGCGCCCAGGTGGAGATGCTGGCAAACGTCGAAGCCCTGCTCCTCAGGGAAAGCCCGGAGACCCAATGTCTGTGCTCCTGTAGATGCGCTGCCAATGGCCGCTGAGGAGCAGCAAGAGCTTGAGTGCCTGGCACTTTTGGTGTGGGACAGATCGTCCGACGTTCGCGATTTTTCTGGTTTTATTTTTCGGGGGTGCCCAGGTGCAGCTGGTGGCAAACGTCGAAGCCCTGCTCCTCAGGGAAAGCCCGGATCCCCAATGTCTGTGCTGCTGTAGATGCGCTACAAATGGCCGCTGAGGAGCAGCAAGAGCTTGAGTGGCTGTCACTTTAGTAGTGAGAGCAATTGTCCGACGTTCGCAATTTTTCAGGATTCTTTTTCGGGGTGTCCCAGGTGCAGCTGGTGGCAAACGTCGAAGCCCTGCTCCTCAGGGAAAGCCCGGAGCCCCAAAGTCTATGCTGCTGTAGATGCGCTGCCAATGGCCACTGAGGAGCAGCATGAGCTTGAGTGGCTGGCACTTTTGGTGTGGGAGCAATCGTCCGACGTTCGTGATTTTTCGGGGTTATTTTTCGGGGGGCGCCCAGGTGCAGCTGGTGGCAAACGTCGAAGCCCTGCTCCTCAGGGAAAGCCCGGAGCCCCAGTGTCTCTAGTGCTGTAGATGCGGTGGCAATGGCCGCTGAGGAGCAGCAAGAGCTTGAGTGGCTGGCAATTTTGGTGTGGGAGCAATCGTCCGACATTCATGATTTTTTGGGTTTTATTTTTGGGGGGCGCCCAGGTGGAGACGCTGGCAAACGTCGAAGCCCTGCTCCTCAGGGAAAGCCCGGAGACCCAATGTCTGTGGTGCTGTAGATGCGCTGCCAATGGCCACTGAGGAGCAGCAAGAGCTTGAGTGGCTGGCACTTTTGGTGTGGGAGCAATCGTCCGACGTTCGTGATTTTTTGGGGTTTTTATTCGGGGGGGGGCCAAGTGCAGGTGGTGGCAAATGTCGAAGCCCTGCTCCTCAGGGAAAGCCCAGAGCCCCAATGTCTGTGGTGCTGTAGATGCGCTGCCAATGGCCGCTGAGGAGCAGCAAGAGTTTGAGTGGCTGGCACTTTTGGTGTGGAAGCAATCGTCCGACGTTCGTGATTTTTCGGGGTTTTTTTTTCGGGGGGGGGGCAAGTGCAGGTGGTGGCAAACGTCGAAGCCCTGCTCCTCAGGGAAAGCCCGGAGCCCCACTGTCTCTGCTGCTGTAGATGCGCTACAAATGGCCGCTGAGGAGCAGCAAGAGCTTGAGTGGCTGGCACTTTTGGTGTGGGAGCAATCGTCCGACGTTCGTTATTTTTCGGGGTGTTTTTTTGGGG
>CM048578.1:0-2500 GCA_026413225.1 Otis tarda
GCCTGGCCTGGCCCTGGCCTGGCCTGGCCCTGGCCTGGCCCTGGCCTGGCCCTGGCCCTGGCCCTGGCCCTGGCCCTGGCCTGGCCCTGGCCTGGCCTGGCCCTGGCCTGGCCTGGCCTGGCCCTGGCCTGGCCTGGCCTGGCCTGGCCTGGCCTGGCCCTGGCCCTGGCCTGGCCTGGCCTGGCCTGGCCTGGCCTGGCCTGGCCTGGCCTGGCCTGGCCTGGCCTGGCCTGGCCTGGCCTGGCCTGGCCTGGCCTGGCCCTGGCCCTGGCCCTGGCCTGGCCCTGGCCCTGGCCTGGCCTGGCCTGGCCTGGCCCTGGCCCTGGCCCTGGCCTGGCCCTGGCCCTGGCCCTGGCCTGGCCTGGCCCTGGCCCTGGCCCTGGCCTGGCCTGGCCTGGCCCTGGCCCTGGCCCTGGCCCTGGCCTGGCCTGGCCTGGCCCTGGCCTGGCCTGGCCCTGGCCTGGCCTGGCCTGGCCTGGCCCTGGCCTGGCCTGGCCTGGCCTGGCCTGGCCTGGCCTGGCCTGGCCTGGCCTGGCCCTGGCCTGGCCTGGCCTGGCCTGGCCTGGCCTGGCCTGGCCCTGGCCCTGGCCCTGGCCTGGCCTGGCCTGGCCTGGCCCTGGCCTGGCCTGGCCCTGGCCTGGCCCTGGCCCTGGCCCTGGCCTGGCCTGGCCTGGCCTGGCCTGGCCCTGGCCCTGGCCTGGCCCTGGCCCTGGCCTGGCCTGGCCCTGGCCCTGGCCTGGCCCTGGCCCTGGCCTGGCCTGGCCTGGCCTGGCCTGGCCTGGCCTGGCCCTGGCCTGGCCCTGGCCTGGCCTGGCCTGGCCTGGCCTGGCCTGGCCTGGCCCTGGCCTGGCCTGGCCCTGGCCTGGCCTGGCCCTGGCCCTGGCCTGGCCTGGCCCTGGCCCTGGCCTGGCCTGGCCTGGCCTGGCCTGGCCTGGCCTGGCCTGGCCCTGGCCTGGCCTGGCCCTGGCCTGGCCTGGCCCTGGCCTGGCCTGGCCCTGGCCTGGCCTGGCCTGGCCTGGCCCTGGCCTGGCCTGGCCTGGCCTGGCCTGGCCCTGGCCTGGCCTGGCCTGGCCTGGCCTGGCCTGGCCTGGCCTGGCCTGGCCTGGCCTGGCCTGGCCTGGCCTGGCCTGGCCTGGCCTGGCCTGGCCTGGCCTGGCCTGGCCCTGGCCCTGGCCCTGGCCCTGGCCTGGCCTGGCCTGGCCTGGCCCTGGCCTGGCCTGGCCCTGGCCTGGCCCTGGCCTGGCCTGGCCCTGGCCTGGCCTGGCCTGGCCTGGCCTGGCCTGGCCTGGCCTGGCCTGGCCCTGGCCTGGCCTGGCCTGGCCTGGCCTGGCCCTGGCCTGGCCCTGGCCTGGCCTGGCCTGGCCTGGCCTGGCCCTGGCCTGGCCTGGCCTGGCCCTGGCCTGGCCTGGCCTGGCCCTGGCCTGGCCTGGCCCTGGCCCTGGCCTGGCCTGGCCTGGCCTGGCCTGGCCCTGGCCTGGCCTGGCCTGGCCTGGCCCTGGCCTGGCCTGGCCTGGCCTGGCCTGGCCTGGCCTGGCCTGGCCTGGCCCTGGCCTGGCCTGGCCTGGCCTGGCCTGGCCTGGCCTGGCCCTGGCCTGGCCTGGCCTGGCCCTGGCCCTGGCCCTGGCCTGGCCTGGCCCTGGCCCTGGCCCTGGCCTGGCCTGGCCTGGCCTGGCCTGGCCTGGCCCTGGCCTGGCCTGGCCTGGCCTGGCCTGGCCTGGCCCTGGCCTGGCCCTGGCCCTGGCCTGGCCTGGCCTGGCCTGGCCCTGGCCTGGCCCTGGCCTGGCCTGGCCTGGCCCTGGCCTGGCCTGGCCTGGCCCTGGCCTGGCCTGGCCCTGGCCCTGGCCTGGCCTGGCCTGGCCTGGCCCTGGCCCTGGCCTGGCCTGGCCTGGCCCTGGCCTGGCCTGGCCTGGCCTGGCCTGGCCTGGCCTGGCCTGGCCTGGCCTGGCCTGGCCCTGGCCTGGCCTGGCCTGGCCTGGCCTGGCCCTGGCCTGGCCTGGCCTGGCCTGGCCCTGGCCTGGCCCTGGCCTGGCCTGGCCTGGCCTGGCCTGGCCCTGGCCCTGGCCCTGGCCTGGCCCTGGCCCTGGCCCTGGCCTGGCCTGGCCCTGGCCTGGCCTGGCCTGGCCTGGCCTGGCCCTGGCCTGGCCCTGGCCTGGCCTGGCCTGGCCCTGGCCCTGGCCTGGCCTGGCCCTGGCCCTGGCCTGGCCTGGCCTGGCCTGGCCCTGGCCTGGCCTGGCCCTGGCCTGGCCTGGCCTGGCCTGGCCTGGCCTGGCCTGGCCTGGCCCTGGCCTGGCCTGGCCCTGGCCTGGCCTGGCCTGGCCTGGCCTGGCCCTGGCCTGGCCTGGCCTGGCCCTGGCCTGGCCTGGCCCTGGCCCTGGCCTGGCCCTGGCCTGGCCTGGCCTGGCCTGGCCTGGCCTGGCCTGGCCCTGGCCTGGCCCTGGCCCTGGCCCTGGCCTGGCCCTGGCCTGGCCTGGCCTGGCCCTGGCCTGGCCTGGCCTGGCCT